>CAWUFW010014250.1:0-424952 GCA_963921515.1 Calotriton arnoldi | reverse complement strand
TGGCGGGCGGAAGCACAACCGCCGTGCTGGCGGATGCAAAAACCACCAGTTACCGCCGGCACGCAGCAGTCCACACGCCCGCACAATTATGATGCGAAAAGCAGGCCAAACACCGCCGGCAAGCCAGCAACACCGTCCGCCATCAAAGTGCGCCCGCACACGTAGCGGCGCAGCATAACTGACACACACCGTCCGACGAAACACGTCCCGCCCGGCGCATAAATTACGATGCCGCAAACAAACGGCTCCCACGGCAAAGAGACACCGCACGTGAAAGAGAGGCGGAAACACGGACGCAGAGCACGGACAACGAAGAAGCGGCACCCCGGGCATGAATCCAGCACTGCAGGCCCTTCCCATGCTTCTGCTGATGCACCACCAAGGACGCAACGTACCGCGGAGACGCAGGTAGGCACACACACAACAAGTGCACGCAAACAGCGCACACAGTGCAAGGGCGGAAAAGCGGACAACCCCCACCAGCGCGTGCACACTACACATCCACCATTGCATCCACATATGACACACAGGCCAAATCCTAACATCGCAGAACACATGTGTACACACCACCTGGGACTAGGAACCAACCACCCCGTCACGGCCCCAAAGCGCCGATGACGCCGCCACACATGCGCACAACGCAGAGGCCAACCGCAGCGCCATGCATGCGTCGCACACAGACACAGGGACACAACCAAGCAGCACACACATCAGCCCCACCCCGAACGCACATGACACGTGACAGGCCGGCCACAGACATGTCCCCAACGCCCAATTCACGGACAACACCCAACGCCACACAAACGACGCACACATGTCAGTGAAGACACGCAACTGCAGGACACACCCCAGTGTAACAAACATGGCGTAGCACACAGCGGCGGCAACACCAACTAGGAGAAGCAGGGCCCCTTCGGGAAGAGGAACGCCAGTACCACACTGAAAAACCCATACCACCCTGCACATATGAACAAGACACATGAAACGGAACACCAAAGAGCCCGGGGACCGACAACAGGTGGCCCAAGAATTACATCCACACACAAGGCCCAACGCAGAGCGGAAAGGCAGCCTGCCGCCCACACAAGGGAGAGCAGACAGCACTGAATGACCTTCCATTCCAACACCGAAACCACAGCCCTACGACAGAAGCCGGTGAATACAGCCATTGTCCAAGAATAGACCAACACAGGCATGCCGAGGAGACCGACCACACGGCAGATAGCGCATATCACAGAAGCACACAACGGACGGGGAAGAAAGAAGAAAACACTCCCCCATGTCGGCCACATGCAAGTTAATTGGAAGGAGTCACACAGCACTGACCTTGAACTGTCTGAGAAGCATGTGGGAAGAGGGCCCGTGTCCTCCAAACAAGCCAACAGAACACAAGTCCTGTCTCCCCACGACTACACAGAGCTCACAGCAACCCCGGAGCATGCACATTGCAGACTGCACACACAGCCGGAGCACGCCACCTCTACGAACCGCTGCGAAATGGCAACCGCAACACACCTACCCAACTACGCCGAACAGCTCAAGCTGTACCAAACCAACACGATACATACATTGGGATGCGATCTCCTGTCCCTGCTGAACGTAAGTTACCGACTGACTTACCGCATCACATTGTTCAGCTGCGTCATGCCCGTCTTCTACTGTCGGAGGTGTCCCTACCAGCATCCCGTCGAGATATGCCTCTCCAACCCGGCATGTCTGAAGGCGGACCTGCTACCACTACTCCTCCCTCTGGACGCACACGACAGGGCCTGCTCTGCCTATGGGGGCATGGCGTATGTGGCCAACATCGCACGCGCACTGAAATGGAACCACTGTGCCTCCACACGACGGATCATCGAGAACAGCTACATCGAATGTCACCCAGCATGCCCCATCATGGTCCTCCAAGGGACAACCTACGAACAACACCTTGACAGCCACCATCCGCTTCATTGGCTGGCAAACATGTACACCACCAATGACATGGAAGCCCTGCTGGACGGCATCGCATACCTGACAACCTGTAAATACGTCGGACCACAACGCAGGTTCCCCGAGTGACCTATGAAGTCCAACCCCGCACCCATGCTCAGCTTCCGCACGGACTGGCCAGTCACCACCACAACAGCCATACCAAACGACCGGCAACTGTAACCACACCATCAACGACATCGCCATGACATCGGATATGACTGGGACATGCACACTGTTCCCCATCACATCCAGGAACACCGCATGCATCGTGGGAGGCAGTGGCATGGGCTCTGTGCATCGCACCCACATGGACGGAACTGCACGAACAACCAGGACACGACATGGATCCAGCGCACATGGACACACACACCGCTCAGTGGACATGAATAGGTCGCCTGGAGTCTGTGGGTGCTGCACCCCTCCCACCCCCGCCCCGGGAATCCCATACCAGGACCTTTGCATGGACGACAAGTGCATACAACAACAACACGACCCCAGTGACTGTGACATGTCCAGTAACCACCACATTGCAACAACAAGTGGCACGCCGCTGCATGCACGCAAGCACATGCCCTGATGTCATCTCACATGCACGCGTGCATGAGGAACAACCGCAGCAAACCTGTCACATGGAACTGAGATGGACTGTGCCCATGATGCCGAGCGGTCTGGTAGGCTACATGTATACCGTCTGTGTCAAAGTCCGCAGCTCCGCAGCTATATGTAAATGTACATTAGCACAGCCTTGGCCAAGCAGATGTAACCCCACACCCTATCCCATTTGTTATCATGCTCAGTATATCCTCAACATGTATTCCGCTGCCAGTAGTGTCCACTATACTGCATCACAGAGGACAGAAGACTCAATATAATGTTTGAAACCAAAACTGTTTTCGCTGACTCATTTCACAAGTACGAATGAGAGAGGATGAGAGTATGTGAAGTACACGGCAGTCGTGACATGACCATGTAGTCCACTGGTATTGGATGTCAACGCAAATGAGTAGCACTACTGTGGAAGACACACATGTGTCGTGTGAAGTCGTATGGACGCAGTGCTCAGGTGGGTGGGTGCGACGGGTAGATGCGCACATGCCAAGTTGGAGCACGCCGTGTTGGGAGGGGTCATGAACAGTACACCACCGCTTCCCTGGGCATTGTGAGAGGACACCTGTCGGGGGGAGTGAACACGTGTGTGCACAGCAGCCGGGCACACGTACAAAGCGGTACCAGGCGCACCTCAGCCCACCCTCTGTGGACAAGCTGGATCCTGTTGTGCGCCCGCCATGCCCCTTGACAAGGCACACACAGCCCCAGTCGACCAGGTGCAACCCCAACATAGTCAATCCGCACAGGCGATACAGGGCACGGGATGGCAGTGGAGCATGGTGTGTGAGAGGTCTCCTCGCGCTCCTCCTGGTCATATCACGCAGGCAATAGAACCTCAACGACTAGCATGGCACAAGTCAAATGGAAGTGTAGGGGGACGCACCACAGCACGAGCAGCACTGACGTCACGGGAGGTGGCTCGCACCATCCCATCCATTGCCCATCATACCAACCACGCCACATGCCATTGCGACTAAGTGCAAGCGCGTGCGCCACCACCCCCGAGCCCTCCCCAGAGAGGCCAAAGAGTGAATGTGTGGGCCATCAGCCACAGACGGACGCGGCCTGGCCGCAAGGGCAGCCACAGCCACTGGGTGTCGCAGGTGGCGGATCCGGAAGGCGAAGACTGTGATGCATAGTCCATGCAGGCCGGGTCTCCATTTGGGGCACCACGCAGGTGGACGGCGTCCCGCCACACATCATACCCTGAGACAGCCCACTCGTGCAACTGGACCCACACATACACTCCTTGCCCTCTCTGGTGCGAGCTTGGGGCTGCCTGTGCAGGCGCTAGCCTCGCAGGTGAGCATTCATATTGGGGAGCGAGGGGAGGACATGAGGGCTGGGGCGAAGATGACTGTATCACTGTCAGTAAGTACAAGGGATGACCCAGATGTGGAAAGGAAGAGACGTGTCCCGTGTGTACTGCAACTAGTCGCCAATCCAACTACCCCCATGTCCGGAATGTAAGCCCACACCTAGGCCCGCCCATCCGCCACATCGAACATACCACCAGCACGACAACCTTCCCATTCGAAACACTGACTGGGGGTGGCGACCAGTGTACAATCATGTGTAGCCTACCCACGCGTACATGTGGGCCCTCCATGATCCATGTCACCTGCGGCAAAGTCATGACATGCGCAATGAGGGAAGTGAGGAGAGCTGTCCGCCCCACGCGCAGAAGGTGCATCAGCTCCACAGACCCAGCAGCGAGTCCAGCAGGGGTCACATGTGCAGGGGCAGCTGTGCCTGGTGTGAAGGCACATGCATATAGACAGCACATCGACCAATGTGTAGTCTGCCCACATCTACAGTCCATCATCATGCGGACATAGGAATTGAACACAGGGCAACACATCTTAGTTGGTGCACCCACCGTGACCAACAATGCGCAATCATCGACGTACCCGCCCTGTGCATGGCCCCCCACCCAACGGAGGCACATCCAGTGCCACCATCCCACACACAAGCCTTCCACGGAACATGCTGTGTCCAATGGTCAGTACAGAGTCAGCGCCCATCTGGTGGATCCTGAACAGGAGACACATGCACACACATGCCAGCTCCCACTATGTACGTCTGCCACCTGGCACGTGCAATGTAACCTCTCACCTGTGACGTGTGACTGCAAGCACACAGCCGTCTTGGCATGGGGCTGTCAATGTGGACACCAGTCAATGTTTCGGGAGCTGTGATCCGTACAGTGCTGTACATAGGGTGCAGTGCTGACACCTACTACTGTCTCATATCCCCTCGTGCCACAGGTCCCACTTGTATTGGCCGCTCAGCCCGTGCCCACATCGTCGTCGTCGTGTGCCATACTCATCCAGCCTCGGAAGCAGTTCCATGCTCAGCAGACACTCATGTTGCCGTGGCGTTGCCGCTTGACGAATATGCAGTCAGTCCCCATCAGCACGCCCCGCAAGTCATTGGGGCCTAGATCCCCATGTGCATGCACATGGCAGTGGTATGTCTCACTTGCCATTGCCATTGTTGGGAGACCTGTGTAAGTGTATTGTGGCCGTGCCGTCCCAGCTTGACAGCTGGGCTGTGGCTCATGTGCTTGCTCAGTCATGTCAGTGATGTGTATGCGAAATTGCTATGTGCCGTGTTGCTTTGACATGTGTCCTCTGCCATTTAACCCAGGCGGAGACCGAACATTGACCGCCCATACCAATTGCTGGCGGACATGGACGATACAGAGGTAATCAGGAAGTTTCGGCTGGACAGGCCAACTCTGCATCGACTGTGTGCCATGTTAGAGCCCCATCTCCGTCCCCGCAGGGTGTATCCGACTGCTGTCACCCCCACGGCTAAGGTGATGGCCGCCATGCATTTCTTCGCCACTGGGTCATTCCAGCACACAGTGGGCAGTGGAGGAGGGATGTCCCAGCCCATGTTCAGCAAGGTGCTGAGGGATGTACTGGCAGCCATGATGCTGTACCGGAACAGGTACATCCGCTTCCCCAGGGCTCGTGAATTGGCGGCAGTGAAGGGTGCATTCTATGCCCTTGGCAGAATCCCACACGTCGTGGGAGCCATTGACTGCACTCATGTTGGCCTTGTTCCACCACAGGCCACTGAGCACCTGTACCGCAACAGGAAGCACACGCACTCCCTGAATGTGCAAGTGGTGTGACTTGCGGACATGGTGATCACACACGTGTGTGCCAAGTTTCCAGGCTCGGCACATGACGCACACATAATGCGCAACAGCATCTTGCCACGACTGATGGCCAATCTGCAACAGGATCGTGCCTGTATTGTCGGTGAGTATGTGGAGTGGTGTAGCGTGCTGGTTGTGCGATGCTGTCCCCTGTCCAGTTGGAATAGCTACGGTTCTCTGTGTCCCTCACACCCAGGTGACTCTGCGTATCCGAATGGGGCATGGCTGCTCAGTCCATTGAGGAATCCTCGCACCCCAGCAGACGATCGATACAATGAGGCACATGGGAGGACCAGACGTGTGGTCGAGCGTACCTTTGGCCTCCTCAAGTCCAGGTTCAGGTGCCTGGACCGCACCGAGGGTGCACTGGCGTACTCCCCACAGAAGGTGTGCCAGATAGTGGTGGCGTGCTGCATGCTGCACAATCTGGCCATTCGGAAGCAGATCCCCCTCATTGTGGATGACGGAGATCAACCAGGGCCCCAGCCCGCAGACCAGGACAGCTCGAGTGAGGTGGACAGCGGAGAGGAGGAAGCTGGGAATGTGCGCCAGCAGCTCATCGCCCGCTACTTCACTTGACGGTGAGTGTCCATGTACGACGGATGATGTGTCTGTATCTGTGCAGGTGTGTGTGTGCTGTGTCAGGGTGGCCGTATGTTCACTGCGTGCAGTGTGTCAACGCTCCATGGCCAGGGTAGTATGCCACTGTTGGTGACTGTGGCATTGTGCCCTATTGCTCCGTGCGATGTGTGTACATTGCTTGTAGTTGTTGACATGTACTGTGTGATGGGTGTGTGACACACTCATTGAATGTGCTCCTGTTCTGTCTCCCACCCCTAGGTCCCTACAGGCCCTCCGGATTCCATTGCCATGCCACGCATCAGGTGCCCTTCCGCCCAAGGTGGCCGTTGTATTCCGTACAAATAAAACACAGGGCACAAACAGCAGTTAGTGAAAAAGGTGCATTTATTACAAACTGTGACATGTGATTGTGTGTAAGGTGATGACAAAAGTGGTGCGTGCAGTGACAATGAGCTGTCGGTCATGGCTGCGTGATGATCAGGGTGTACCCACTGGTTCTATGTCCATAGTCCAACACACACATGCCATCCAGCTGGCTGTGTGGAGTGGGATCGTAGAGCAAGTCAATGCAGTGGCTGGTCAAGGAAGGCTGGCGGAAGGCTGGCTGGCTGCCTCACTTGCGACTGGAGCGTGCGAAGTCCTCCCGGGAGATCTGTTTCCTCTTCGGACGGCCCCTTCCACGTTTGGGAGGGGGGGTGTGTGGTGGCGACCTGCTGGTGGTGGGTGAGGTGTGCTCACTGGCTGTGGACGCAGGGGAAGTGGACACTGCTGGCCGACCCTGCGCCCAGCAGGTGGTGGCGGAGGTGGTGTTGCTGGCCTTGCCTGTGACCCCACCGCCACCACCAGCTGGCCCATGAGGTCCACGAGTTGGTCCATACGGGACACGAATTGGCCCATATGGGCGTCCATGGACCTCAGCACCCCCAGCACCTCCCGCGTGTCAGTAGCAGACCTGGCCCATTGTCCTTGGGCCTCTTCATAGGCCCCAAGGACTCTGGCCATTTGAGGCAGGGCATGGCTCCCAGGGGAGGCTGGCGTTTCCCTGACCCTGCTCCTCCTACCAGTCCTGCTGCCACCGGCCTGCCCACTAGCCACATTGCACACCACGGTCCTCGCTGTGGCTCCCAGGGTGGATCCAGTCGGCCGGGCCACCACCTGCGCTGGGGCTGGTGCCAGCGAAGACGTGGTGGTGGTGGAGGCGGTGGTGGTCGGTGCGGCGATGGTGGCGGTTGCGGCAGTGGTAGTGGCCGCAATGACCGTGGGTGTGGCCGCAACGACAGTGGCAGCAGGGGACTGGGACTGTTCAGCGTCCCTGGATGATGGGTTGGTGGGTAGGAGGGGTCCTGGGGAGCGGCTGGGCCCTGCCACGCCAGATGGGCCAGCTTGGTGGTCCGTGTCCGAAGAGGTGGACAGATCCTCCAGATCCGTGTGTCCTCGTTGGGGGCTTGTAGGCTGGCTGTGCTGGCTGCTGTCTCCATCCCCAGCGTCCAGCAGTTCGTCACCTGTGGAGAGAATGAGATTTGTTATTGTGTTGCACCTGGCGAAGTATGTATTAGTCGTCTGACATTGGCAGTTCGTGCAATCTCGTACATGGGTTTCCCGGAGGCGAGTGTGTGGCTGTGGCATCTGTAGTTGTGTGTGCTAGGCAATGGGACTGTGTGCTGTGCACATGTGGCATGGGACGGATTGGCCATGCCGATGGGTGTGTTGCTGTGCCCCTACTCATTGTGACTCTGGTGTATGCGGGCTCCTGGCCCATCCTGGGTCTGGTTTGTACTTTGCTTTTGGAGTTCATATGGAACGCTTAGGAACGCATATGGCAACATGGGGGCCATGCCCCAGATTCGCATTTGGGAGGGGATATGCTTTTGGGGTTCAAATGGAACGCTTAGGAACGCATATGGCAACATGGGGGCCATGCCCCAGATTCGCATTTGGGAGGGGATATGCTTTTGGGGTTCAAATGGAACGCTTAGGAACGCATATGGCAACATGGGGGCCATGCCCCAGATTCGCATTTGGGAGGGGATATGCTTTTGGGGTTCAAATGGAACGCTTAGGAACGCATATGGCAACATGGGGGCCATGCCCCAGATTCGCATTTGGGAGGGAATATGCTTTTGGGGTTCAAATGGAACGCTTAGGAACGCATATGGCAACATGGGGGCCATGCCCCAGATTCGCATTTGGGAGGGAATATGCTTTTGGGGTTCAAATGGAACGCTTAGGAACGCATATGGCAACATGGGGGCCATGCCCCAGATTCGCATTTGGGAGGGGATATGCTTTTGGGGTACATGCTGTGAGCCATGGGTGCCGAACGTGACATGTGTTGTGGCAGCATGACAGTGCATGGTCTGAGGTGTGTGCATGCCTGACATGCCCTGCATATTTGCTGTCTGTTGTGGTTACTGGACATGGCATTGGACGCATCGTTATGAGTGAGTGATAGTTGTGTGCCAGCCAACGTATTGCAGTTGTCCCATCTCCTTGGTGTGCGTGCTGCCCTGTGCCATGTGCATCACTGCAGTGCTCGGGGGGGTGTGGCCCATGTTGTGTGTTGTTGCTCACAGTGTGTCGTGCGCTTAATTGACTTCTGGCACATGGTTGGTCATGGGCATGTGTCTTAGCGTGACTGCTGTATGTGTGGCAGCTGTGCGGATGACATGCCTTTCATGTGACGGGGCTGACGGATGGGATGGATGGTATGTTGTATGTGCATGGTGTGTCTGTGAGTTTGATGGGTTCAGTGGTGTTCGTGTGCATTTCTGTTGTTCCGCTCTGTTGCGTCTAGTGTTGTTTGTCTTACATAGGCGTAGTTGTGGGGTGTGGGGTTGACAGGCAGTGGGGGCTACATGGCCAGGACTTCAATGGTGTTTCGGTTGTGTGTGATGAGTTGCACAGTGGCTGCCGTGTGGGACTATATTCAGTGTGGCTTGTGCATGCAGACGTGGCTCCTTGGGTGTTGCTATGTCTGTGATGGGTCATGTGGGGTGTGAGTCTGTTGTTCATGTCCGTGTGCACATTGTTCACTTGTTCGTGACGGTGGGCGGTGCTGCGTGTTCGTCTGCTACGTGACATGTCCCATGTGTTGGTGGTGTTATGGTCCTCATGCCTCCAGTAATCCAGCCCTGTCCAGTTTCCCACCTGCAAGTTGTTCGTGCGTGCACTGTACTGGATGCCACATGGCTCTAAGCGGGGGTGCTCCATGTTGCAGGTCTGTGGGGGTGGGGGGTGTAGTGGGTCGTGGGGTGGCTGTACACCCACTGACACCGATTGCTGTGGACCGTGATGTCTGCCTTTCGGCTGTCGTTGTGCACTGCGGTGGCTGACACGTGGCTGTGGGGTGTGGGGGATGCTCCTCCTTGCTGTGCTGTGGGACTGGGGCCTGGTGTGTGTTGTACTTGGGCTGTCCACCGTCCCACCCACTGCACTTTGTGTTCCTGCCACTTACCTGTTACTTGTCGGTTAGTGCAGCTGTGGCGGACACATGGGTGTGGTGGGTGCTCGTTGTGGCGCTTCTGGCATATTTGGGGACCTGTTGGTGGTTACGTGGCTGGCTTAGTGTACACATGTCCCCACGCATCTTACAGTTGTTCGGTTTGGGCTGTGTGTGGTAGTGTCTGTTGCATGTGCGTGTGTTGTGTTGTGTATTGTGTGCTGGACATGGGGGTGTTTGTCCCTGGGAGCTGTGGCATGGTAGTTGCGCATGTGAGTACATAGCGGTGTGCTAGTATACATTAGTTTGTACTTACCAGCCTCCACTCCCCTGCTAATCCGGCGAGGATCTCCGGATGGATTACGACTCGCACCTTCTCCTCCCACGCTTTGAAGGTCTTAAAGAGCGCGGGATTCCCTCCGCCAGTGACGGCAGCCAGCTCTCTGTTTTTGCCCTCCTTCTTCTTGACCAGGCTCTTTACGTCATTCCAACGTTTGTTTATCTCGACTCTGTTCCTGGGCAGGGTCCCGACTGCATTGACATGGTCTACGATCCGGTTCCACATTCTGTTTCTGGTGGCTAGTGGTGTGTGCTGGACCATGTTCCCATAGATTTGTGGGTACACCTTGATGATCTCGTCGACCATGACCGTCAGCTCCATGGGCGTGAACTTGGGCATCCTTTGTGGTGCCATGGTGTTTGTGGTGCTGGTGCGGTGTGTGTTGTGTAATGTGCAGGGGTTTGTGGTGCCGGTGTTTGGTGGTGGTGGTGGTGGTGGTGGTGGTGGTGGTGGTGGTGGTGGTGGTGGTGGTGGTGGTAGTGATGTGTGCGTTTCTGTGGTGTGCTGCTGTCCTTGCTGTGTCACTGTGTCCTCTCCTCTCCTCTCTGGTTTGCAATGTAGCAAGGGGTTGTGGTCTGTGGGAGTGCTGCTTTTGTACTCACCTATGTGGGTGTGTCCTAATGGTCTGTTGTTTTCAGGTGTGTTGTGTCTGGGGTTCTGGCCTTTGTATTTTTTGTTTGTCCGGGGGTGTTTTCGGGATGTGTACTGTGCTTGTGTATTTGTGTGTGCCTTGCTGTGTGGACTTGTTGGCCATGTTGTGTGCTATTGGTTTTGTGTGCGGATGGTTTCTGTGCAGGTACGTTGGCGCCATGGCTTCTGCCGTGTCGATTCTCATCGGCGTTGTTTGCGCTGGCGGGCGGTATATTTGTTGTTTTTCCGCGCTCATGGCGGTGCGATCGTAATTTCACGTGCGGTGTGTCGGCCGTGTGGGCGGGCGGTTTTGTGTTGTCGTGCGTGTTTCCGTCCGTGGCGGGCGGTTTGACTCCGACTCGGACGATGGCGGGCGGTATTTTGTGTGATTTTTCCGCCGATGGCGGTTTTCGGTTTGTGTACTCATAATGGCGTGGTCAGTGTTCAGGCGGTGTGTGCGGGCGGATTTTTGCCGCTTCCATGCCTGGCGGATTTTTTTACGCCGGGTATCGTAATGGGCCCCTTTGTTCCTTCTTCAAAATTTCTCCAAAATTATATTGGTTTTGTTGAAGTTTGCCAATTGATTCACTGACGGAATTGTGCCATCCCTCAATGGCATTGTTAGTCTTTTTGCCTCCGTCTAAGCAGGTTGTGTATCAGTTCCATCATTCAATGGGAAACCTCAGCTTCCTCTTGTGATCCGACCTGCTTAGATCCATGTATCTTCAAAATAATTTAGTAGTGGTGCTAATTTCTCTTCATTTTGTGTAAAATATTGTGATTCAGAAATTGCTGTGTAGTACTCATCTCCACTGTTAGGAGGTACAAAGCATAAGACAGGTAGTTTTTTTAAATTCAAAATGAAGTTTACTGTTTGATAAGTAATCCTCAAATAAGGATGATTTTTGGATTTTACACCAATATACCTAAGAAAAGTGAAAAAACATCCTTAAATTTGGGTGGTAGGGTAAATTGTTTTAATTGTATTAATCATTAACAATTCAAAGTCAATTATTACTTTTCTAGGACTTTTAGTCATTGTTTTGGATTTTAGAGATGTTAAGAAATCTGTATATGTTGAGGATTGCTTGTTAGGGAGTAAACAATACAGTAATGGGACAGTTGTGTCATTTATGTTAGCGTGAATAGAGTAAATATGGACAACTGGATGGAGTGCTTAAAAGTACCATCAATCATCTAAATTTCACTATTTTCTATTGTTAAAAGGTTATGGTTTGTGCTAAATATTAGTTTTTTTAGGGTTTTCGTTGTCATGTAGTAGAAAAGGTTTTTCAGAGAAAGTGATAGTTAATTCAGGGGTGATGTTTATGTCAGAATAAGTCTGTGGTGTTATTCATTGGGGATTACTTGCCTATTTTTGTCTTTGTACCATTCTCTTAATATTGGGAATAGTGGGCATACTACTAGCTATGTGCATGGGAATAGTTTCAGATACCTGTACTAAAATTGAGCCACAGGGCTCATTGGAGGTGGATGCAAGTTCATAATTCTTTTTAATGTTTTCACGTACTTCAATCTCAATTGCAGAAGCAGAGTGGTTATGCTCAGTTGTCCTAACTACGGTGTCTTCCAGAGTAACCGCTCTGCTTGTGGAAAGGGATGAAAAGTACTCCACGCACCTCCAATGACACCTGGGCTCAGTTAATTTGTCCTTACAATAAAGGCAGCCAGCATAATTTAACAGTTTGTTGCCTTTCCGGGATTTCACATAGCTTGCTTGATTATCTGATGCCATTTATATTGGTTCTGTTGAAAAAAGAGAAATAGAAAAAAGTGCAAGTTTGGATTGGAAGAATGCCAATGTAGTGCCTCTTCTGAAACCAAAAGTCAGGACATCTCTCTGTATGCTTTTCCTTAAAAAAAAAAAGAAATTGAGTGTCACATTTCTTCTTTCATTAAAAGCAACTCTCTCTTAGATGTGGCTTAATCCAGCTTTTGATTTTTTACATGGAACAGAGGTAGCTTTACTTGCCATTACTTATGATGGGACGTAGATCCTAGATCAAGGAGGGAGAGTTGCCTTGAATTTGGCTCATCTCCGTACTTCAGTATTCAATAGTGACTCCAGTCCGTTCATATGCGGCACCTGGACCAAATAGGAATTCAAGGGCAGGCCTTTGCTTGCTTCTTTCGAATTAATCTCAGGCAGCTCGACGTCCCTCATTTTTTCCTGAGGATAAGATTTTGAATCCAGGGTCCTTTTCTCAGTGACTCTTCTGAATAACTCTGTTGAGTCCTTCTTCATATCTTAGGTTGTCAACCTCCAGATCATCATTTCTTTTACGATGAACTCTCTAATTCTCAAGTGCAATATCTTTCTTGTAAGTCATGAGTTGCGTCCTGGGTTAAGGCCAATTGTTTAAAAATCTACAGAGATGAAACTTAAGTCCTAATATTTGGAGCACCACAGAGTATCTGATCTGATCTCTTCTGTGGTGGGTGAAGTTACCTAAAAACTCTGAGAGATTCATTGGAGTTCCGCGAGCAGCACGCTCATGAGTAAAGGGCCTCAAAATCACATCATTAGGGTTATGATGCAAAAGTTGACAGACGAGGAACAATAATCAACTAAATGTGGAAAGAACACATATTATTTCTCATTCGTCTTTCAAGCTTTATTTATACTGCCACATCCATGTGGGGGAAGTACTAGGGCAATGATATGGAGCTGATGAGGAATGAATGAAGGTGAACACACCATTACATATCCAGCTCGTCGGCCCTGCACCAGCTTAGATGGTGATGGGACGAGGTATATGTGTTTAGCCATGAACTTGGC
This sequence comes from Calotriton arnoldi, assembly GCA_963921515.1. NCBI lineage: Eukaryota > Metazoa > Chordata > Amphibia > Caudata > Salamandridae > Calotriton > Calotriton arnoldi. Next base: position 411,409 of record CAWUFW010014250.1, on the reverse strand, counting down.
TTGTGGTCTTCATGTCAGACATTCATTGGCTGAGGAGACACTCCAACTCCACAGTTGCTTTGATTGGCTAAGAAAACTATTACCAGTTGTTCATTTGTTGTGAGGCCCTGAACAGTGTACATGCCTTTGTAACCTTATTTAACTGCTGCATAGGCGTGAGCAGTCTTTCTAACGTGAGTGCAGAGATGTTGACTGTTTACTGACCATGTTTGTCCTTTAGCCGGTGCCATGGTCTAAGACATCCTGGAGACCCAAGTGTTCCTTATCATTGGTGTTCGTGAGTAGACAGTGACCGAAGAAGGCCAGTCAAACTGACTAGTCTACCACTTGGTCCCGAAGGATAGCTTCTGTGGCTCAATTGGTCACTGTAAGCCACTCAGTCCATACCCGTGTCAGGGTTTCTTCACTCATGTGCTATTCCTAAGGTCTCTACCAAAGTGCTTCTGTTAATGACCAGGAATTACCTTGTGCTGCAGTCGCAGAATGCACACTGTGTGTGTGCTGACTTGGGGGTGGGTGGTAAACTCTGCCATATGGCAGTTGGCAGAGTTTTGTTGAACTCTGTGCTCCAAGCAGAGTGCGGAGTGGGCAAAACTCTGCAAAGTCCTACCGGCGGAGTGAAGTTTACCACCCACCACTGACCTCTTCTGTGATTGTCTTTTGGAACCATATCACTGATCCTACACCTGCCAATTCAGCTAGCAACCTCAGCTTTATTTCAGTGCATTCCATTTCTTTCACAGAGCAAATAATTTGGATCTCATCCTCCTGTTTCTTACACATTGTAATGCTGCACACCATTATTCTTCTTCCATCTGATTGGTATAAAAATGTTGCTTAAACCACTATTTAATCACGCATGGACTATGGCAAATCACTCTATCTTGGTCTTCCTGAAAAATAACCTAATCCCAGACAGAAGGAAAATGCCTAGCTAATTCTGCCTCTGCCTGAATGATCACCGGTACATCTTCATCTGGCAGAAACATATTGGCTACATGTCATCAAACTTTATCAAACTTCATCTTCAATGTAATGGGCACTTCAGAGGAAAGAGTCCTTCTTCATTCAGTGGTATATTACTACTTATGTGCCAACTTTAGCCTTATGCTTTCCAGGAGCCAGTCTCCTGCCATCTCCTACGGTCTTGAATGGACATTTGGGGGGGGGATGTTGAAACACTCTTCTGGCCTCAAATCCGCACCCATATAACTGGTCCTTTAAACAGGTTTTAAACTGTTGTGAGGGTTGTTTAGAGGGTCATGGGATGACGCACCACATGTGTTGGGATGAAAGAGATGCAGGATAGGGCTATGGGAAGGAGCACTACTTGCTCCACGTCCTTCCCAGTTTGAAAATGAGGCCCCTCTGTGCCACATTCCTCTGTGCATGACCCAGATCTCTTCCTGCTCTCAAAATGGGGCTGGGAGTGAAGCCACCTGTGAGCAAAGAGCACTGCAAATGATCAGGCTGTTACTATGAGGGTTTAGGAATCATATACAACACAAGCGAGAAGCCTCATCCACAATTTGTGGCATACTCCATCATAGGCAACCTCACTCCACAATGGCATTGTTCTTACATTCCATCTCGAAATTTTGTTTAGATATACCAGGGGTCCCCAGCACTAAAGGTGAAATCCTAGTTGCCCAAGGTATTTTTACTGATCTGGACTCCTCATTTTTCATGTTATACTTTATCTAAGACCTCCCTCCTTCTTCTTTGTCCTTGGAGATTGAGGCAGCCTTGGTGGTATTGCCCTACCCAGGTGTTGAGATGTCTATGATGAAGCATGCCACAAATTGTGGGTGAGGCATCCTCTTCCAAAAGATTTGTCTTTCTACTTTTCCTGACAGAACTTCTGTGATGCCTAATTGTGATTATTCATATCTAAGTAGTCTAGAGTAGTCCCCTCCCTTTTGTAGCTAACGTACTCGCTTGTGCTGTATTCTATTGTCCAGGGAGGACATGCGGTGGCATGACCAGCCCCCTCCGCTTGTGTGATTAGAGGTTTAGGAATGAAGCCACTTAGCTCTATGCTCTAAAAATGCCTGAGTATATGGTTGTGGGTGGGAGAAAAGAGATGCATGTTTACAACAAAATGTCGAAGCGCGGAGCAGTGTCAAATTTGGCAGCAGCATGCTCCGACATTTCCAAAACGCAGGGATGCACCCTATTTACAACAATACGGTGCACCCCTGTGTTTCCCCTAGCGCTGGTGCTAAAATGACCTGCCTTGCGCCAATGCAGGCACCCTTGCACCATAGGACAAGGGTGCCTGCACTGCAGGGAATGATTGTTTATGTACAGGAAGGTGTCCCTTCCTGCACATAAACAATCCATAATCGCAATTTGTTACTTCTATGTGTGCTTCAGAATGCAGCACACATAGAAGTAGCAAATCGTCATTATTTAATGATTGTTTATGTGCAGGAAAGAACACCTTCCTGAACGTAAGCAATAATTAATGGTGTTTTGCTCTTTCTATGTGTTCTGCAGAATACAGCACACATAGAAAAAGCAAAAACGAGGAGAAATAAAAGTATTTCTCCTAGTTTCACCATTCTAACGCATGCTCCTGCATGGCGTTAGTTTTTGGCACTGCTTCAGATTTACATATCCTTGTAAATCTGTGGCAGCGTCAAAAAGCAACGGGTGTTGCGGTGGAACGCCCACAGCAACACCCATTGTACGCCCCTTTCATGCAAAATGGTGCGTTTAAAGGGGCCGTATTTACAAGGTGGCGTTAAGCCACAAAAAGTGTTTTAACGCCGCTTTATAAATATGGAGAAGGGCATAGTGCCATCAGAACGTAGCTAAAAGTGGCGTTCTGGTGGCGCTATCCCCCTGCAAATATACACCTTAAGGTCTGCGGAAGAGGAGGCTTGGGAGGGAGCATGGACACCATCCCTTGGTGCTTTGTGCGGTTACTGAGCTCCTTCCTTCAGTCTCTGCCCTGTCACCCCCTCTCTCCTGGTTTCACTGTTTGCGCAATCCAAATCGTGAAACTGGTATGGTGTATACGAGCCTAGAATGACAAGGTCTGAAGTTTGAGGACCTGATATTGGTTACCAGCTTCCCATTTGTACAGATCGGGTAATTCCGGGTCTGCATACATTTGGCTACTCAAAATAGCCCAGCGCAGTATCCACAAGATAATATTGCTCAGAGCAACTTATAATGAGGGACCATCTCGGAAAATCTCAGCTAGTACCTGGGTGCAGACAGCACAGCTCGGAAATATATAGCAGTGCTTGCCTCTCCGTGTTTTGTGCTATGGTGTCTACAGCCCGTGCATTAACTCCGAGATTTTCAAAGTTAATGTATGCACTGTAGACAGTGCAATTTAGGGGGAGGGGGGCAGGATCAAATGGCATTATGCTACCACCCCTGGACCAAAAGGTAAAACTCTTACATCCATAATGCAGTTGGAGTCCAGTAGGAAACAATGGGGCATGTGTAAAGGGTCAACGTTTGTTAGTTTTTTTTAGTATAGCGAGAAATGCAAATGAGTTTCAAAGTGTTTCATATCTGCATTCGGAATTATTTATTTTTATATTTTGTTCTACTTGTTTTTTGGATAGGTTCATATTAGAAGCTCGATATCGTCCAATGCAATTCTTCTATAAAATTGACAATATGCACCTTCCAAGCGATTGTTTGAACCATCATTTAAGACCCGTTTCAGAATTGGTGTTTTCAATGGTTAGAAATAGGGATTCCCTCGGATTTCCACTCGGCTTGCATTTGTAATAGAATACAATTATCATTATTAAGTAAGTTAAATCAAGAAATGTGATGCTAATAGCTTCACTATGAGTTACTTATAATTTAACAGAACATCAATCTACTGTAGCTCTATAACGTAGAATAATACAAATGTTGTCAAATATGTGTCACATAATAGCATATCTTATGCCTAAGCTGGAGCGATTGACAACACTTTTTGACATGTTGGGCACTCCTCCACGCGTAAAAACTGACATATGCAGCCGGAAATCACAGATCTGACAGTTTCAGGACCTGAAGAAATGAAGCGACACTTAACAATACAGAATAGTTACCCAACGGATCGATTTTCACCAGTCATGTGTATAAGAGCGGGATGAAAACATTGGCTTTCCCGGCAGTGTCGTCGGAGTTAGCATTGTACAAGTCGTGAACGCCTGAAGTGTTGTGTTTAATTTCAAATATTTGTACTGCCATTTCCTACACTCTTCTCATTTCTAAGTTACGCCTACTCCTAAAAGGAAGGAATACTTGATGCAATATGAGTGGGAATGTCCCCCGAGTACATCCTTTTTCTGGAAATGATGTGTAAGGAATTTCTTCACATCAAAAATTATTTCCCGTGAAATGAAAACAGCAAAAACGAGTATGCAAAACTGCATATTTTCTCTGAAGCCAGCCCAGTGGAATGCCCAAATTGTATGCTTAAGACTGACAGGTGTAAAGGAAGGACTGAAAAAATATTTTTCTTCTGCGTATGCCTGAGGGGAAGGTGAACTGATTATAATATTCATCCTTAAATTGAGAAGCAGCTCTGGGGAACTTTAGAGAACTACTTAATCCATTCAATTCCTTAAATGTACAGAAAAAAATCTCGATCACCTACTTTTACTCCAAGGAGTGTCTCGGCCCGGAGGTTTAACACTGAATAAGCCAAAATAAAAGGTGAAGCTAAAGGCATTTATATATGTCTGCTAAATGTCTGAGTCTCAAAGCGCACACCTAAGGGACTTCCATGTTGAAAATGCCAAGTTGAAGATAATTAGAGAAATTGTGGATGATGCTTGTTTTTCCTATCTTTTATAGACATATTTAAGACACTATGGGGCCGATTCCGATCTCGGCCGGTAGGGCTCCGAATCGGATTCGGCTTAACCGGATCCGATTCGGAGCCCTATTTCCCGACCGATCCGTACGCGCGTCCGGGCGAGCGAGTACGATGCGTATTCGCCGACCGACTCGTCCGGGCGTCCCGACCGCTCCGACCGACTCGATCCCGGGTCGAACCGCACCGACCGACTCGCACGGACACGACTCGCAACGCGCAATGGAGACGTTCCTCGGCCGGGTAAGTACGATGCGCGCCGCGAGCAGTCCGACCGAGCCGCGCACTCCGGCTCGGAAGAGCTGTCGGAGCCGTACTTTGGGGGTCCGTGTCGGACTCCTGTACGCGTAGCCGCGCTGAGTCGCACACAGGGGGACCCATGGGTCCCCTACCTGTGCGTGTACGGCGCAAATCGCTTTGCCGCGTACACGCTGTAGGAGGCGCACTTGTCCGCATCGCACCCATTGAGTCAATGGGAGCCCGCGTACGCGGTGAACGACAGGCTCCCATTGACTTCAATGGGAGTCCGACCGACTCGAGTCCTATGGCATACGTACGCATCATACTCGTTCGGTCGGACTGCACGGGTCCGATTCGGTCGGAAATCTCTCCGGGTCCGGCTCGGTCGGAGAGATTTCCGGCCCGAATCGGAATCGGCCCCTATCTAGCTATAAAATCTTTATTGGGCGAAATCGACTAGTCAGAATTATTTTTAAAAGGTGCAAATAAAAGCAGGAAAAACAATCTCAATAATATGTAAATTTTACTGATTTATATTTATCAGTAATGACTAAATAAATATAAATTAACAACAAAAACCATGCTGCCTAAGTCGAATATAATATAGAACACTCAAACAGGGAAAGATGTGGCTAAGGATGAAAGGAAATTAAATTATAATAGATATATAATACACAGATGGATCAATAAAATACAGGGTTACACAATTTGTAGAACGCCTGTCTATCCATCAATGCTTTTAAAGCCAAATTCGTAGACAGTTCAGTTAGTAGGCCGGGTTACTGTTATTCAAACATGCCTAGTAAAGAGGAAGAGAGTATAGAGCAACTTTCCTATGGGAGGTGTGAGCCTACTTCTTTCCTCTACATGCCTGGGATAAGGAGACATGTATTCTGTGATATCTTAATTCAGTACAGAGTCTGTTGAATTCTGGACGATCCAAGTTTTCAAGGTATAGTAGTATTGAGTTTCAGATTTCCAAAGTTTTCTGAGAGATTGTGTTGTCTCGATTACATGGCGGCAATCTCACCACACTGGGTTCATCTGCCTTGTCCCAGTCCATTCTAATATGTTTGTGCATCTTCTACACAGGCCCACTGGAACATCCCAGAGGAAGGGTCCTCCCCTTCATCAGACTCTTGAGAAGAGTACCCAAGGTTCCACAGATCAAACTAAAATTCTAATCAGGGAGGTAGAAAGGTATGTAAGCCTGGGATGAGAAAGATGGAATCACAGTAATGAATTAATGATTAAGTAATTGAGGCACTACCTCTTCATCCACTTCCTTGTGCCAGTCACATTTCAATAGGCTATAGCAAAGGGGACGCTATCTAAAAAAAATCAACGGTAACTTAGGTAGGTTTGCACTTCCCTTAACTAATAGATTTGATACCCTGTTAGACCTAGATGAGTTAGATGGTAATGATTGACTACCACCTGATAGGGTAGAGTTGCTGGGTCTAAGGCCTGTGGGCCAGGTAAGCAACACATTCTCCCCTCTCCCTAAATCAACTCCCATTACTCCAGGTTCCTCTTGTATGAAGATTTTGTCCTGGAATATAGCTGGACTTAGGTCCAAAATAGATGATGTATCATGGCAGAGGTTGCTTAAGTGCTGTCATATGATTGCTCTGCAGGAAACATGGGATACTACTGAGACTTTTTTCCTGGACGGTTTCACCTCATTATTTAAATGTGCATCTCCATCCATAGTGGGCAAAGCTAAGGGAGGCCTTCTTTTATTGGTCTCACTCAAACTAATTTGCACCGCCAGAATGGTCGAGTGTCGTTCATCCCACCTGTTAGTAGTAGTGCTGCTGTTTACTAACCATCCCCCCCTGTTAGTAGTACATTTTTATAATTCCTATTGCAAAAATTCTGCAATCGAACACTTATCAGCACTGGAGAGGTTTCTCGAACAATATGGTGAGAAAAAGCATTCTTATTATGAGGTCAAAAGTTTAGGTGATTTTAACACACATCTATGTCATTTGGGCTGTACTTCTGTAATGGGTCATGCGGATGCTCTACCTCTGGCTGCCACTTCCAACACACAGAATCAGGCCATTTTATATACCGGCTCCTTGCCGTCAACAATTTGCTGCGTCTAAAACAGCTTGGAATGGATGTTCCTGTTCCCACTTTCATAGGCAGGGGTTTCTCTAGTACTATTGATTTCATAATGATCTCTGCACCCTTAGCCTCCGCAGTCCAGAAGTTGAGTGTCTCTTGGTCCAGCCATAGTGATCACAATCCCCTAATGCTCAAATTGGTTCATTGCATTGATACACATGGAGGGGAGGGGAGGAGTATCCCAAATTCTATTATTAGCACAAAAGATCAAGCATGCAGGCTGAAATGGGCAAAGGTGATACCAGAGACTTTTCTAGTCAGCCTGTATGCAGAGTGTGCAGATGAGATCTTGCTTTGTTTGGATATGGGATCACAGGATGGGGCTGTTTTGGATGCTTTTAATAAACTAACAAAGCATATATCCAATAGTTTAACTATTAACTGCAGGTCCAAAGGTGCTAAGGAGATAAGCTGGCTTGACGGTACATGTTCTAAGGCTCACAGGAATTTAATGCATGCCCTAAAGCAATCCCAGAGGGACGAGGCAGTGGTTAGGTCTTGCAGGAGGGCCTATAAACTTGTAATCCAACAGAGGAAGAAGACTATTAGGGCTCACGCATGGGAGGCCCTTGATCAGGCAAGTGTGCTGACAGACAGCACAAAGTTCTGGGAAGTGGTCAGCAGCCCCCTTTTTTCAGATACAGCAAACTCCAGAACAGATTGCACTATAGCCGCTGAAAGATGGGTTCTCCATTTTGAAGGGATGTATAGTGGTGATGATGCAGGGGGGTCTGACTTAATGTGGGACATTGGCACAGATAGTGTGCCATTGCATTTTAATATAGAAGAGGTACACAAAGCTATCTTGGCCACAGCCGGAGGGAAAGCACCGGGACCGGATGGGGTCCCGGCGGATCTGTATAGAGCAGACCCTCTGACTTGGCCCAGGATACTGACACGAGTATTTAATGTGGCCTGTTCTTGTGGCCTCCCCTCTTCCTGGTCAATGGCTATTATTTTACCCATTTTTAAAAAGGGCTTGAGGGAAGATCCAGTGTGCTATCGACCGATTTCCCTCTTAGACTTGGCTGCACAAATTATGGGGAAAGTGGTCCTAGACCGGCTAACCTCCTGGTTAGATCCTTTTAAGACATTTCAGACCTACAGTATGGTTTTAGACAGGGCAAAGGCACGCTATATCAGTATATTAACCTACATTTGGTGGTGGGGAAAGACACAATAGTTAAGAAGGGATCCCTGCACGTGGCATTTATGGAACTAACATCGGCATTGAACCATGTTAACAGATCCAAATTATGGTTGATTCTTCTGGAGCTGGGTCTAGATGTAGACCTAGTGGCCTTTCTACACTTTGCCAACATCAACACCACGGCTGCGGTGAGATACAATGAGGATGGTTGTGTGTCAACCTCCTGGGATGTCAAGAGAGTTGGGGGTGTATTTTGGCTCCCCTGCTGTTCACGCTGTATATCATCAAGCTAGGGGACGATCTCTCGGCAATGAGTAAATACATCCAGAGAGCTGACTCCAAACTTATTCCTGCACTTCTGCATGCAGATGATGTGGTGTTGTTCGCCAGGACAGGTGTAGGTCTTCAAAAACCTCTAGACGCTTTTATAGATTTTATGTACTCGCTCGACAATCGGCACTAAGAAGACTGTTAGGTGTAAGTTTTTCTGCAGGGGGGGAGAATTAACTAAAGTCCCAACATTTCCTTATTTAGGTGTGCTGCTTGACGATAATGGGTCGTGGTTTGCGCAAAGAGCATACAAAAAGAACGTCCTGGCAAGTGCAGTGGGGGCAACCATGGACTTTGCAAAAAGACTAGGGAGAAAGCCTGTACCTGCACTGTTAAAGGTGTATAGAGAAAAATGCATCCCTATGGCCACCTATGGTTGTGATGTGTTAGCGTATAAGGACGTGAGAGACTTGCAGGTAGCGGAAAATACATTTTTGCGTAGGAACCTCACTGTCCCCTGTGCATGCCTGCCTTTACGTTGCATGAGGAGCTTGGCACTGGATACATTTCCGATTTCATTGCAGTTGCACCCTTAGTGCGGTGGTTGAGAATTTGGTCTTCTCCAGTTTCCACCTTGAATCAACTTGTTATAGCGGACTGTACGGCTCTCGAGGGGGCTTTGCGTATCCCATGGTTAAGGTATATTTCGGAGCAGATGAGATGGCTAGGCTGTTCCGATTTTTACACTAATCCCAGGCCTTTACATCCAACTGACAACACTAAGCATCTATTTCTGTCCAGGCGGCAGGGGGACAGGGAGGGTAAAGAAATTGCTAAGCCCACGGTGAGAAATTACATCACACTTAGTCCAAGCCCACAGGCACACACCTCCTTGTCACTTGTCAATAATGCTCATTACTGCTTTCTGCTAACCAGATTCAGATTGAATCTTATTTACTGGTTACTAGCCTTTCCAAAAGGCGTTGTGAAGCCCGGAGAATTAAAGCCATGTCCATGTGACAACTTTTCTGATCAGGACACTCTGCACTTTACCTTTTTCTCTGAATTTTATGTCTCTCTATGGAAAAAATGTATTCTTCCACTTTTGAGGTCAGGCCATTATGTTCAAGTAAGGCCTGCATTATTATACCTACAGATGCTTTCCTCGCACATGGTTTGTTTTGGGGTTGCAAGTTTTTTTCAGGAGCTATAAGAATCAGGAGGAAGATGCTCTTTGTCTAGCTGAATTTGCACTTCATCTGATGAATTTTATAAGCTGAATTGTTACTTGTATTTGCTTTTAATAATGAGTCATATTTTTACTTTTTTTGCAAATATAGTTTTAGATAAATTCATATGGGCAAATTGTACCTGCTACGTTTCTATCATCCTTTTATCTTTTGTTTTTATAACTGCTTTTGGTACAATTGTTTTTTATCTCTGTGCTTTTAGGCCGAATAAAGAATATTTGATGATGAGGCTCACCGGTAACTGAAGAATGGAGAGATAAGACGTTAAATCCAGAAACGTATAACAGAAGAGAGCAGACAGGCTCAACATTCCCCCTTTCAACTGAAATCCACACCCAGTCGATAATGAGTAACAAAGGTCTAAGGGGAAGACGAAATGGCTAGAATATAAATGTCCTAAAGAGATACCCCATTGGGTTGGCCAAGGAAGCAGTGATGCCCCGGGGTGAATGGTCTACTAATTCTTCTGCACATGGAAATGATGGAACAAAACAAATGAATAAGGGTTGGAAAGGATTCCTTAACATTTACCTAGCAGGGTCATAGTGGTCAAAAAACACATCTTATTGTCAAAAGGTTGAAGTGGATTACATGTTGATAGCCCCTGATCGTTGAACAACCATACTGTGAAAAACAATTGCAGAAGAGAGGTTTGGGGGAAAACACGAGAAAGAGAATCTCTTATTAACTGTGAAAATCAGAACTAACCTTGGACAGAAACCCAGGACCATTTTGAAGAATCAAGCATTCTGGTAACATCCTAATATAGGGATATAGGAAACCACTAACACTATTTTACCCAATCACAGGCTAATAAGATAGCCAATAAAAACAAGGCCTTAAAAGATGAGATCTGAGGAGAACAGGAGGAAAGAGACTCAAAAAGAGTGTTCTGCAAAGAATCAGGTACCATGGGGTGATTTAGAAGGATCAGCAAAAAGTTCAACATTGAAGCGGTCCACTTTTCCCTGAATGCTTGAAGCCTGCATCTTACCAGCAGTAGGAGTTCGTAGTAGTCAGGATTGCTGTGAAAGGTTGGATGGAGGTGTAGAGCACTGGTGGCCCCCACTTTTCTTGTATGAATAACTTCATAACTGACAACAGGATTTTATACACCACCCACAATAAGGCAGAGAAGAGTCTTGATGAAAAGAGCCTTAAAAAAAAAAGAAGAAACTGGAGCACATGGCATTTTCTTTGGCAAGAAATGACAACTTATGCTATAGACCTTGAACACATGGTGCAACATATCATGCAGTGCTTGTCCAAATAGTTTGGAACCATGAAATGAAAGCTTCATGATGTCATCTGCCTGTACAACTTCCACCTTCTAATCATGTGCCTGTATGTTAACAAGCCACCAAAGATGAAGCTGCTAAGAGAAAAGAGTAGAAACCATCAAAAGCAATACCGGAAAGTAGGCATACCTGCTCTTACATATTTGGGAAGAGACCTGAGCAATCAGCACCTCTGTATAATGAGATACTAAGGGGCATATCTACAAGGGCTGGCGATAAAATTATCGCCGCTTTAGCGTCCGTTTTCGGACAAAAGCGGCGATAATTTTAGCGCCTATTAGCAAGGACACGCTAACGCGTGAATCCATGCTTCTTCGCTCTTTCCTTATCGCCTCAGCTTTGCATCTCTAATGAGATGCAAAGTGGGCGTTCCCCAGAATAATGGGAGAAATGTCGCTAAGCCGACATTTCTCCTATTATCAAGGGAATCGCTAACAAGCATAGCGATAGAAAGTAGCGATAACCACGGTTATCGCTACTTTCCTTACGCATGCTTTAATTCTGACTTAGCCATGTAATCCAATGGGAGGTGGATTACATGGCTAAGACCACCCTGCCCTATCAGCAAGGTATCGCTGGTCACAGTGCGATTATCTCTGGTTTCCCAGCGATAATCACACTGTTTTCCAGCTATCGCTGCATTTCTATCGCTTTGGAGATAAGCGTTGCTGATAGCACGCTATCTCCGCGATAGAAAGCAATGATAGCCGGCGATAATTATCCTAGCGCTAAGTGCGCTTAGCGATAATTATCGCCAGCCCTTGCTGATATGCCCCTAAATGTGTTGGTAGCATCAGTAACTGCTCTAAACATGAGATAAAGACCCAGTGCTGTGTTCTCTTGGTCAGCAGGATTTGATGCTGATGCATCCTCTGTGGAATGGCCAGTTCAGCTACCAAATTGGCTAACAAGGGATCCAATCTGACTGATTAAGGAAAATTTGCCAAGTTGGCAGAAAAGCACAAAAATAGTAGTAGGCTGAGGTTCAGCAACAGGGACGGTCCAAATTATCCCTTAGATATATTTTCCGTTTGGATCATGTTCCAAAAATGTAGCTGTCAGGAAATGCCTCTTTTTGCATGATCACCCCAAAACATTTGGATAGATGCTGCAGGTTTTTCAACTCTGAAAGTGCCCAGGGACTTGCCAACAAGGCCTCAGTGGCAGTGCTCTAAACCTTAAAAAGTAAATATGCAACCGAGTGACCCCAATTGGCATAATTTCACTCACTTATATGTCCCTGATACATGGTACAGGGTGCACCTAAAGGCTGTAAGTTACATGTCACTCATAGACTGAAGCTCCCATTGTGCCACCACAAGCGTCACAGAACAAAGCATGACTCCCAGGCTGTTTTTACAGACATGTAGAGCAGTTTTTATACTGCTCACTTGACTTTGCCATTTAAATCCTTGGCAAAGCCCAAATCACCCTGATTCATATTTATAAGTCACCCCTAAGGTATAGGCCTATTAATCCCTAAAGGCAGGGTGTATTATATTAAATAGAACTTCCAGGTGGGACTACTAAATCTGATACGTCAAGGTATCAATAGAATCATTTCATTAAACCTGACCTGTTGCCCAAGTCGAATTTAACGTAACTATCATACAAATGGAAACTTTAGAAAGTTGACTCTCAGAAAGAGGAGCAAAAGACCTGCCAAGGGAAGAGATGTGACCTTCTATTGGCAGGATGGTCAGAGTGGGTGTGAGCCCGTGACCCAGTCAGTGAGCTTCAAAGGGGAAGCCGCTGTTGAAGGGCAAATGCCAGTCACAATAGGAAAAGGGCTGCTCTTTTGTTTTGGCAGACAGTTTGGCATCTTGTGCAGAGAGGAAAATCCTGTTATCAAACTGCTTTTTTGAGGGGATTGTAGTCCCCAGGTATCCACACATATGGGTTGGGCTAGGGAGCACCACACACCAAAGGAAGGGCCTGGCCATGTTGTGAGTGGTCAGAATAGTGCACTCTAGGATAGTTAGAGGCCACACTTTATAGGAAGTGGACATCAGAAGGGAGGGAACCTAGTAGCCCATTGGCTACTTAGTCCCCACCACCACCTAAGCTCATAGCATGCATAAAAGTGGTACTCCTGGCACCCAGATCTCAGATCACTACTATCCAAGAAAAAAGACTGAAGAACGACTTCCCTACTGTTCCATGGACCCAGAAAAGTGAGACTGCACCAAAGACTGGACTGAACCTGCGGAACCTGAGGCTTGGCAAGGAGAGGACTGTGCTGCCCCCTCATGGAAAGTTGCCCAAGTTTACTATACAGAAGAAGTGACTCCAAGAGTGAGTTTGTGACTCCCTGTTACAGCCACAGGGCCATAAATGCTGAGAAACCTGCACCCTTGTGAACCCAGCACCAATAGAGGAGTTGGCCTAACGGCTAGGGCGTTCGACCTCGGACCTGGGGAAGGGAACTGGGTTCGAGTCTCGGTAATGACGCTTGAACATCCTGTGATTCTGGGCAAATCACTTAATCTCCCCGTGCCTAACAAAAATGAATGTGTGTCCTCATGTAACGTAACTGGTGCTATGTAAAGCGCTCTGATACCCGATTCGGTTGCGGGTCAAGTTCGCGCTATATAAAACTCTGCAAAAAATAAAAAATAAGAAAAAAAAAATAGTTTTGACTGCTGCTTGACACCGAGGTGCAGCCTAGGATACCGAGTCCTAACCCTCATGACGTGCTTCTGAGTTTGCTGGAACGGTGAAAGCGCGAGAGTGTCCACTTGTCTCCCTGCAAGAACATTATTGGCAATTGGCAATCAAAGGAAACTGATAGGTTTGCTGTAACCGGAGACCAGTTAACAATTGGCAACTGGATCTGTCCTGGATTTCATCTGGCCACTGTTGTAGATCGACCCCTGAGGCCAAAGGTTACCACCTGAGTTCGAGGATCAAGGGGTGGCCACAGGAAAGTCTACCACACCAGCCCATCATCTTCAGCATCATTCACCATCCTGTATACGTTGCATCAGGACCACTTCCATTGACTTCAAAAGCATTCCAACTTAAGGATTCAGAACTGGGCGGCAGGCTGCTAAAGTGATAGTGAACTGTCCCCTTGGACCTGTTTGGTACCAAGGACTGTTCCCCTATCAGAGTTTTCCAGTTGTGTAGTGGGGGAGAGTGTGGCACAGCATGCCCCACCACACCGAGGTCTCTCGCACTGCTAGGCCAACATCCTGGACCGGGAGCAGGAACTTCTAAACCTGCTAGGAGTTGAGTTGACGGGCTAGGAAAGTGATGTTTTGTAAAATTTGATTCAATATAATTTGTATTCAAGCAGCATTATATCAGAGGTTTGATTACTTGATGTTTATTTTATATTCTATATAGATATATTTTATATATAGTAGTGTTATATTTACTGTAAAGATATATAGATTACTAACTAGATAGATAGACAGACAGACAGACGGACGGACGGACGGACGGACAGACAGACAGACAGACATACAGACAGACGGACGGACGGACGGAGGGACAAATAGATAGACAGACAGACAGACAGACAGACAGATAGATAGATAGATAGATAGATAGATAATAGAACAAAGTTGCGAGACTTCAGGAGTTCGGGTTAAATTATTTATTTCCAAATTATAGAACAAGAAAAAAGCTAATGCGTTTCAACCAGGCTGTGTTTGTCAGCCATGACAAAGACCATCAGGTCGAAACGTGTCAGCGTTTTTCTTGATCCTAATTTAGAAATAAATAATGTATCCTGAACTTCAGGAGTGCTGCACTTTTGTTCTATAATTATACGAAAGATGTGGTCGATCTAACCTGTACGCACCAGCTGGTGATAGAGTGCACTGTGTATTTTACTCTGATTGTGAAGAATGAATATATATATATATATACATATATTCACTAGAAAAAACAAAGGTTAAAGTGATGTTATAGTTAGGCTGAAATTTCATTGCCCACATAATGTTTTAAATAAAAAAAAAAACACTTAAATTCACCATTTATACCTTTTTCCCTAAGGTAACTATAACTGGTGCCTGCGGCCAGGCCCTGCAGACAAACCCTCGCAGTCAAGTATCTCTGTACATGGCCTTTGGGCGTGAGTGGCATGGGGTTGTCTGCAGGGTCAAGCCTGTGTTCAGGCCCTGAAATCAAACTCCCCACAGGCAGCCAACTCCGCCAGTCAGCTAAAGGGCATGGTGGCAGCTGGCAATATAGTTTTTTTTAAATATCGGGGAGTGGCGCAGAGCCCCCTTCCACAAGTGATTAGGACCCTGGCAACCCCATCCCCCTGGCCATTTAGGCAGGGGGACATGCAACCCCTTACTCTAGTGGCCGTGGGGAACCTATCTCCCATGGCCTTCTTTTTAACAATGGAGAGAGGCCACGTGGCCCTCCTTCCCAAGCCACTATTGACCCAAGGGACCCCACCCTCTGCGGCCTTTTCTTTTTTAAAAAGGGGAGGAGGGAATGTGGCTCCTTTTCCTAATCTTGTAGACGTCCTGGAGACCCCATTCCCCACGACCAAAAACATTTATATTAGGGGAAGGGAGCACGCAGACCCCCTTTAAAAGTCGGCAGCGGTGGGACAGGTTCCCTAGGGTCTCGTATGGCTGGGAGACTCACGACCCTTCCTCTCTAATTATTGTTTGGCCTCAGGGGATGTGGTCCCCTTGGCCATTTGGGCTAGGATAGTGTAGCCTCAAGCCCCTCTCCCTGGGTAAACACCGAAGGGCATTTTTCTTTTAATTAGTCACAATGCCGCGGGACTCTCGCATGACTTTTTAAAAAACTATATTTTATTTTGGTCCCACGAGGCTTAGCGGGGCAGGGTATCCCTTCTCTGCATCGTTATATTTTTTTTTTTACCTAACCTTAGGACAGGGCACTAAGCACCTGAGTCCTGTCATGGCTGCCTGCAACATTTTGACTCATGTTGCAGGCAGCCAAAAGGAGCTACAAGATGGCCAAAGGGAGGAAAAAAAAAAACTGGATTAATCAGAAGGCTATATTTTTTAAAAATGGATTTGAGGGACTCTTGAGAGAGTCCCTCAAACACAACTGTTGAGATATATATGAATATTTGTGGAGCTTAATATCTTCAAAACTACTGAACAGATTTACATCAAATCACAAAAAAACACACTCTTTTGACCAAGCCATGACAAAGACTGTCAAATTTGATGTTATTCCATTCAGTAGTTTTTGTGATATCACTTTCCAAAAAAGGCCCGCTTGACAGATCACCCCGAAACTTTCCAGGAAGAAGCTGCGGTGCATATACTTGGTTTTTTTGGAAAGTTTTGTGAAAATTCGTCAAACAGTACCAATGTAAACCAAAAAGTGGTCTATCTATGGTAAAGCAGATGTAACTATAACTACCCATTATTTATATTTACCCAGTGGTGGTAGCCACTGAGTAGTTGTAGTTAGGTCTGTAGGTCCATAGGAAAAGCATTTTCTGGTATTTGAATTTGTATTTATATTTATTAAGCGCAACACTCATCCCAAGTGACATCACGGCGCTGGGAAAGCGTTATCCTGATATGGAAGTGACGATTATCCGGACAATTAAAGGAATGGGACCTCAGCCAATATGACAGTGGGTATCTTTGGCTATGTTTTGGGGAACAGCCATGTTTTCAGTTTCTTCCTGAAGGACAAATATTCGTCCGTTAGGCGAAGGTCTAAAGGTCATTCGTCTAGTGAACGGCTGTCAGATTAGAGAAGGATCAACCTCCTGCTCTAACCTTCTTGATCCGTTTGATCTTGGCCATGGCATGATGGCACGATATCAGATTTCGTGTGGGCATATAGAATTCAATTTTATCTCTCAAGATTTGGGGGCCACTCTTATTTAGCGCTCTATGAGCATAACACAGGAGCTTGAACTTAGCCCTTTGGGGTACGGGCAACCAATGCAGTTCCCTCAGACTTTCAGATCCCGAGCTGTATTTGCTTTTATTGCAGACCAGTTTAGCAGCAGCATTCTAGACCACCTGTTGTCAGGAAAAAAGATACTCTGGCATGCCCACATGGAGCGCATTCCTATAGTCAAGTCTGCTAGAAAGTAGAGCCTGGTTAATGGACTTTCTACAGTTTAAGGGGATCCATGAAAAATGTCTTCATAGTAGTTTCATCATAGCGAAGCTTTTCCCGCACAGCGCTCAAACTTGGTCTTGCATTGTTAGTGTATTATCGATGAGTATGCCCAAGTTTTTTGCAACTCTCTTGGGTTCTGAAGAGGCTCCTAGTGCCAGGGCCACCAGGTATTGTCACAGACTAAGGGGCCGATTCCGATTCGTGTCGGTAATTTCTCCGACCGAGCCGTCCTCGGAGAGATTTCCGACCGAATCGGACCCGTGCAGTCCGACCGAACGAGTCCGATGCATTCGTATGCCACCGGACACGAGTCGGTCGGACTCCCATGTACTCAATGGGAGCCGGGTCGTACAACGCGTACGCGGGCTCCCATTGCCTCAATGGGTGCGAGGCGGACAAGGCGCCCCTACAGCGAGTACGCTGCGAGCGCTCGCGGCGTACACGCACAGGTAGGGGGACCCTTGGGTCCCCCTGTGTGCGCCTGCATGGGTACGCGTACAGGGGTCCGACACGGACCCCCAAAGTACGGCTCCGACAGCGAGTTCGAGTCGGACGGCGCGAGTCGGTCGGGAGCGGTCGAGGTGCGCATCGTACTTACCCGGCCGGAAAACGTCTCCATTGCGCGGTGCGAGATCGGGTCCGAGCGAAGTCGGTCGGAGCGGTACGATCCGGGTGCGAGTCGGTCGGAGCGGTCGGGTCGCCCGGACGAGTCGGTCGGCGAATACGCATCGTACTCCGCTCGCCCGGACGCTGCGTACGACTCGGTCGGAAAATAGGGCTCCGGATCGGATCCGGTAAAACCGAATCCGATTCGGAGCACTACCGGCCGAGATCGGAATCGGCCCCTAAGTGTGCTCCACTGAAAAGGAGGATCTCAAACTTTTCAGCATTTAATTTAAAGCGGTGTTCCGTCATCCAGGTTGCTGTTTCTGTGAGACAGTTAAATAGATTATTTTTGGTATTCTCATGCCTTTCTTTAAAGGCAATTAGCAACTGCGTATCATTCCCGTAGGAGCAGATATTGAAGCCCCATTTCTTGCTAATCTCTGCTAGGGAGGAGACATAAGCATTAAAAAGGGTGGGGCTCAGGGAGGCCCCCTGCGAGACTCCTTATTTGATAGTTTTTTAACTGGAAATTGACCAGTTGTTTATTGCCCAGTTTCTCCAATACTTTAGACAAGTATGGTAATTGAGAGATTGGTCTGTTAGTTTGCGGGATTATAGATTTACAAGCTTGCTTTTTTTAACAGTGGAAATACAATGGCTTCCTTCCATATATCTGTGAATATTGCAGAATCCATAGATCTATTGAAGATATGAGTAACGTGCGGGCTTAGGACCGATACAAGTCGTGAGAAGATAAAGTGAGGGCAGGGGTCGAGCGGAGATCCTGCTTTAACCTCAGTCATAGCTTTTGCGACCTGTTCTTCCGAGAAACGGGCCAGATTGCTTAAGTAAGCATGTGCTTTAGGGTGTGGTGCTAATGTCTCCCAGTCTAATTTGTTAGCAGTGGGTTGGCTATTGAAGGGGGAGTATATTTTGGAGACTTTATCGGTGAAGCAGCTGTTAATTAGCTCACAGTTGTCAGTAGAAGGAGTCATAGTATGAGACATACTAGTTGGTTTGCAGAGTTCCTTCACTATTTTGTATAATTCTTTAGATGAATTAAAGTTATCTTCAATTCATTTTGCATACTAGTGTTTTTTTGCACTTTCAAGGGCATTATGGTAGCCTTTGTAGAGCTGTCTATCATTGCTTTCTTTGGATAGTCTCCACTTATGTTCCAGGGAATTATATCTCCTTTTTACTAGTTTTAATTCCAATGAATACCATTTCTCTGATTGTGTTTTCCTGTTAGGTTTAAATTCTAGTCTAGAGGCGCACTGATCCAGTGTATTACTGATTTCATTATGCAAGAGTTCAGCCTCTGCCTGAGCAGAGAGTGTTCTGGCAATTCTTGGGTCACATGGTGAGAAATGGGAAGCGAACAAATCAGGGGTGATAAGATTCCATGCTCTTTTTACCGTTGTTGACGGTGTGGCCACATGGGTTCACTTGATTGGCAGGTTGAGAGAAAAGGAGATTAAGGAGTGGTCAGTCCAGGATCGAGGTGTAACCTCGGAGACGTTGATAGCCTCTATGTTGGAGAACAGAAGGTCCTGTGTATGCCCAGCCAGTGGGTTGGCCTTTTGATCCATTGTTTTAGTTGCAGTATCTGCATGTCACTTTCTAAGTGTTTCACCACCGGGTCCATGGGATTTTCAAAATTAACATTAAAATCGCCAATAGCTAGGAAGTGTTTATGTTTTAGGCAAGAGGGGAATAGTTGGGACAACAATTTGGTGCTAAAATCTGGCTGGTATCCCAGGGGATTGTAAATTACTGCTCCCCCGAGTAGTTTTTGCTCACCATTGGACACTGAAAAAGCCAGGATCTCATGTTCACCCAATTAGTCCACTGAACACAGCTAAAGCTGTCTTTGAATAGGATAGCTATAGCCCCTCCCTTCTGTCCCTTCCTATCCCATTTTAATAGCTTATATCCAACCGGTAGGGTGGTAGCAATGTCAGGGGAATTGTTATCATCTAGCCACGTTTCTGTAAGAAATGCTAGGTCAGGTTTTGTGTCTGCCAAGATGTCCCAGATCTCGAGGCAATGTTTAGGCATTAACCTGGAGTTAAAATAAATGCAGGCCATTTGAAGGCCATCCAAGCTGTTAGCTTTCCTAGTATGCTGTTCAGATATTGTTTCAAACAAAACAATTGCCTCAAACACCATAAATTAGATTTTTCTTTTTACCACAGACGTCCTTTTAATTAACTCTGGGTTAACTTATTTTTCTTTTTTGTGTTCTTTTTATATTTTCAAGATTCCTATCACGATTATCTTGGAACATACCCTCAATATTTTCTTTAAAGCAAGGAGCAGTATCCACAATATTTACATTACTTACATATAAGAAACATATGAAAAAACATTAACAATACAATAAACATTATTTCACATAAAGAAACACATATCTTTACAATTAAACGCAATAAAAATGCAGTCACTTCACATTGAGAAAGTTATTTTTAGTTTAACTCTTGTGGTCCCTACTTATTTATGTTTGTTATTGGGACATTTATTTTTCTTCCTCAATATACACTATTCCTAAGTCCTGCGGGGTCAGAGACTGTTTACACACTTCCAACTTGAGCTTTTAGCTTTCCAGCTCAAGGTGCCAGACAGTTGGCATGTTTTTGTCCTTGTTTGCTCTTGACCTCCTTATGTATGTTTGCTAGCAGCGTTTCGACCTTCGTGATGGTTGGACCAAAACGTATTATTTAGATGAAGGTCTTCATCAGGGCGGGACTGTTTTCTAGTAGGACATCTAGTACCATATTCACATTTCTCGCTGTGGGGCAGTTGTTCACAACCGGATCTAAATGCAGTAGACGCTTCCGGTGTCTGAAGCTTCCTTTGACTTGTCTTGTTGGATTGGTTGCCTTCAGTTTATTGGCATTCTCGTTCTTTATGGTCATCCTCTTGTTCCGACTTCCAATATAGCAGCTTCTCCGCTCATGGCATTTTGAGCGGAGAAGCTGCTATATTGGAAGTCGGAACAAGAGGAAGACCATAAAGAACGAGAATGCCAATAAACTGAAGGCAACCAATCCAACAAGACAAGTCAAAGGAAGCTTCAGACACCGGAAGCGTCTACTGCATTCAGATCCGGCTGTGAACAACTGCACCACAGCGAGAAATGTGAATATGGTACTAGATGTCCTACTAGAAAGCAGCCCGCCCTGATGAAGACCTTCATCTAAATAATACGTTTTGATCCAACCATCACGAAGACTAAACGCGTGGCAAACATACATAAGGAGGTCAAGAGCAAACAAGGACAAAACATGCCAACTGTCTGGCACCTGAGCTGGAAGCTAAAAGCTCAAGTTGGAAGTGTGTAAACAGTCTCTGACCCCGCAGGACTTAGAGAATAGTGTATATTGAGGACGAAAAATAAATGTCCCAATAACAAACATAAATAAGTAGGGCCACAAGAGTTAAACTAAAAATAACTTTCTCAATGTGAAGTGACTGCATTTTTATTGCATTTCATTGTAAAGATATGTGTTTGTTTATGTGAAATAATGTTTATTGTATTGTTAATGTTTTTCATATGTTTCTTATATGTAAGTAATGTAAATATTGTGGATACTGCTCCTTGCTTTAAAGAAAATATTGAGGGTATGTTCCAAGATAATCGTGATAGGAATCTTGAAAATATAAAAGAACACAAAAGAAAAATAAGTTAACCCAGAGTTAATTAAAAGGACGTCTGTGGTAAAAAGAAAAATCTAATTTATGGTGTTTGAGGCAATTGTTTTGTTTGAAATTTATTGTGATGATTCCAGCCTCTGAACTCCTTAATTGAATCACTCCCCCACTGTGTGTAGCCGTTCAGATATTGTTTGGCAGCCCCATTTTCAGTGGAGGCATGAGAATGGACCCTTCGTGTCCCCAGGAGATGTTTTCACACAAGGTTCCATGTTATCATGCTGCGGTTTGGCCAGTTTCAGAAGCATCTCTCTGGAATATTGGTAGTGAATACTAGGGTTTTGTATAAATGGGGCAGGGTTCCTGGCCCCTGGTCCCGTTCGGGCATGTGTCCACTGCGCGGCCGCGCCACGGCCCCGTTTTTGAAGTCCCCTGCGTTAAAACAACTAGAATGCTGCCCCTCCTCCAGCGCTACTTCCGGTAACTTCCGGTTTGCACTGAGGCTTGACTGCTGTTTCACGCCCTTCCACCCTCCTAATCGGCCAAAATGCAGGTAAGCTCAATCAGATTCAATTTAGCTCTATTTAAAAAAATACAATCACAGCCTAAAATTCAGAACCATTTTTAAAATGCAATAATGCGGGGAAAGCAAGGGCTAGCCTAATACTACATGGAAATGCAGAGCACAATTAAAGTGTAAGCGGGCTATTAGCGCACAAAGAATAGGCAATCCTTACAGGTTCCACGCCGCGGACCGGTTTTTGTAGTCCCCTGCGTTAAAACAAATAGAATGCTGCCCCTCCTCCAGCGCTACTTCCGGTAACTTCCGGTTTGCGCTGAGGCTTGAATGTGGTTTCGCACCCTAATCGGCCGAGATGCAGGTAAGCTCAATCAGATTCAATTAAAAAAAATACAATCACAGCCTAAAATTCAAAACCGTTTAAAAAATGCAATAATGCGGGGAAAGCAAGTGCTAGCCTAATGCTCCGTGGAAATGCAGAGCACAATTAAAGAGTAAGCGGGTTGTTAGCGCACAAAGAATAGGCAATCCTGGTTTGCTTTTAACTTTGACGGAATGAGATGAATCTTCACAAAACTTTTCAAAAAAGTCTCATACACCTCAGCTCCATATTAGTAGGTTTGGGGTGATCTGTCAAGCAATATCAGAGGAAAGTGGGGTCCAAAATGTGCTTCGCCTTTCATTCTTCCACAGGAAAATTGAACACTGATACTGAACGGAATTCCACAAAATTTTGCAGAAAGCTAAGTCTTGGCCCAGAAACCATGCTCTTTTTGTTTTGGTGTAAATCCATTCAGTAAATTAAGGGTCAAAAACTTTGTATATTTCATGTTATGGAGGATCTGCAGAGCTGACAGATATCAAGATAAGATCTGATCAACCAAGAATGTGGCAGCAGCCATTTTTTGGACTCAGGGACCCAGTCCTGAAAATAAGGTTACAAAAATATACATATGGAGCTGGGTAGGTATCCCACTCCCCTAGGCCTGGTGCAGAGGAGGGTACCCCAGGGAAAAAAACATATATATTTATGAAATGTTGCCACAAATATGCGGTAGATCACATACTTAAAAAAAATAAACCAGCCTGGGTA
Organism: Calotriton arnoldi; assembly: GCA_963921515.1. Taxonomy (NCBI): domain Eukaryota; kingdom Metazoa; phylum Chordata; class Amphibia; order Caudata; family Salamandridae; genus Calotriton; species Calotriton arnoldi. Next base: position 388,277 of record CAWUFW010014250.1, on the reverse strand, counting down.
CAGTGCAATCTATTTCATGTAAGAGAGAGGTGTACAATTTTTACCTCCAATACAGTTTTAGACTGGATTTTGTGCCTTACCAGTATTTGCTGTAATCAGATACATTGATTTTCGCAATGCTCAGATGAACTTTTTTTTTTGTGCCTATGTTTGTGTTTGGTTAAACATAGTCATAAGCCATGTTTGGATGCCAAAGCATTGATCACCTGTTGAGAGAGATAGAAAAACATATTAGGAGTAGTTAAACCGTACATATACATGCTGTATGAATTACAATTGTGGAAACATTATACACAAACTGTTAAATTGTTGTATTCCGCTTTAGGTGTCCGTACATAGGTTTTCCTGAAACTTGTCCTTATATAGGCACAATCGCATTGCCCTTATATGGCATAAGATCCCAGTCCTTATTTAGGCATTAGCCATGCACTCCAAATACAGGCATGGTCACCGACATCCGTCCACCCTAACATCACAACGAGTTCTTAGAAACCAAACCCTAAGCCCAGCACAGGATTATTGATTTCTCCAAGAACTCATCTATTATGCATGAAACACTATTCCTTAAGGGTTCATTCCTGATGTCTTCCTCTGTCCGACTTCACGTCAATGCTAACATTCCAAGGCACCTACCAGGTATAAATATACCTTCCCTTGCCCAAGCAAGTTAGAGGAGACCTCGACTTCAGAGGAGCCCGTATCCCAGCCTGACGCACTGAGAAGACGCTGTCATCCCTGCTTGCAGAGAATCCAGCTTCCAGTGTTCTGACTTCCTTCGCAGTGTGTTAGAGTTTGAGATCCGGCAGGAGATTCCCACCTCTCTCATTCTCAAGGTATGGAGCTGACTAGAACCTAGAGGGACTTTTGGCATACTAGGCTTAACATACTCTTAGTATATCAAACTACAGAATACTTCACCTACTTCTTACCTTGCCCTACACCTAGACTAGGTTAGGTACATTGGGGTAGAACTAGCTTAGAGAAGCATCGTATGAGTACTCGCATTTTTAGCTCATGTTATTTATGTATGTGAATGTATGCTAAAAGATAATGCTAGCGCACTATTATTTCTTTCTACTGCTTACGCTGTACATTATATATCTTGCATACTGTCTTGTGATCATAACAGCTCATATCTCTTACACGAGAAACAAGACTGTTCAATAATTTTTATTGAAACACCTGTCTATTCTTTCTGTGTAACTCTTAGGAACTAAGCATGCACAATTAGCTGAGTGAAACTGTCATCTATTGTTTCCACGATTCTGAGAAGTGTTCCGATTCTAAAGGGAAACAAAGTTGTCATGTTTATGCGGTTGCCAGAAACTACTCCCTTCTTGTTTAAAAGGAGTTTCTAGTGGCCTCTGAGTTAGCTGTCACAAAAGTAATTAAGTTTAATATACTCGATAGGGACATACCGACCTCAGTCCTATGTCAAACCTATAGGGTATATTATTCCAAGGCGCAGAGCCTATTAGGGAAATAGGAACTACACTACATGGCGCCCAACGGTTTGGTAAGGCACTAATTTAACGCTAGATACTGAGTAACTCAGTCGTGCTTTTCTCTCAGAGACCCCTACTCACAAACTCCATAAGACGTCTGGAGTGGGTAGGGTTAAATATCCGCCAAAGCTAAATAGGACAAAAAACCCTATAGATTAGCTATTTTGGTTTAATCAACGTTGAAGGATACTGTGTTCCAAAATATTGTTCACCTTTTCTTTTGTTTCCTTGAAACTTGTACTACATTTTTCAAAAAACAAATGTCCATACACGGGGACAATGGCACCGAGAAAGGTGTAAATATGGTTGACCCAGTCGTAACAGCTTTTAACTTTACCGGTTTCAATGAAGCAGATGAGGGTGTTATAGACATCCCTCCAAACTTAAGGAGAGCCATCACTCTAAAACTTATAAAGCACGGCCTATCACCAAGAGGTGATAGAGCAGTTTTCGTGATAGAGGCACACGAATCCTTTCAGACAGAGGTATTCTATTCATGGATAGTATTCCCAAAATCAAATCCAGTAACAAGAGTGTTTCACTTCTTTAAAGAAGACGAACCACCAGAGGAATATATTCCTTTCAAGGATATTGAAATTCCACTCACATACCAGGAGCATCATCTCTGGTTTAAAGGCGCCTTAAAACATCACAAAAACATTACCAGGCTCGGTCCACTAGGTAGACCAGGAGCAACATGGCCGATTCTAGCCAGCTACACACCTCATCCTGACATCGATGTCATGTCAGACGAGGAATTACTTACTCAACTACAGGAGTTAATAAAAAGTTTCAGACAATTAGTCCAATATGTCATGCGGACTTTCACAGTCCAACCACCAATGACCATTCCAATTCAAACCCCTCATCAGGGGAATACACTAAAAATTACACCACAGACTTTATATGCAGTCATGGGAAAAATGCCGACAAAACGAGAGCAAATTCCATTCTGGATAGCTCAAAAAATTACTCAAATCGAAGCAGTATTTCCAAATACTAGCCCTTATGAGAAACACAGAATCCTAACAATCTGTTTACCAATGGGGATCACACCACAACTGGAAGACTGCACCACTTGGGGCTCAGTCTTTGCTGCCATCTATACTAAAACACATGGTGTTCCGTCAATCGCAGTAATACCAATCAATCACGGCATTTATAGAGCGCGCTACTCACCCGGGAGGGTCTCAAGGCGCTGGGGGAGGGGGTAAGTTACTGCTCGAACAGCCAGGTCTTGAGCTGCTTCCTGAAGGAGAGATGGTCCTGGGTTCGCCGAAGGTGAGTGGGGAGGGAGTTCCAGGTCTTGGCTGCCAGGTAGGAGAAGGATCTTCCTCCGGCGGTGGTTCTGCGGATGCGTGGTACGGTGGCGAGGGCGTGGCTGGTTGATCGTAGCTGGCGTGTGGGCGTGTAGAAGGTCATGCGGTCGTTGAGGTACTTTGGGCCCAGGTCGTGGAGGGCCTTGTGTGCGTGGGTGAGGAGTCTGAACGTGATTCTCTTGCTGACGGGGAGCCAGTGCAGGTCTTTCAGGTGCACGGTGATGTGGCTGTGTCGGGGATGTCCAGGATGAGTCGTGCGGAGGCGTTCTGGATGCGCTGGAGTCTCTTTTGAAGTTTGGCTGTGGTTCCGGCGTAGAGGGTGTTCCCATAGTCCAGTCGGCTGGTGACGAGTGCCTGGGTGACGGTCTTCCTGGTTTCAGTGGGGATCCATCTGAAGATCTTGCGGAGCATGCGCAGGGTGTTGAAGCATGAAGATGAGACGGCGTTGACTTGTCTGGTCATCGACAGGGAGGAGTCCAGGATGAAGCCCAGGTTGCGTGCGTGGTCCGTTGGCTTGGGCGCGGTGCCCAGGGCCGGGGCCACCAGGAGTCGCCCCAGGCGGAGGGTGATGAGCCCAGGATGAGGACTTCCGTCTTATCTGAGTTCAGTTTAAGGCGGCTGTTCCTCATCCAGTCGGCGACGTCTCTCATCCCGTCGTGTAGGTTGGCTCTGGCGGTGGTGGGGTCGTTGGTGAGGGAGAGGATCAGCTGGGTGTCGTCGGCGTAGGAGATGATGTTGAGGTTGTGTCGGCGTGCGATGGCTGCGAGGGGCTCATGTAGACGTTGAAGAGGGTTGGGCTGAGTGAGGATCCTTGTGGAACGCCGCAGATGACTTCGGTGGCTCCGGATCTGAACGGGGGAGGCGGACTCTCTGGGTTCTTCCGGCGAGGAACGAGATGATCCACTCCAGTGCTTTCTCTCGGATTCCGATGTTGCTGAGGCGCTTCACTAGGGTGCGGTGGCAGACGGTGTCGAACGCCGCAGAGAGGTCCAGGAGGATGAGGGCAGCTGTTTCCCGTTGTCGGTTAGGGTTCTGATGTCGTCGGTGGCTGCGATAAGGGCGGTCTCGGTGCTGTGGTTGGCCCGAAACCCGGACTGCGAGGGGTCGAGGATCCATTCGTCTCGAGGAAGGCGGCAAGCTGTCTGTTGACGGTCTTCTCGATGACTTTGGCCGAGAAACGGAAGGAGCGAGATGGGACGGTAGTTCTTGAGGTCGGTGGGGTCCGCCGTTGGTTTCTTCAGGAGGGCGGTAAGCTCGGCGTGCTTCCAGCTCTCCGGGAAGGTGGCGGTGTGGAAGGAGGAGTTGATGATGTCCCGGAGATGGGGTGCGATGGTGGCGTCGGCTTTGTTGAAGACGTGGTGTGGGCAGGGGTCGGTTGGTGATCCGGAGTGGATGGAGTTCATCGTGCGGGTGGTGTCTTCGGTGCTGATCGGGGTCCAGTAGCAGAGGGTGGTGGTGGCGGGCGTTGGTTCGGCGGTAGGGTGCGTTGTTTGTGCGTCGAAGCTGTTGTGTATGTCGGTGATCTTGCGGTGGAAGAACGCGGAGAGTGAGTTGCAGAGGTCTTGCGAGGGGTGATGTCGTTGTTTCCGGCGCTGGGGTTGGAGAACTCTTTGACGATGCTGAAAAGTTCCTTGCTGTCATGGGCGTTGTTGTCCAGTCGTTCTTTGAGTGCCGACTTCTTGGTGGCACGGATCAGCTGGTGGTGTTTGCGGGTGGCGTGCTTGAGGGCGGTCCTGTTGTCTGTGGTCTGGTCGAGTCGCCAGGTTTTCTCGAGAGTGCGGCAGTTCTTCTTGGATTCCTTGAGTTCGTTGGTGAACCAAGGGGTTTTCTTGCTTCCGGGTCTGCTGGGAGGGTTTTTAGTGGTGCGAGGTCGTCGGCGCAGGCGGTCAGCCACTTGGCGAGGTTGCTGGCTGCTTCGTTTTGGTCCGTTGTGTTGGTGGGTGTGTTCTGGCTGAGGAGGCGGTGAGCTGCTCGGCGGTGATCTTGCTCCAGCTCCGGCGCGGGAGCCTGTTGCGGGTGGTGGTGGGTCGCAGTCTTTCTGAAGCTGAAGTGGACGCAGCTGTGGTCGGTCCAGTGGAGTCCGGTGGCGTGGCTGAAGGAGATGTGCTTGCTGGACGAGAAGACGGGGTCAGATGTCCTGAAACAAATTCAAAACGAATACGGGGCAGAGCCTGCTCTGAATTTAGGTATGAAATTACTGAAAAACTTCGACCAGGTATCAACAATAATATTATCTAATATTAAAGCAGAGGCAGCATCAGTGGCGATCCGCCAACGCTTAAGGGAATTTGATGTTACAGAACATCAAAATGAACTACCCAGAATAATAGAACAATCTTATGCAGAATTAGGCAGAGATAGTTTGGGTGGAAAACCTTTGAAGCCAAAACTATCTGAAAGTCCTGAGAAGGACTCTATTAAACAAACTCCTACGTCTTCTAAAAGAAGTGGGAAACTAATAAACAAAATTCAAACGAGAAACGTTCTCAATCCCGAGGTAGGTCTCCTCAAAAGGAGCCCTCTGAAAGGAGGTATAACCTCAGGAATAGGGATAATTTAAGAAAACCTGACAGGTATCAAGATACTGATACACGTTCCTCTCGTACCTTTCAGATATCGTCACAGACATCGGAAAGAATAGGACGGTCAGAACATAGAGAAGAACGCGTGAAATCCAAAGACGACAAACACGTTCAGAAAAATAAATCAAAACCTCAATTTACAAAAAAGAAGGTAGCAGGTCTGAAGATCAGACATGCCGAGAATACTGAGAACACAGCTCAAGAACGGAGAATGGCTCAGACAATGCTGGACAGTGCAGCAGAAGTCACAATAGCTTGCCAGAACCTGAAGGAACTTCTGGAGACAGTGAACTTGAATGAGTACATCACAGTAGAGACTGTAGACACCAGGGTTACTACTCCACAAAAGTTATATGAAATAACACTCCGAATGGAGGGAGACATACCAAGAAAAGTGAAAATACTCTTTCGGGAGAAACTTTCAAGGGGTTATGATATACTTCTAGCAGAAAAAGACTGGCCACCACAATTTGTCAGGGAGTGCCCACATGGTGAGGACATCATTATGCCTGCCTTCTCCAACCATATTCCAATTAACCTAAAATATACTTATGCCAGGAAATGGGCAGTTGCCCAGGCCCCAGCATTATACAAAAATCATGTAGGATGGGATGAGGACTCACCTCACCTCACCATAAAATACAGTTAAAAAATGAACCTACTGCACAAAGGAGTACCCAATAAAGCAAGGAGCTAAAAAACAGGTCAGGGAGATCTTAGATCAACTTGAATACCAAGGGGTGATTGAAACATGCACCTCCTCAATGAACAATCCTTTGTTTCCTGTATCCAAACCAGACAATACATTTCGTCTAGTTTTGGATTACAGACACTTGAACACTTGTTCAAAAACATTTGCAGTGCAAAATGCACATAGTACAGCATTAATGAATAACATTGTGCGCAACCAATATAAAACCACATTGGACATTTCAAATAGTTTCTTTTGTCAAAACATAGCACCTGAAAGCAGGTACTTAACAGCTTTCTCAATAATGGGGACCCAGCGTCAATTTTGTAGACTCCCACAAGGGTTCAAAAACAGCCCCGGATTATTCTCAGCGAGGATAACAGAGTTACTACAAATTTATGATAATGAGGCATTGTCATATGTCGATGACATCTATCTGACAGACGATGACCTAGATAGGCACTTGAACACGGTGAGTACCATTATATTGGGCTTCGCCTCTGAGGGCTATAAATTCAACTTTAAAAAATCCAGAATTGCCCATCCCAATGTCCTTTTCCTAGGATATGAGCTTTCAAGTGAAGGCAAAAGCCTGGCAGCCAACTTTTTAAAAAAGTGCGCGCTGCTCCAACCCCCAAAAACGCTGAAAAACTTACAATCCATCTTGGGTTTCCTAAATTTTGGAAGAACTTACATTCTAAATTACGCAGAAAGGGTTAAACCTCTCTACAAATTAGTCAAACCTGATTTTTCAATCAAACATTGGACACAGGAACACACAGAAATATTGCGTTCACTCCAAGCTAACATGTTAGCAACAAATCACTTACAAACACGCGTAAGTCAACGCAATTTAGTGATCCGAATAATTTTGGGTCAATGCGGATTCACCTACTTAACATTTAATGAGGGTGAAAAAGTACCAATAGCATACAAATCACATTTGTATACACAAGCAGAAATGCGCTTCACTTCAACAGAAAAATACTGACAGCAGTTCAAACCGCTGTAGCAAAAGAAAGAGCTCTAGCCCAAGGAAACGCATTATTGTCGTAACTCCAGTACCAGCCTTAGAGGCGGTTACAAAAGCGAGCATTCCAAATGCAAAAGCTTTACATCCTAGATGGATACAATGGGTTAATTCTCTTGCTGCAACAGATGTTGAATATGTTTTTGATCCTGATTTAAAAACACAAGCGTTCCTGCAATATGAACATGAATGTCCTCTGCCCACTGAAATGTTGCCTCTCGATCAGTATGAATTTATAATTTACACTGACGGATCTGCAAAACCCGCTACAGGGAGTAAGCAAGCTTACAGTGCAGCATACGCAATCGTTAAAGATCGCATGCAAGATGGTAACTTCAGACCAATGGTCACTAAAACTCAATCTCTAGGAGATTGCACAGCTCAGCGAGCTGAACCTCAAGCATTCAAACTGGCACTTGAAAGTACAGATCGCGAATTCCCCACACTGATAGTGTGCGATTCTTTCTACTGTGTGCAGTTGTATAATGAATATATACAGAATTGGCTTGAAAACAGGTTAAAAGATGCAAAAGGTGGCACAATAAAGCATAAAATGCTTTGGGAACAAGTAGTTTAGTTGAGAAACGAACTACCAAAGGCTCACATAATACACACGCTGAGTCATCAACATGATGGCGTTCACGTTGCAGGGAATTCATTGGCTGGCGAAGCCGCAAAGGGGGCTGTTCAGACTGCTTCCATAGCTGCGATCACTCGTTCAAAAACGAGAATAGACAGTGAGATATTGTTGGCTGTCAATGCTTCAAGCAAAGGCAGTGGTGCAGCGTTACCAAAGAAATTTCCACTCAAGTACTCTTATGTAATTGATGCGAACAACGTTCCTTTTGCTCGAATCCCTGGAGTGGGGGATAGGGTAATTCCAAACATGGAACGTAGAGCAGCTTTGATTTATGAAGCACATCTGGGGGAGGGTCTGTCACATCAAGGGATCTCTAAAACAATATTAACATTAAAAGAGATGTACTGGTGGCCTGGAATGAATACACAGATTCACATCTTCATCGATGACTGCATAGACTGCAATAAACAGCGTGATGCAGAACGCCACCAGACACCATGCTACGAAGTAGCCTGCCCAGTACAGACACCATTGTTAGACAGCATTAGACTATCTATGCGCAGGCGTCCTTATGGACAAATGCAATCCCAAAAATACTAAGTCAAGGTTCCTATGGATATGGTCTCAGCGCTCTAGTGACGCTCAAACTGTTATAAAAGATTTGCGAGTCTTTATCGGCACATACGCAATTGGCACACTACATTCTGACCAGGGCCCTGCGTTTAGCTCTCGGGCTTACAAAGAAGCCATGGCCAGTTTGGGCGTAGCATTGCGGTACTCCTCTCCGTTTCATCCTGAGGGAAATTCTGTTGTGGAAAGGAAAAACCGGGACATAAAGCAGTCTATAACAGCTAGAGTATTAGGTTCGGGTGATGGGTGGGTCAAACATCTTTATGGGGTCCAACGCTCATTAAATAATTTGCCAAAAAGTTCTCTAGGGGGGGTTACTCCATATGAGGTCCTATTTGGGACAAGAATGTGGGTTCCTGATCTCGAATGTAAAGGCACAGTGGTGGAAAATAAACCCTTTGATATCAAAGATCGTTTGGCTGTTTTACAGGATCTAAATGAACTAAGATCGAAACAAAGCAATGTGTTCCTGAAGCCAACCACCACTGGGGAAACACCGGCAGTCCCAGCAAGGCCTGTCTGGATCCCAAAAGTTGGGGATCTAGTTAGAGAGAAGATTGCGGACAAGAAGGAATTTGGACCTTCTTACAGACAACCAGTACCTGTCCTAGCCATACACGGAACAAGTACAGTACTTCTGCCGCCCCTTGCTGGAAAAAAGGAGAAAAGATTTGTGTCAATCGACCTCATTAAACCACAGTATGTGGCCAATACTAAATAGTAGGCCTCGTGGACTCCGACCTAGTAGCAGACGCACTCCTCTCGCTACTATCTAAGAGGTTCAGACTGAAAGACTCATAACCATCGAGAATTCAGCAGTAACAGATGAAGGACTAAGCAACAATGCTATGGAACTCATCCCTCTTGAAACTCAAGTAACAGTTCGTCCAAATACACCTGTCTACACCAACATAACAAGTGATCAACTGGTTCCAGCGATTTCAACAAATCCTGATGCAATTCCAACAATTGACAGAACTGCTTCTGGCTATTTCATTAACTTTGATACGTTTTCTGAGGATCCGAGTGAACCTGAAACGACGCCAGCATCAAAAACTTGTACAAGACCTTTTTCATTTCCTGAAAGAGACTTATCTGGTTTCACCATGGATTGAACTGTAGATTATTTCTGGAATATTTTTCTTTCTGCTTTGGCTAGCTTTGGTTATGACTATCAGCGTGCTTATAAATGGCAGATACATCCATATGGACACTGAAAGTAAAAAATGTGAACTTACTTTTGAAACCACACAAATCATCCCATCATGAAGCTAGAGACTTGTCAGCAGTGAACATCACAGCCATTCCTATACAGGATGGTATAGTGTGGGACAAAATCGATTTCGATATCTTCGGCCCCTACGGAACTTTTGAACATTCCGCATTTATTTAAAATTTCACTAAGTGATTTTATTTCCTCCAGTACCTATTCTGCTGATTGGGATTTTGAGACTGTAAATGATATGATGTCTGATCTAGAAAGGTCTGCTGCATTCTCTAACAATGAATACTTAGAGGGTTCATCAGACTATGAACAGCTTTATTGTTACAACCACTATGGTCATCATTTCTTGCATAAATCTGCAACACCTAGAAATGTGTTTATGTTTAACCAATGGGAACATTGTCCTACACCACCAAAAGGTAGTTCGAAAACGTTTGCTAAAACGTTTCCCTATTTTTCAGGGTACAATACATCTGATCCAGAAACATTTTACTATAAAAATGTAAACAAAACAGGACAGAAAATTATGTCAACTAATACAAAACAGATTTACTCTGCAGCCTTTATTACCCAGCTCTCTAGGCATGGATTTGATTTGTGGAAAGACACAATAGACACAAAATCTGTCTGGGGTTTTAAAGATTGGCAAGTACAGGGGATAAAAGCTTTGTTTAGAGCATGTATCATCCCTCAGCAAATAATGTTTTTGAATGACACTGTGCAACAAACGTCTTGCCTTGGTTTAGCTAAGATCAAAGACATGAAAACACCTTCTGTACCAACACCTGCAAGTAATAACACTACACTGGGAGCGGTTACAGTTGACACAATATTACAAACCAACAGAACAGATCCTGATTGGAAAAACTGGTTACTCTGGCCTACAGACACAAACATCTGTCAAGAAAGATTCCTGAATAGAAGACAGGGCTTTACTATCCATAGGCCAGACCCACGATACGTTCAAAGACAACATCCGGGGGTAGTAACAACATACAGTGTAGGAAAATTGTGCCTCGACTGGCTACAAAAATCTACACTTGAGGATGTGAAACAACACTTATCTTTACTTAAAGAAGACGCAGACCTTAGGGAATTCTTGCTAGGACCAAGAAAACCACGTCAAAAACGTTTCATATATGCCGGCATTTATGCTGCTTATAATGAAGTATGGAAGGTTTTGTTGTAGGGATTCTGCACATACACAGAGCTATGCACAGGATAATAGGACCTCGGAATATAGTGGTGAGCCAACCATACACCTTAGCACCTAAAACCCCAATCTGACTAGCTTTAGCGTCTCATTAGCAACAATGCTACCAATGATTAGACAACCCAGAACACGGTATCTCTCTCTCAGGACTCGCAGGAGCAAGAACACGCTTTTATAACTCACTCATAACTGTCCACAACGTGCGTAAGAAGAGAAACTGTATAGTTTAAAATGTTTATTTCAACTACCGTGCTCTAAGATACAGTACACGTGCCAGTACTATCAGCATAATGCATAAGGATAATATAATCAGCATAGTTACAACTCCATAGAATACAAACGGGAAAGCATTTCATAAAGCAGTGGATATAGGGCTAAATGACCTTACCACCCTCCCCGTGCTAGTAGCTAGGTTATTATAAAAACAGAAGACCTCTGGGCTTGGTTGAGCGAACCCCATACCTCAATATCTAGATGCAAGGTTTACATCATCAGACAAGCACAGCTCTTCTCTCTGGAAAGGTTTTTCTCCAAGCGTCTCTAACCGTGAAATCACAATATTAAAAGCACACGAATTTCTCCAGGGCAGCTGTACCTAGTGTTATGTCTAAGTGCGAGGGACTGGCCAGATCAGCAAGAACAAGGGATGTTGTTTTTCGACCTTGTACATGTTGTGCAGACGCAGCCCAAAGGGAACAGGAGAAAAGGTGAAAGAGAGATATGCAGACAGTTCTAAAATAGCCGGGCAGAAGCAGAGGCTGGAAAAAAACGGCACAAAGTAATGTGCGCAAAAAGGCATCATGGCAGCCAGGCCTAAGTCAACGTAGCAAGGCAGACCAGGAGGCCACCAACCACAAGACAGTTTCACAGGCAGAGGCCGCAGAACGAATACGTGAACTTGATCGTATTAACTTAGAGAAAACTCTCTCTGTGGTCGACAATGGGTTAACAACTTTGTCATCCAGAATTTATTCATCGGACAACATTGTATCCTCTGCTATTGACATACTGGAACAAGATTTAGCCATGTTACAAAAAGGCCAATCTCAGTTACGTTCTATTATGTTACTAGGCTGGACACTGCAATCTTTGCGTGCGGGCTATGTGCCTTGGCGTTTTATCAACACGTCGGCTCTGTTTGCAGAATACAATCTAACTGATAAACAGATCGAACTGGCACAAAGGGGAGCAAAGTATACAGTGCTGAGCATTGAAAAACTGGAAAAATTACCATTTACAGTAGCAGAAAATCCAGCTACAGAATGGCTTATCCATGGCAAAATTACTCTGCCTGTCACTACTTTTCAGTTTCAGTGTTGCCTCAAACAAATGCAAGCAGGCAAATATGAAAGGTTGGGTAAAGAATACATTAAGACATCCTGGGATTTACCTTACAAATACAGATGTTGGAGTGGGGATCGTGAAGTGTTTCTAAGCGGTACAAACTGTGAAAAGGCATTAAGCGTTTCACTCATATGTCAGGACATTTCTTTACACAGGGCTTGTAATGGTTCTGTGGCAAATTTGTCCTGCCACCAGCAGGGTACACCGGCTACTGTGATTAATCCAACGTTTGGCCAACTTTCTAACGGGAGTTACCTCATGTTGAATGATCAGAGTTGCTGTGGCATGTTGCCAGGCTTCCCATATCTGGTAACGGTCAACTCCAGGGTTGCTTGCTGTATGCAAGTATTGTTCCCCCAATAGACACAGTCAGGGAGTCGCCTCTATGGCCTTCATTGAATGTTTCTTTTATACGTTTTGATACTTTAAGCAGAATGAAAGCCTTGCTTTTGCAACAGACCGTGCCTCTGACCTCGGCCAAAGAAATCTATGATTTACAAATTGCAAGGACTTCGGCTGAGATACAGGCTTTAATTCGTACAAACTGCCCTATACATTTCGCAGAAATCATGGGACGTATCTTTAACATGTCTGATACGAGCGGTATTGTACATGTATTTAAGACCATCTGTTCAGGACTGTTAGCACCCTTCCAGGCAGTCCTCGGAATCATCCCAAACTTCGCACATTCGGTGTTTGGTGGTGTGCCATTAATTCTAGCACTTGTTGCAGGAATCCTGTTCCTATTTCTACTATTACGCTATGGCAAGCCTATCCACCAACATCACTCCGAGCGATGTGGAGAAAGCTCTCCTAGAACGGAAGTGCCGTGAGCGCATATTGCAGCTTTTGGGCATGCCTCGTCTGCGGGAACTTAATACAACATGGTTCCTGTCATTCAGACCAATCTGGCAAGATTGCATCTTACCTGTTCTATGCTGCCTGCTTTGCAGTGAAGAATGCGTGCTAGACACCTGTCTAACACTCCCATCAGTCATGCCAACGGATATCGATACTCTGCTGGACCCGGTAACGGCCCATGCTCTGTGTTGTCCCCAGAGGCTGCCAATCCTGATGACGGCATTCATTGAGATCTCACAGACGCTTCCTGCTGCTGCTGAGGTCCGAGATGGATCAACAGGCACACAGGGAACAACGGACGCGAACATTGCTGCGGGATCTTCTGCTGAAGGCGATGTTTCTCATCTCTGTGCAATTAACCTTCTGAACGAGGTGTTCCAAATGTCACCAACATCGGTAGACGATATTTTGTCTACAGAAATAGATGATTTCATGTTTACACCAGACCCATACACTGACTTTGATTCGGCTCACAGTGTACCTGGGAAGCAATGAATTTGGCCTTCATATTTTCAAAACTTGGAACTCTTCCTAAAATTGAACTTTTTCTTTATCTTTCTTTTTTGAAAATACATGGCAAAACAATCTGCTTACAATAGAACTATTCATATAAAACGGACTTCTTTGAATACTTCCAGTGACACAATGTCACCTTATTTTGTCTAAAATTTCATTTAATACCATGATATGCAATGGCTTTGATTTTTGAAAACTTGTCAACCATTTCATCATATGTATATATTTCTGTTTATTCATTCATGTTGCATTTATTTCCAATATATGCTTAGAATGAAAAAATGCTTTAAAATGTACAGTACCTATTGCATTACATGTTTTAGAAACAGTTCTTTTAAAAACTTCTTTTATTATGCTTTTTAGAAATGTTTTTAGCAATATGTGGTACTCAAGTTTAAATGTTTAGCATTTAGTATTATCGTTCATTCGAAAGTGGAGTGGGTGTTGTATTCCACTTTAGGTGTCCGTATATAGGTTTTCCTGAAACATGTCCTTATATAGGCACAATTCGCATTGCCCTTATATAGGCATAAGATCCCAGTCCTTATTTGGGCATTAGCCATGCACTCCAAATACAGGCATGGTCACCGACATCCGTCCACCCTAACGTCACAACGAGTTCTTAGAAACCAAACCCTAAGCCCAGCACAGGATTATTGATTTCTCCACGAACTCATCTATTATGCATGAACCACTATTCCTTAAGGGTTCATTCCTGACGTCTTCCTCTGTCCGACTTCACGTCAATGCTAACATTCCAAGGCACCTAGCAGGTATAAATATACCTTCCCTTGCCCAAGCAAGTTAGAGGAGACCTCGACTTCAGAGGAGCCCGTATCCCGGCCTGACGCACTGAGAAGACGCTATCATCCCTGCTCGCAGAGAATCCAGCTTCCAGTGTTCTGACTTCCTTCACGGGGTGTTAGAGTTTGAGATCCGGCAGGAGATTCCCACCTCTCTCATTCTCAAGGTATGGAGCTGACTAGAACCTAGAGGGACTCTTGGCATACTAGACTTAACATACTCTTAGTATACCATAATACAGAATACTTCACCTACTTCTTACCTTGCCCTACACCTAGACTAGGTTAGGTACAATGGGGTAGAACTAGCTTAGAGAAGCATCGTATGAGTACTCGCATTTTTAGCTCATGTTATTTATGTACGTGAATATATGCTAAAAGATAATCCTAGCACAGTATTATTTCTTTCTACTGCTTACGCTGTACATTATATATCTTGCATACTGTCTTGTGATCATAACAGCTCATATCTCTTACACGAGAAACAAGACTGTTCAATAAAACCTTTTTATTGAAACGCCCGTCTATTCTTTCTGTGTAACTCTGAGGAAACTAAGCATGCACGATTAGCTGAGTGAAACTGTTATCTATTGTTTCCACGATTCTGAGAAGTGTTCCGATTCTAAAGGGAAACAAAGTTGTCATGTTTATGCGGTTGCCAGAAACTACTCCCTTCTTGTTTACAAGGAGTTTCTAGTGGCCTCTGATTTAGCTGTCACAAAAGTAATTAAGTTTAATATACTCGATAGGGACATACCGACCTCAGTCCTATGTCAAACCTATAGGGTATATTATTCCAATGCGCAGAGCCTATTAGGGAAATAGGAACTACACTACAAAACTTGCCCTTAGTATTTGTTGTGGTAGTATGATTGTACTAGGGATGAATGGAAGTTAGTTACATATTGTTGTACGGGATGTTGTTTAACACTGTACAGTCAGCAATTCTTTAGCTTCCACAGTTCTCTGTCAGAGAGACCGTAAACTGGGGGGAGCATCACAAAAATTGACAACATTCATCCTGTCCAACACTTACATTGCATTTGCTTAAATACAGCAAAACAAATAACTTTGTAAAAAGATTTGTTATCTTAGGTCATTGATACGTATATGAACACACATTATTTTCCATGGAGCATTTTTATCCATTCAGCATATTCCTTACATTAGCTTTTTTCATACTGCAGCACTACAGTTTGCTCAGATATATCAGTAAAGTGCAACATACAATATACAGTACATGAGTCAAGAAATGTAGACCTTAGTTTGTCTACATTTATGATGTTTGATGAAAACATGTACAGACATGTGTCCGTTACATTTTGTGTGTGTCTGTGTGTAGACCTTTCTTGAATGAATAGTATCATGGTTTGCCAAGACGCACAGCTAATTTTAGATTGCTACAAGGGTGTGTGAGTTAGTTTTACATATCCACAACTTTGAGGCCATATTATGTTGCAAAGTTGTATGCATTATTTCAAATGTTCTTTACAAATTAGACCTTTGTCAGAATGCCACACATGAACAACTCATTTGGTTACTGTATTCCACTCTGTGATGTTGGTCAGTATTAAATTGTGGATACATACCATACACTATACACAGAGTCACAGATTTATGAAGGCTTTGCATTATCCTAAACATTTTGCAAGGTGACGCAAGGGAAATGCAATGGTTTAAGTGAAATTTAAAATGCCACTCAAGGTCTGTTTTGTGTGACCTTGCATGGCTTCATACATAAATGTATGGCAAGGCAGCTACTTGTGCTGTGCTACTTCACATTTCAGTATGGGAAGTGTTTCATGGATCATGGCCGTTCGCATGCATATACCCATGGATCGCAGTGCCTAGCCATATTTACTATGCCTAGTAAACCTGAAAATGCATAAAAACAGGATGCCTCCCAGACCCAGTTGTAACGAGTATAAACTATCTGCATTGCTTCTCATTATTTTATCTTTCAGCACATACTGCATTCTGTGGCACGCATGGTAGGAGGAAAAGGCCTTTAAGGATTGCTTTTGTGTAGGCAGCTATCCCTTCATGCACAAAACAATCTGCCCTGTAACACAGACACCCTAGCACTGTGGTTCAGGGTTGCCTGTGTTGGTGCTAGGCTCCACACATAGAGCTGGTGCAGGGAGAGAATAGAAATGTTCCATATCTTTTGAAATATGGAGCATTTCGGCTCTCTCCCTTTCACACAACACAGTGCAGTGACTTTGCTTGCTGCCTTGAGTTGCATGAGGGAATAGTAAATATGCCCCCACATGGTATGCCATTGGTTATTGCTTTTGTTTCATTACACCCACTGTGGGTGAATGGAGCACCTTATTGATCCTATAATTAGATATTACCAATTGTATTTCACATCTACATACAAATGAATAGCTGTGCAATTAGACTTGCCAATCAGTAAACCATTTCCGTATCTTCCATTCTGAAAACGCTAATTTATGGTGCAGTGTCAAAAAATATAAGCATCATGGATGCTTCCTCTGTAGTTGGCTAACACATTGCTTAATATTCCCTATGGTCCACAATTCCCTGCACGTTGATTGAATAGTTGTGCTTAAGATTGTGGTAAGTGGGTGTGGTAGATGCTGGTGGCACCAATTGTACACATGTGCAATCAATTTCACCCAGAAAATGAGGAAAACTTCCAATGTCATAAAATCCTTGTTTGGTTCTATGTTGTTCTTGGTCGATTTTAGGAAAATACAGGTATTGTGGAGTTAGGTTCATGATTACACCCAGCATAGATCCAGCATAGATGGTAGAGAAACTGAAAAGGAAGCCAACATGGCAGACGTCTTCTGAAGGAATCCTGAGCCCAACATGTGTAGTACTGCCATCAGTTTCACATGCAGTAGTATGGCGTTGGACCGTCTTGTTGCTGGTTGAAGACTTTAGGAAATCTTCTCCAACAACTCCCGGATACTCTCCTTCTAGCGTCAATATAGCTGAATCACCTCCTCCTTCCTGAGATCTATGAGGGTGTTTCTTTGTCTGAATATCCACTCCTTCCTCCTTCGCTGTTGTTGCCCCACACCAGCACCCAGGTGCTGTATAACTACCTCCATCACTTAGAAGAGCTTGCCAGAGTGTGGGAGATATTTTTATATGGACGGCCTTGCATCACTGTGTGTTCCTGTGTTGGCCATGCGTAGCTTTCTGACACATTTATATTGTTGCACTATACTATGTGTTGCTGTGACAGAGTACTGTCTTAGTAAATCCCACTGCATAACTGTTGCATTGGGATTTGTGTTGGAACGCCCATCTTGCTGCATCATGCAAGTGGATTTAGCATAGCACTTGCACTACACAAGTCCTAAAAAACAACATAAGCTGAGTACTGCGTTGCTATGTAAATCTGACGTAAGCCCTTGCATTGTCTTGCGTCGCCTTGCGGGATGCAAGGGCAATGCAAGGGTTAAGTAAATCTGGGCCCAGGTATAAATATTGGACCCTCAGACCAACTCTTCTGATCACTTCTGGACCTGTGGAAGACTCAGAAGAAGGACTACTCTTCTTCCCTGCTGGAAGGACTGCCCTGCTACCCTGCTGAGAGAAGGACTGCTCTGCTGGAGGAAGGAAGTCGGGGCCTACTCCTTGATCTGAGAACCACCAGATTGACTTCAAGGGATAGCTGACTGACCTCTTGGTCTGAGCTACAGGGTCATAACATGCTTCAGAGACCTGTACTGCATCTGCCCAGCTGCCTAGGCTCAACTGTACCTGCCTGTGCCCAGTTGCTGGCCTCTGCAGGAGTGAGTCCTGATCCCTAAGAGGTGTCCCTCAGGTCCTGGGCCCTTGACTGGCATCAGAGGGTACTCCTTCTGGCCTAACTTGGGGTTTCCTCTAACTGACGCAGCACAGTGCAACTCGATGTAGCACAAAGCAGGACATTGTAGCACCTCAGAGCTCCTGATCGATGGCCTCATCGGAACCAACGCAGCGCGATGCATCCCAATACAGGGTCTCACATCGCTGAACCTCACAGCTCTTCATCAGAACCAACGTAGCGTGACGCAGCATAACAAAGGACCTCACACCGCAACCCTTGCAGCTCCTCATTGGAACTGACACAGGGCAATTCAACACCTTGCATGAAGGACATAAAGTACAGTTCTCAGTCGGATTAACCTGGTCCCTATACTTGGCCCTCATTCCATTGCGGTTGGCCTGCACTTGTCATTGTCACCCAATCCAGCACTTTGTGCTTTTTGGCGCTATTGCCTCTGTAAACTTTCAAAATTCATGACTCCGGTTCTACTGATTGGATTTTTGCAATTTTGGTGTCAAATAATGTATTCAATTTTACTCTATTTTTCTGTTTGGAATTTTCTTGTGCTGTGTTTTTAGTTTATTACTGTTTTTGTTTCTGCATAAATACTTTCGGCCTGATTACGAGTTTGTTGGTCCATAGGATCGCCAAATTTGCGGTGGAGGTGCGGTGGCAGTCGGGGACCGCCACACCAGCTTTCCGACCCCCGTATTATGAATACTGTGGTTGAAATGCTTTGGGACTGCCACAACCGCCAGGGATCCATGATCCCTGGCAGTGGCGTGGCAGCCTGAGGAAGCAATATGCATGGCTATGCCACTGAGGCACCGCCATGCATATTACGAGTTTCCCCACTGACAGCCTTTTCATGGAGGTGAACCCACCGTGAAAAGGCTGACAGTGGGGAATCAAAGGGGGCCTACAGGGCCCTCCACTGCCCCTGTACATGGGGGTGATAGGGGAGCACATGTTGTGCCCCCCTTTGTGCATGCACCCCTGTTCCTGCATGAAATGGACTGCTCAGTCCATGCCATGTAGGAATGTGCATTGGTGGTCCCACGGCGGTGCAATTCTAAGGCTCAATTCTGACCCTTCAAACTGCACCTCTGTGGGACCGCCACACTGTCTGCCCCCAGACCACAAAAATACTCGTAATCTGATGGGTGGGTGCCGGTCATCTTGGGCGGTCCAGGAGCGGAGCGCTGGCATGGTGGCCCGCTCCATGACTGGCAAAGTCGTAATCAGGCCCCATATTCATTACCTCTAAGTTACGCCTGGCTGCTTTTGTGCCAAGCTACCAAAGGGTTAAGCATTGGTTAATTTAGTGACTTTTGTGGTTCACCATGATCAGGACTGTGGCTGATGCTTGAGAAAGGTTCACACCCCCCTCAACCAAAAACCTAATTTCTCACTGTGTAGATATTGTTTTCAGATATATGGCAGAGTAGGCTGTTTATACATATTTGTTTGCAATGTTGCACGGATATTATGTTCTAGTATGAGGAATTCATAGAGTGTACTGACATGGAAGGAGAAGATATTGAGTAACATGTCAAGTTTTCAACTGTTTTCTTTAAAAAGATACGGGAGGGCTGGATGTAAAGATGGAGTGTTAGATTTTTTCAAGGGATGGGGGAATTCTAAAAAGTGATTCATTCTTACAGAGTGAGATGGAGAGTACAAGCTAAACTTTGGCCACCAAGAATGGAGGGGAAGTGAAGGAGATTATTTTGTGAATGATTGTTAAGCATTTGAGCCCGATACGTTTGTGAACCGGAAGCTAGGACAGCATGGGTTGTCGTAGTATCTGCTTAGCTACTGAATTTTATAAGGTAATGGCAATAAAGGCTTTTATCAGGTGTTCCTCTGTAAACAATGTTACCATAATCCGTTTTGCATTAAATAAAGGCATTACCCACTTGGATATGGCACTAATTGTTCAGAAATGGTAGAAAAGGTAGAAAGTTCTGCAGGGGGGCCCATCTCTCGTGTGTAGACTGCTACACACAGCTATGTAGAATTCTACTCAGGGGAATAGGCACCACAAAAATTGTTACATGAAAATCCCAGTAGTAAGGCTGGAAACCTGCCTTCTGACACCGCTTTCCAGAAGTACTACTAGGAATATTATTTAATTTAATTACAAATGAAAAGGTATGTTCTGGCGGTGAGCTACATTTCTTCCCATAGTTTTGGGTTTTATTGATGACTCTATTCCAAACTTTAAGAGGTAAGATAAATAAAATAACAATAAAATATATGTATTGTAAGTAGAAAGTTACACTGTGCCAAGGCACTGAAAAACACTTTTTGAAGAAAAAAAAACGAAAAGAAATTAATAAAACTTATATTTGAATAAAATAAATTCATAAATTGATATGAAATTATTCTTCAATCTTCAAAAAAAAAAAATGGCTCACATAATGCATGCAAACTATGTTGCACAGTTAGAATTTATACAGTTCTACTTATACACTAATTACCACATTCATCTAAGGGTTTCATTTAATAAATCAATAGGTATGTATGTGTCATTTGTATAGCACAAGCCTAGCCAAAATGCAGCCCGAATACTATACAAGTTCAAAGGCAAAGATATATTCAACAAGTGATTGGAGAGGTAGCTGGGATCTGTGAGCAGAAATGTGACATTGTTATATAGTGATCTTTCAAGAGGTCTGTCTTCACCTTTTTCCTTAATTCAGGCAGAGCTGGAGAGGTCCTGATGAATTTGGGGATGTCTGTCCAGATCCTGATTGTCTCAAAGCTGCTGGTATTTCTCACCCTAAGTGTGCAGTGTATGCCCAGATGTGGGTCCGGGGCTCACTGTGGATTCAAGCTAGCCTGGCTGATGCCCCGAAACCAGTCCCAGAATGCTTGATTCCGGTCCAGGGAGGAACTGGCTTGGCAGTTCGGGCTGGGCTGTTCCCATGAGGCACAGGGTCAAGACTGATTTGCATATGGCAGGGTCCAAACTGGGGTGGCATGGTGAGCAAAAGAACGATGAATTTAACCCAGATCTATTGACTGGTGTGTGTCATTTGCTTTATCGCCCTTATTGTATTTTTTAATTTTTTTATTATTCATTTGATTAACTTGGGCTAACCGAATAAATGAAAGTCAATGATAAACTACATGATGCACAGTGTAAATGGCATGATTTGGCAACCATAAATGTGATGCATGTTGATACTAGAGAGAGAGAGGAGCAAGTACTAAATGACAGTGCTGCGTATGCATGAATATATCAAAAAGGTCAAGGCTGATCTAAGCACACTTAGATCAATCAATTGTTGCATACAAGTGTTCATTGCAAATATGCCAAGGATTGACTAGATATGCAAACAGAGGTCTGCCATCACCCAAATTACCTAAGGGAGACAAAAAATAAATGGATTATGACACTCTACTTTCTCTACCTCAAATATAAAATCTCTGGAAAATGGCAACATATTAACTTATGTTATGAGTACTTATAGAGTGCATGAATCTCTGGGAGTGTGTCCTCTTGCTGATAAGGGGAGCGGGGCTTCAAAAAGTGTATTCATTAATTGAACATGAAGCTTGCCTGCAGTACCAATTAAGCATCCTGTCTCTCTGTATTTACTTATGTGCTGACTACATATGAATTACAATAGAGTGTATATGGGTCTATATGTGAATTGCCTATGTATTTGAGACTGTCTGTTGGTCAGTGTGCATGGGTGTCTCATATCTCATTTTGTGCATTGCCACAGTTGCTTTTGTGGCTAATGGCCTGTAGGCGTAGGTGAATCCAGTGTTATATACTATTGAATTATATCATTGCTTAGTGCATTCTTACCAATGGTATCTGGTAAGTGCAGGTCATTGACACCTGTAGGTACCTGCATGTGTATATGCATATATGTTAGTCTGGATGACTTAGTAACCATATCTTTGATGGCCTGTGTGCATGAGTGCATGGAGTTCTGGTACTGTAAACATATGGGTGCCTGTATGTCTATGTGCATGGGTAGCATGGGTACCTATCTGTTGGTATGCGTGCAGTGTTCATTCTGTTTCTGGGTGTTGAGGTTGTTTGCTCCTGGTGCCCATCCTACTACAGCACTGCAAACTGGTGAACTTGACTCTCAGGGTAGTGAGGATCAGCACTGAAAGGTTTCTCAGCGATGTAGTGTGGGGGGGCAAGAACTCCCATAACATACACAATAACATACTGTCTAGCCCATTACTTATCTCAGTAAAAAGAAAGTACTTTCATATAATAGCAAACCAAATACTATACAGTTCAAGTTTTTTTTTAATTTTACGATGTAGCACTCCTAAGAGTTCCATATAAAAAAGAAAAAATGCAAAAAAATACAAACATAAGCAGCATAATATTAGTACAATAAAACCAGTCACCCCCTACTGTGCAATCAATTTCATAATCTAAAAACAACATTTATACTGAGTCATTCAATACAATTTTTTTTTTTTAAGTTAAAAACTTCAAGACAATTCGTTTCAATTGGAGGATAGAACAGTAAATGTGTAGCTTCAGTTGTCTTCGGACACAAAATGTTTCAAAAGAGGGTTCAAAAGCTAACAGTGATATAACAGCAAGGTGGGACAAATAAATAACACATTTCAAAACATGGGCTCCATTATTACAAAGAGTATATGTCCTTGATGTTCCATTCCATTTAGAAGTTAAACTTTTTTTGTAGTAAAATATTTAAACCCATTAATGTTCAGAAGCGTCTAACCCCATGGACCAGATTCCATGTCAAGTATTGTTGTGGCTTTTCAAGATAAAAGAGCTCATTAGATTTCAAATTTTCCTTTTTTAGGTGCAAGAACTGATGTCGAAACAAAGACTTAACTTAAGAGAGGCCTGCTTGAGAAAGACTTACAACTGGGCTGCCGACATAAATTATACCAATCCTTGATGCAGTTCAAATAGCCCTAGTGCAAATTTGAAATTTCTATAAAACACAGATTTTTCATTTTTCATTTCAAAGATCTCCTTGCACATAAAATGCCTTAGAGAGTTACAATTACTTCTCAAAGGCAATGACCCAATTGTACCACTCCCACCAAACCTTATACAAATAGGCTTTTTATCCCAAATTCTAGTCTTAATGCTGCAGTAGCTGCTAGGGTTTTAAATGCTTATTACTTCCTTAAATTTTGTCCTTCCATCTTATTTAAAAAGCACCATTTTGATATATCAGTTAACTCAACCGCATATGATAAAGTAGGTTGAATTTTGGCCTGATACACAGACAAAAGATGGGAAAGGTGCCTCCTTCCCACTGCATTATGAAATGCACCCAGCATCTTGACCTGTGATTTTGCCTTACATATGCTATTAGATATGTGTTCTGAAACATTTAAAGATTTAGAGCATCATTTAGATTTTGATAGTTGGGTTACTCTGTCACAACGCTGATGGATATCCTGTCCACCGAAATATATCCTATGGGATTTATATTTCGGTGGACAGGATATCCGTCACCATTGTGATGGAGTAACCCATCCACCCAGATCTAAATCAGGCACTTACACTTTTTGAACTTTATACAGTTCAATAAGGGATCATTTTAGGGTTGAAATCCCATATCTTGGTAGGCCTGTGTGCATGAGTGCATGGAGTTCTGGTACTGTAAACATATGGGTGCCTGTAGGCCTATGTGCATGGGTAGCATGGGTACCTATCTGTCGGTATGCGTGCAGTGTTCATTCTGTTTCTTGGTGTTGAGGTTGTTTGCTCCTGGTGCCCATCCTACTACAGCACTGCAAACTGGTGAACTTGACTCTCAGGGTAGTGAGGATGAGCAGTGAAAGGCTTCTCAGCGATGTAGTGTGGGGGGCAAGAACTCCCATAACAGACACAATAACATACTGTCTAGCCCATTTCGTATCTCAGTAAAAAGAAAGTACTTTCATATCATAGCAAAACCAAATACTATACAGTTCAAGTTTTTTTTTAATTTTAAGATGTAGCACTCCTAAGAGTTCCATATAAAAAATAAAAAATAAAAAAATACAAACATAAGCAGCATAATTTTAGTACAATAAAACCAGTCACCCTCTACAGTGCAATCAATTTCATAATCTAAAAACAAAATTTATGAGTCATTCAATACAATTTTATTTTTTTAAAGTTAAAAACTTGAAGACAAATTATTTCATTTGGAGGATAGAACAGTAAATATGTAGCTTCAGTTGTCTTTCGGACACAAAATTTTAGAAAAAGAGGTTTCAAAAGCTAACAGTGATATAACAGCAAGGTGGGACAAATAAATAACACATTTCAAATCCTGGGCTGCATTATAATAAAGAGTAGATGTCCTTGATGTTCCATATCATTTAGAAGTTGAACTTTTTTGTAGTAAAATATTTTAACCCATTAATGTTCAGAAGCGTCTGACCCCATGGACCAGATTCCATGTCAAGTATTGTTGTGGCTTTTCAAAATAAAAGAGTTCATTAGTCTTCAAATTTTACTTTTTTAGGTGCAAGAACTGATATCGAAACAAAGACTTAACTTAAGAGAGGCCTGCTTGAGAAAGACTTACAACTGGGCTGTCGACATAAATTATACCAATCCTTGATGCAGTTCAAATAGCCCTACTGCATATTTGAAGTTTCTGTAAAACACAGATTTTTCATTTTTCATTTCAAAGATCTCCTTGCACATAAAATGCCTTAGAGAGTTACAATCACTTCTCAAAGGCAATGACCCAATTGTACCACTCCCATCAAACCTTATACAAATAGGCTTTTTAACCCAAATTCTAGTCTTAATGCTGCAGTCGCTGCTAGTGTTTTAAATGCTTATTACTTCCTTAAATTTTGTCCTTCCATCTTATTTAAAAAGCACCATTTTGCTATATCAGCTAACTCAACCGCATATGATAAAGTGGGTGGAATTTTAGCCTGATAGACAAAAGATGGGAAAAGTGCCTCCTTCCCACTGCATTATAAAATGCACCCAGCATCTTGACCTGTGATTTTGCCTTACATTTGCTATTAGATATGTGTTCTGAAACATTTAAAGATTTAGAGCCTCGTTTAGATTTTGATATATATCCTATGGGATTTATATTTCAGCGGACAGGATATCCGTCACCATTGTGATGGAGTAACCCATCCACCCAGATCTAAATCAGGCACTTACACTTTTTGAACTTTATACAGTTCAATAAGGGATCTTTTTAGGGTTGAAATCCCACCTATATTTCCTAGAGAAGCATTGCAGTGGCTATGGTGACACTCCCCATTATAGGAAGCTCTCCTAATGTCTACGGTGATTTATACAAAAGTATACGAATGGGCAAGGATGGGGCACAGGTGCGGTTAACTAGTGATTACCCCACAGACTAATTCATATATCACTTCAAAGCAGTTCTTCCCTAAAACAATCACACTGTCAGCACTTAATGCTCTCCCAACAGATTTACATGTGCACCATCAGCTCAGTCTGATGTAAAGACCAAAGGTCCAACTCCATTTTGAGCAGGCAGTGACTCCTATTTTTTTTACCTTTTGCAAAGTCATTAATATGTCTGCTCTGATGTAGGTGTCCTCTGTCCTTATCTTATCCTAGAACCTGTGAAAGTGCCAAGTCACTCAGACAATGACATTGATAAGACACCTGATGCAGCAACATTCTGGAACAAGTGCCTTGGTATCTCATATTTAAGGTCTAACAAGAACAATAGGCAAAACAGTGCAGTCTAAACTGTCGTATGTTTGCCTTATTTGTTTATCAGAATGAGTCTTAGGTTAGCATCTTGATGCACTTTGGCTATGCCAGACATTCCTAAGGTGATGTCAGAATTTCCCATCTTAGATATGATATGGTATAAAGGGCCCCACAATTGACCACTAGTCAGGAGAGGTTATTTGCTCTAGATTGTCACGCAATATACTGCCAGAGATGATGCTGCATCTCACTTTCTACTGAAAGTTGATAGCGAGCCCAGGTCTGGGGGGAGAGGAGCTGATGCGGCATGTGTTTACCTTTCGCAGGGCACATGACCTCTCTGACCTATGACAACAACAGCACTTTGCTGTAAACAGGTATGCAGTGCACTGATTCTCCCTAAGAAGCTCTAGATGCAAGATTTACAACTCCATGCTCTCCTACTGTAGCACATGGAAGTAGGTTTCAGGGTGCTGGAATGTAGTGTATTAGTAAGGGTAAGTAGGTACATACCACTTGTAATAAGGCCACAATCACAATATAAGGTCCAGTCAAGGTCTCAATTATTTATTCCCTTCCTAAGCCCTTGGTAGCTGGCTGTGAGCAGGCAGGCTTAACTTATGAGATAAATGTGTAAAGCATTTAAAAACACCAATACATTGAATAAGCAAGACACAACACACAATAAAAATCCAACACCAATTTTCAAAAATAGGTAATATTTTTATGACTAAAATGACACCAAAACAACAAACATTCCAATGTAGGGAACTGGGGAATTTTTAAAGAATAAACACTTTCTAGTACCTAAAATCAAAAAGCACCACTTTGGAACATCTGGTTGCACTTGACTGGGACAAAGTCAAAGTTTCAGGCCGAATGATACACTTACCGGTAGGGCCTGGCCAAGTTTTTACCTTCTGACTTAGTAACTTTTTTGGAGCTTTTTCCCTCAATGTCAAGCAAGGCTTCTCGTCAGGCCAGCTTTGGGGTCGTCGATGGTGGCTTGGCTCAGCGCAATGACGCGGTCAACTCTTGGAAGTCTCATTGACGATGAAACGCTATGGAGCTTCAGCTGTTCAAACCTGAATCTCTGGGTCGCGGTTTGACTTTGTGGGCTTGACTGACTCTCGTCAACGGGTCGGCCACCTTATGGAGCTTTTTACCAAACATTCTCCACATTGCTGGATCTTCTTCCAGAAGGTCCTATTGGGGTTCCAAAGTACCCACAATATCAATCCAAGGTTCCAGAAGCTCTGAGATGGTCCTTGGGACGTTGGTACTACTTCAACCACAATGTAAGCAGGCAAATCCTTTAAAGTGATGCTGAAAGTGGTCAGCTGGTTTCTTCTTTCTCAAGATGATGCAGGTGTAGCTCTTTTAACCTGTTGCTTTCAGGGAGTCTACTCCTTCACTTTTCAAAGCAAGGCAAAGTCCTTATTGGCTGTACTTTCAAAGTGTGCAGCAGTTGCAGTGATTCAGAGTGTAATCCTCTTGGTGCAGGCCAGGGTTCCGGCAGGGCAGTCCTTCTTCTTCTTGTAGGTTCAGGCAGGGATCTGAGTTGCTAGGAAGCTCTCCCTTATTATCCGTGCTCCTGGGGTGACAAGCAGGGCGCACCCCTGACCAATGGGGTGTGGGCCCCACCCTCAGGAAAGACAACTTCCTCCAAAGTATGGCATATTCTTGTCCCAGAAAGCACTATTACTTTAAAATCCAAAATGGAGAAACTTTCTCATGGAGGTTGAGATGCGTCTAAGCCAACCCAGTTTCCCTAACACTCCCCTTCAAGCCCATCTGCTAATTCAATTACTGGGGCTCCAACCCCATCCTGACTTTTTCTCTGCAGTTGCAGATATCCTCCCATCAGATGTCCTTTGTCTCTATGCAGGCCACTTCACACATCATCAGAGCAGTTTGTCTGAGCCTGACAAAGGATGGCCAATCAGGAGAGGCTGCTGGAAGACTGGATTTTAGCACATCAGAAGACCAAGTTCTATAACTTATTTTCTGTAGTATTTATAATAAATCTAACCATGGCAATTTGTTGGATTTATTCTAACTATCATTTTAATACTTTGAAGTATGTTTTTAGCTCACTCCTGCCAATAGTTATACTTCATTAAAGTATTCCCATGTTAGCCTATAGATACAATCGGCTACAATGGGGAAAAATTAAATTGGCATTTTTTCCCTCACCAAGGCATAAAAAACATCTTTTATGTTGTCCCTGCTCATAGTTACAAGACACCCTACCATTGGGGGCGACTTATATGTAAAAATATGGTAGGTTAAGACTTTGAAAGTACCTTTAATTCCAAAGTCGAATTTGCATATAAATTTAATTTAAAAGCAGCTTTTAAAGCAGGGCTGATTTTTTAAAATGACAGCAGGCAACACACTTAAGTGCATTATATCTACTGGGCCTCTAAACCTAAATGCTCTACCATCTACTAGGAACTTAAAGGTAGGCTATCAGTACCAATTGTAATTGCACCTAATTACAATGTACTATTAATCAGAGCACAAGCCCTGGTTCTGATTAGCAAGGCACAAGGAACAATCAGAGTCAGAAAACCAGCATCTAGTAGTAAAAATGGGGGCAAAAAGAGGGGGGACACTGCAAAAAGCCCCAGTTTCTCACACAGGGTGTTAAGTTTTACATGACATTTTAACTATGCTGGAAATGTTCATTTTATTTTTCTTGTTCTCAACACTCTCATGTGCTGTTATTATGATATTTTGTGTGGTTATTTTAGATGTGCTAAGCAACAGGTTGAGAATGTTGAAATAAAACACTTTTAGTTAAAGTGTCTTTTTCTTAGTGAAGTTTGTGTGTGTGATAATAGAGAGAATGAAATAGATGTGTTTCCAAAAACGATGGTGTCCCTGGATGCCTGTTTAGGGACTGTTAGAAACCCGAAAGCATTGACACCACTTCAACTTTCTATTGGGTTGGGTTCTGCGAGGCTACAAAAATCTGTCTTTCACATTCAAGCATTGGTGCATTGAACTAAGGTCACTTGTGTCATCCATGAGTGTCAAAACAAGCCTTTACAGAGCTGAGTCAAAGACTCAGGGGCCGATTCCGATCTCGGCCGTTAGGGCTCCGAATCGGATTCGGCTTAACCGGATTCGATTCGGAGCCCTATTTCCCGACCGATTCGTACGCGCGTCCGGGCGAGTGAGTACGATGCAAAATCGCCGACCGACTCCTCCGGGCGTCCCGACCGCTCCGACCGACTCATTCCCGGGTCGAACCGCACCGACCGACTCGCTCGGACTCGACTCGCACCGCGCAATGGAGACGTTCCCCGGCCGGGTGAGTACGATGCGCGCCACGAGCAGTCCGACCGAGCCGCGCACTCCGGCTCCAAAGAGCAGTCGGAGACGTACTTTGGGGGTCCGTGTCGGACCCCCCTGTACGCGTAGCCGCGCGAGTCGCACACAGGGGGGACCCATGGGTCCCCCCTACCTGTGCGTGTACGGCGCGAGTTGCTTCGATGCATACCCGCTGTAGGGGGCGCCCTTGACCGCCTCGCACCCATTGAGTCAATGGGAGCCCGCGTACGCATTGTACGACCGGCTCCCATTGACTTCACTGGGAGTCCGATCCGACTCGAGTCCGATGGCATACGTGCGCATCGTACTCGTTCGGTCGGGCTGCCAGAGTCCGATTCGGTCGGAAATCTCTCCGAGTCCGGCTCGGTCGGAGAGATTTCTGGCCCGAATCGGAATCGGCCCCTCAGTTTCTACAACAAGTCTTTCAGTCTTTCACATTTAGGCCCCGCTTTACCTGCTCAGAGAGACCCAACTTGTACAGCACTGGGTTGTGCGCTCATCAGATGTGCACCTTTCATGTCAGCTACATATTTGCAGAGGGATCACAAAATAAAAAGACACAACAGGAATAATGTGTCATTCCCCATTTTTGGAGGAAAAAATGCAAAAAAGGACAATTTCTTATATCCTAAAAATCCCAATCACCAGGGTATCATATTTTATAGATTACTTGTGCTTGGTGTTTTTCACAACATCCATTTTTAGGGACCACAATTCCAAGAAAACAATAGAAGTAGTGTGTCATTTTATTAAAGCTATGAAGTATGTTCGAGACAATTTGTTGAAGAAAAGTCCCACATTTTCACATAACCCTAGGATATATAACATAGAGAGCTTTAAACGTTGCAGCTGAATGCTCATGATAAACCTAGTCTGAGATGAACAGCGCCTTGAGACCCGTACCGGGTGAGTAGTTGCACTTTACAAGCCCATGATTGATTGATTGAGAGATGGGCTCAGAAGGAACAAAGCAATGTACAAACCATGATGAATTGCTAAATGGATCAGGTCGAGAGTAACATCTGCTCAAAATGATGAAGTGTGTCTTATAGAAATTGGCTTGTAATAGAGAGAATGCAAACTATTGTCTAAATACACTATTTAGAGTTTGACAGTCATACAATTTGGCACAAACATG
This sequence comes from Calotriton arnoldi, assembly GCA_963921515.1. Taxonomy (NCBI): domain Eukaryota; kingdom Metazoa; phylum Chordata; class Amphibia; order Caudata; family Salamandridae; genus Calotriton; species Calotriton arnoldi. The sequence continues at coordinate 358,036 of CAWUFW010014250.1, read as the reverse complement.
GCAAATGTCTGTCCTCCATATTGCAAGTGTTACTGACTATAGTGCATTTGTAATAGCAAAGGACAGAGCATCCACCATGTTTGTGATGAAGTACCCTGTTCGCCAAACTCTAAATTCGACACTAAATGCTGAGACGTATAATACAGTAAGCTCGGGTGAGATCCTCTGCATTGGCAAATATGAAGCACATCCAACAGCATGGGACCATCAGGGTGAACTTTTTGCTCTGTATTGTATATTATTGTATTTTAAGAAATGTATTTGACATTATCTGTTTTATTACAGCTTCTTTTACCTCCTTAGTTCTTAGACTATATATCAAAGGATTTAACATTGGAATAATACATGCATAAACTACTGCAAAAATTCTGTCCTCGCCAAGGGAATAGTTTGACCCCAGCTGTGTGTAACAAATCATCCCGGTCCCATAGAAAAAATGACTGTGGTGATGTGAGAAACACAGTTGGACACAGCAAGAGCACAATTACAACTGCTGCAAAAGCTGTCGCAATTTCATTAGCAAAGGTGTCTCCACAGGACAATCTAAGCAAAGGGGGAATATCACAGAAGAAATGGTAAATGATACGTGACTTACAGAATGGTAAATAAAATACAAATGATGTCCTTCCCACTGAAAATATAATTGCTACAATGCAAGTGGTCAAAAACAAATGATTACATTTGGATTTGCTCATTATGGTCATGTAATGGAGGGGGATGCAAATGGCAACATAGCGATCAAGAGCCATGATGGCAAGAAGGAAACATTCAATGGTACCAAATAGGAGAAACAAACACATCTGCACAGCACACCCCTTGAAAGAAATGTGATTATCCTTCATTAGAAAATCTATCAGCATCTTTGGTACAGTTATAGCTGTGAAACAAATCTCAACCAGGGCCAAATTATTGAGCAAATAATATATAGGGGTATGAAGTGTGTCCTCCAGTGTTATGATCGCAAAGATTACACTATCGACCATTACTGCCATCAGGTATATAATAAGGAACAGTATGAAGAACAGATGTTGCAGTTGTGAAGAAAGATCGGAGAATCCAAGGAAAATGAATCCAGTCTCTGAGGTGAGATTTGATTGAGTCATAGTTATCTTATATTTCACCTATGTAGAAAATACACAAGAGAGTCAACTGGACAGCAGATGAAGTACAACCATGCAATAGCAAACATGCCCGAATTTACAAATTCCTCCCCAATTAGTTGGCAATATTGATCCTGGTATGTTCTTATATCCGCTCAAATATTGTCACTGCAATTGACATCAGTAGCATCAAGTTAGGAATTTCTATGAAAAACATAACTCCATTAATATCTTCAAAACTCTATGAGACTGCTTCATTGCCTCTAAGTGACTTTGGCAACTTCAGTGAACCCAAAGTGGAATATCATTAAATATAACAATAAAGCATACTGGCATGTTAACATATCAACACATTTACAGCAGTTGTGACAAAAATTATGAGAGATCACATTTTTTCCAACCCATACTCAAATTTGTAGGCTCAACCATTGTAAATGTAGTGCTTCCGCTGACTCTAAATAGGGTGCAGGAACCGCAGGCATGTGCTCCCACTCTGCTGAACTCAAAATGACCTTTTGAGTTTGTAAAGTTCCTTGGAGGATGTATGGTGCTATACAAGACCCATTAAAGATAAATAGATGTCAGTTGAGCCAATGTGACAGAAGGGTCCATGTTGTCGAAAACTGCAGACTTATCTATCATAATGAGCAAAGGTATGTCAGCTTCATTTGCCAAAGTTGAGATATCACTAAGGACACTAAACAGTGCAACTTTCATATCTACTATACTGTTTACTTCCTATATGTAATAATTTGGCAATTGGTGTACTGTCCAGTTCCCGGGTTTTGCATTTTCTCCTCATCTGGAGATGATGTGTCATGTCCAAGCAACAGGCACCTTCTATTACTACTCATATGCATGCATCAACTGGTGAGGCACACTCACCTACATTCATCTACACATATTGGTGGAAACTCCTGCACAAACTCCTGTAGAGACACTTTATACATCTTCAGCCCAGAAAACTCTTTTCACCCAACCCTCATCAGCCAGTCATGCCCAGGAAGAATGACAAGTTGGAAATTCCTTTAAATGTAAAAAGCAGGTCTGGGAAAAATATAAATGACACCAACGTAATTCACATAGTGTTGGTAAGTTCCTGCTACATGAAATTCCGCCTTACTCCTTCTTTGAGTAATTATTCAGCATTTGTGGTAAAAATGGATCCGAGGATATATTTTTCCCTGAAATATAGTGTAAAATGACAGATTTGCATTTTACATAATTACATGCAATGTTGTGTCATTTTTCAGGAATTTCCTGTATTGATACAAAAGTAAATTATATTTTTGCGGGGGCGTGGATATAGTTGCCTTAGGGCATGTTGGACTTGGCCCTTTTTGCAGGGTCATCCCTGAACTTTTTGCCTTCCTCCTAGCCTTTTTTCTGACATGGTGTTGGTGGTTTAAGGACTCTGGGCACTTTAGCACTGCTGTCCAGTGTAAAGTGCGTGTGCTCTCTGTGATAAACATGGTAAGATTGGTCTACACCTGTTTGGCGTATTTAATTTACCTGTCAGTCCCTTGTAAAGTGGTATCTCAGATACACAGGGCCAGTAAATTAAATGCTACTGGTGAGCTTGCAGCGCTGATTGTGCCACCCACCAAAGTAGCCTTTCAAAGCTGTCTCAGGCCTCTGCCATTGCAGGGCCTGTGCGCTCAGTGTTACTGTCGCTGTGATGTGGCACCTAAAGTGCGTGCCACGTCTGTGACCCCCCTTTTATTGCATGTCAGTCACCCCTAAGGTAGGCCATAGCTAGCCCTATGGGCAGGGTGCATTGTAGGTAGAAGGTAGGACATGTACCTTAAGTGTGTGACATGTCCTGGTAGTGACAAACAGCGATTTTGGTTTCTCACTGCTGTGAGGCTGCCCTCTCATAGGAATGCATTGGGGATTCCCTGATAAGTGTTTCAGTGGTAATTCCTGATATGAGAGGCGCAGCTTGGTCAAGTTTGGTATGTTTGGAATAGTAATAATAAATGCTGCGCAATGGTGTGTGCAGATTTATTATCACTATTTTAGAAATGCCACTTTTAGAAGTTGGCATTTCTGTGTGCTATGTGTCTGCCTGCCTGATGTGTATTGCATGTCTGGCTCTGGGGTGACAGGGGCTGGTGAGGTGTGTGGTTCCAGGGAGGGCAGGGTGAGTCAGCACTAGGCTGAATGGAAGATCTGCATTTGGAGTAGTGGGAGGCGTAGTCCCCTGACCCTGAATAGGTCTGTGCCTGCCTAGGTGAATGCTGGCTCCGCCCCCCTGTGGAGTGTCTGATGACTGAGTCCCCACCTGACAAAGGAGGGTGTGAGCACTGTACACAAAGTGCTCCACCACCCCCAGAACCAGTTGAGACTGGTTCCCCCAAGCCCTGTGCCAGGGCAGAACAAAGAAGAAATGTGGTATAAATATTGGGGCTGTGACCCCATGTATGTTGTGCTTCCTTGGGACTTGGGACTTGCTGCTGCTGGGCCCCAGGAGGAACCGCCATGAGGGACTGCCTCCCAGCTGGAGGGCCCTGTGAGCTGGCCTGCCTGGGCCCAGCCTTTGCCCTGGACCTTTGGAATTCAAGCGCCTCGTGAGCGCTGCACCATCTGTCTGCTGTCCCAGGATGAGGGGAGCGTTGGCGCACTGCAGCGCTAGACCGGCTGAATGCTGCTGGGGTCGCCAGTAGCAGCATGGAGAAATGCTGCCTGTTGTCTGGTGGTATCTGCCGGGTGAGACCGGCCGAGCACTGTTGGCTCTGTTCCTTGCCCTGGACGTGGGCTCATGGGCACCAGCGCATGCTGAGCGCTTTGCTTTCCATGGAACTAGGGCAGCAGTGGAAGCGCGGCGTGGGCGCTGTTGCCACGGTCATTCGTAGTGCCAGCAAAGAGGGGCCCGGATGGAGACTTCGCTCTGTGAAATTCTAAGCACAGGAAGTCAGGCGGAGACTTAGCCTGACTGTGGGCTGGGCTCCCGGAGTGGTGTGGAGAGCCCTGCAGGCTGCTGCAAGGCTGAGAAAGGTGGGCTCCAAATTTGTCTGCCGAGTGTTTTGCGAGCACTCCAGCGTTTCATTTTCCTTGTATTCCTGAGCCCAGGAGGAAGGGCTCCCACTCCACTCATTCCGAGCGCGCCGGCCAGAAGTCAGGCGAAGAGAGCCTGGCCTGGGGCGTGGCCGGAGATAGGAAAAGAGCGTGGAGGCCGGAGCACAAGTCAGGCAATCTTATGCCTAGTTCCAGGCGGGGCTCCCGTTGTGACGAGGAGAGCCCCACGTATGGCAGCCGGTTGTCCCGCGTGGGAGTGAGTGGGGTTCACATTGGGCTTTTTGGTGGCACTGGCTAATTCCACAGCTGCACTGCAGGAGCGCAGGCAGCTGCACGTGGGGGCAATTTCATTGTAAGAGTCCCAGAGTGGGGCTCTCAAGGCACTGTGGTGCCAAGCCTAATTTTATCTCAGCTGCACCGCGAGAGCGTGGGCAGCTGCAACGTGGGGTCATTTCTCTTAGGTGACAAGGAGGGAGTGAGATACACCCCCTCAGCCCCCAGTGCATGATGCACATTACTTTTTCTGCAAGGCAGCCAGAGGGCCAGTGAAAGGCCCTACATTTAGAGCCCTGACATTTTGGACAGAGGGCATTAGGGCCCCAAGGAAGGCCAGTTGGCCTGGGGTCATTATTGTGTACCGGTAGGGCGCAAGGCCCTAAAAGGAAGGCATAATGCAGTTATGCCAAAGGTGATGTATGTACCTGGGGAGTGTTACTAAGGTGCACTTCAGTAATGTGATTTATGCATAATGTGTTTTATGCCTAATGTGATGCAGACATAATGCGTTATGTTGCTAGTGCTAATGCTGAGTACAGTATTTTGCCAGTAGTTACTGGTTGTGTTTTATATGTGCTACTTGTGCTTTGTGATGGTTCTGACTGTGGCCCGATTGACCCGGTCATGTATATAATCCCCTGTAAATTATTACCTGGTGCCGGTTGGCACAGTGTATATGTGTGATTATGATTCTAATATGTTTTGGATAATACAAAGGCTATTTTTATATAACCTTGTGTGGAGTTTCTTTTGTGGTGTGTTGCTACTGTGTGTGTGTGTTGCGCAAACGCTTTACACATTGCCTCTGGGATAAGCCTGACTGCTTGTGCCAAGCTACCAAGGGGGTGAGCAGGGGTTATCTTCAGCGTGTAACTCCCTTGCCCTGACTGGAGTGGTGGTTTCTGCCTGGCTTAGGCGCAAGCCCCAACTAACCAGAAATCCCATTTCTAACAGGGCACAAGTTATAGTTACTTGATATAACTCTAACTATAACAGCTGAATTTCAATGGTTACATACAAGTGAAATCTGAGCCTACCTATAACGTCCCTGTAACCTTTTGTTATTTCAATGAATTTTTTAGGTTTTTGTCAATGATGTCATTTGAAATGACACTGATGACATCACTGATGGCAATTAAAATGACATCACTGATGACATCATCCAGTGATTGTGAATGTTTCCTAAATGTTTATGAGTGTTAAACACATATACTAAGGTACCACAGAAGTTAAATTAGTATTCTTTCTGTACTACTAATGAGCGATTCCATTTTCTAACATAGATTATGTGAGTGGCTGTGTGACTGTGTGTATTCGTGTGGGTCTGAGTGCATGTATGGATGTGTGAGTGACTCAATGAGTGTATATGTGAGTGTATGAGTAGCAGTGTGGTTGACTTAGTGGCTGTGTGAGTGGTTATATTGGTGAGTGACTGGGTGTGTCAGTGGCTGTATGGGTGAGTGAGTAGCTGTGTGAGTGGCTCTATGGGTAGGTGAGTGGGTGTGTGAGTGATTGTATGGGTGAGTGAGTGGGTATCTGAATGACTGTGAGTGATTAACTGGGTGTGTAAGTGGCTGCATGGGTGACTGAGTGGCTGTTTGAGTGGGTGTTTGGTTAAGTGACCTGGTGTGTGAGTGGCTGTATTAGAGAGTGAGTGTCTGTGTGAATGGCTTTATGGGTGAACGAGCAGGTTTATGAGTGCTTTTATGTATGTGTGAATTGGTATGTTAGTGGTTGTGTGGGTGTGTGAGTGAGTGTGTGAGTGCTTGTATGGGTGAATGAGTAACTGTGTTGAGAGGCTGGATGGGTGAGTGAGTGGGGCTATGAGTGGCTGTATAGGTAAATAAGTGGGTGTGTGAGTAGCTGTATGGGTGTGTGTGGGTATGTGAGTGGCTGTATGAGTGAGTGACTGGTTGTATGAGTAGGTCTATGGGTGAGTGAGAGGTTATAGAAGTGGCTGTATGAGTGAGTGAGTGGGTGTGAGTGAGTGACTCTATGGATGAGTGAGTGATTGTGTGAGTACTTGTATGGGTCTATGAATGGGTATGTGACTATTTGTGTGGTGTATGAGTAGGTGTTTGAGAGGTTGTGTAAGTGTAAGGGTGTGAGTGGTTATGTGGATGATGCAAACACAAGGAGATGATGGACGGGGCGCTGAAACTTTTCAGACACTCACCCCAGTCACAGATCTGGGTTAAATCCATCATCGTTCTTTAGCTCTCTTCGCCATCCCAGTTCACACCCAGCCATATGCATATCATTATTAACCCCATTCCTCATGGGAACAGTCCAGCCCGAACTGCCAAGCCAGGTCTTCCCTGGACCAGAAACAGGCATCCTGGGACCGGTTTCAGGGTAACATTCCTCATCAGCCAGGCTAGCTTGAATCCAGTGCCAAAGTGAGCAAAGGACCCACATCTGGGCATACCCTGCCAACTTAGGGGAAACAAAGCAAACACAAGGAGATGATGTATGGGGCGCTGAAACTTTTTATTTATTTATTTATTTGTTTATATTTTATTTTATTCATTTTAACATCGGCAAAACAGTACTCACTTGCAGGGTAGAAAATTACATGACAGTATCTTCAAGTACAATGATTACATTTGAATCTTATTGCCAATCCTGGCGAGTTTTCAGTGACAAAGTCCTCTTGTGTTCCTGCATCAACCGATACATTAAAGTTACCAACTTTTGGGGAGTGTTTGCCTGTATGATATATGTAAGTGTTAGCATCGCGTCCGGTTCCTGTAGAACACCCCCTAGAAATTTGCACCATGCATGTCTAGCCCTGAGGTATTGAAATTGGTCCAGTGTTGTAGTGATTGTCCCTTCTTTAGGAATGTCATCCCACTTACGGACTACACCCTCATCAAAAAAGTCCCCCAGCCGCAGTATACCCAATTTTTGCAGCGCTCTGGTAACTTCAGTATCTGTGCCTGTAGGGAACCACGAGCACCAATGCAGTGGGATTAATGAAGGGTACAAAAGCACCCCCGCCTGCCTCTCTAGGAGGCATTTCCATGCATGAATTGTGGCATGCATGGAGTCCAAAACATCCATGCCTCTGATTGGGCTAATAAAAAATCATTTGTGGTAAGGGAGGCGGGTCAGCCGCGACCTTCTTGATGTATCGATGCGGATATCCTCTGATCCATGCATCCAGACATATGCATGTGAGGCTTGAGCAACCTTATAATATAATTCTAGATCCAGAGAATTTAGGCCTCCAGAAGAGTAGGGCAGTGTCAGCATCTCTCACTTAACCCTAGGTAGTTTGCCCGCCCATGCAAGCTTAATCATCAAGGTCCTTAGCGTAGTAAGTATGCGCTTCGGTATGGTCATGGTTATATTTGTGAAAACAAAAAGAAATCTAGGTAGGACGACCATTTTCATTATTGAGATGTGTCCCAACAGTGAGAGGGGCAGCTTAACCCACCTGCTGATATCGTCCTCAAGTCTGGAAATGGCCTTTCCATAGTTTTCAGTAAGGACTATTGAAGGGTTAGTATGAATTTGGACCCCTAGCTAGCGAATTAAATCTGTGGACCATTGCAAGGGGAGGTCAAGTTGTACAAGATTTACATAGGTAACACCTGGGTGATTGCATGACTGCAAGGGTAATATCTGGGGGATTACTGGAATACATAAAAAGTGAGTGGGTGATTTTAAAAGTGCATGAGTACTGCCTGGGTGATTACAGAAGTACTAAGGTACTGCCTGAGTGATTACAGGAGGGCAAAGGTAGTGCCTGGGTGATTATATAAGTGTATGAGCAAGTAGACACATATCTCAGTCACAACACCATGCACAGCTCAAAACTTCACAGAGCACACTTCAATTTTCAAACAGACTCTGAAAATTATGCGGTATATATGAAATATAACTTTTTTCACATCATACAACTTACTCTAATAAATAACATCTCTACAAACATCTCAAACCTTACTTTCAGGCTACTGCTTAACCATTCTACAACTACTTATAATATTACACCTACCCAAATAGAAAGTAGGAACCCTTCACATATCTTTAGTAAAAGTCTCACCATATTACTAAAACCATACACGAATATGTCGGTACCATAACACTATCCAAACCTAAAAAAAAACACAGAACAAACTTCCCAATTTCAAGCAAACATCAAAAATGATGCGGCATACTTCAACTGTACCTCTCTAGCAACTTAAAAAAGAAGCCTAATTAATAACACCTTATGTCACCATCTTTTACACCACACTTTTGTGCTGCATCTTCACCATTCTACTAGTACTCACAGTCTTGAGCCTACCACATAAAAAGCAACAACACCTCTTTGTTATATATCATGCACCTCCAAATGTATAAGACATATGAAAATACATATACAAGTAGAAACTTACTTGAGACAGAAGTCCATGCACACCTTAAAATTTGACAGACTCCACCTCCAAATTTAAAGCAACAGCTAAAATTATGCGGTATACTACAAATATACATATCCACACACTAAAACAAACTACCATAATCACTACTCCATATTCCAATATACACATAATACTACACAGAATCTATTTCAAACAACATTTAACTACAATAAAACAAACTACAATAAACATCTCTACATTTAATAATATATTTCAAACAAAGTTCTTGATTAATTATTTAACTTGAAAAATAAAGCCTACACATAATACACCTCATAAATTTATAACTCACCTTCCAAATTGATTTGTAGAATATAAAATATCAGAAACTGAGAAAAGATTTTCTTATGCACACAATAAATGTAATGCACTGCTCTCAGCAAGGCAAAACCAGTAATGGCAAAGTTTCCCTCTCTTTCTCCACACAAATACATGTAAGTAACAAATCACATTCCTTCCTACATTATTTCAAATTATAAAACACATTTCTATTGGTTAGACATATTAACCCTTACCAACTGACTTCTAAAAGTGCCCAAACTGGTTCTGGAATTTTCCACACTTCTGTCATTGGGCTATACGTGGTCTACATCTGGGTGATATTTGTGCTACATTTGGGCTCCTCTTTCACTGGTGGCCATCTTGGGAGACTTAAATTCAATTCAATAAACATTTTTCGATCTGATTTAGAAACATAGATCATAAAAGTGTACATAAAAACAGTAAATCCTCTTTCTTAATACAATAAAATGAGAATTACTTAAAACCAGTATGTAAAAAAGGGGGTTACAAAGCCCAGCTCAGAGCAACTTCAGGTTAACAGAATAGTAAAGTTCAATGTTTCACAAGATCAATTTCAAGTACTTTGTGCAAAATACGCAAAACGGGGTCCAAGTAAGATGCAACGCTCCAATACCTGACCAGTCTGCACTATATAAAACTGCAAAAAAACAAAAAAAGAAACTGTTTTGCACACTACTGTCATTGGGCTATATGTGGGCTACATCTGGGTGATATTTGGGCTCGTTTTTCTCTGGTAGCTATCTTGGGAGACATATTTGTTATGAAGTTTCCTAATTTCCTCATTTACTACAGTCTCGTCAGTAGGAAATGCTTTCAGTTTTTTACTTTGAATCCATCAAGAAGACATTCAGATGTGTCACACATTTGCCATAAATTCAGAATGTTAGCACTCTAGTTGCTCATTAGATCACTGTAATAAAGCTACTGCTCACCAGGGAGTTAACTGGAAGTCTGCTTCTGGTATTGAAAGTGCATGTTTCAGTCTGCATGTCAGAATTTTTTAATGAAATAGAAGAGGATTTGAGAAGTCACTCAAAATGTGCCCTAATTTTTCTTTCTACAGCACTAACCATAATTTCTATGACAAAATGAACCCCCTCATTTTGTTTCTTTTTAAATTAAATGTTTTAAGTGTTACCAGTTTATTCCAATCAAGATGGCTTCAGGTGTGCCATACTTTTGTCATAAGTAAGACTGTTAGCGCTCTAGTTGTTCTTTAGAACACTGTGGGAAGCTGCAGTAGAACACAAAGGAATCAACCTACAGGCTGCTCCTGTTGAAGTATAACAGGAAGATATTTGAGATCTCACTTAAAACATGTCCTAATTTTTCTTTCTACAGCACTAACCATAATTTCTATGACAAAATGAACCCCCTCATTTTGTTCCTTTTTAAATTAAATGTTTTAAGTGTTATCAGTTTATTCCAATCAAGATGGCTTCAGGTGTGCCAAACATTTGTCATAAGTAAGACTGTTAGCTCTCTAGTTGTTCTTTAGAACACTCTGGGATGCTGCAGTAGAACACAAAGGAATCAACTGACAGTCTCTGCCCTTGTTGGATGTACATGTTTTACTGAGAATGTCAGACTTCATTCTCACATGACTGAGATAAGGTGAATTTACAGAAAATATGCTCTCATTTTAGCTTCTGGAGCACCTTCCAAACCTCCAAGGGATAAGCATGAGAAAATAGTTTTCTCTCAAACATGATTCATGATATCCCAGCAGAAGGTTTTTCACAGGGTAAAATCACCTTAGAACACACCACAATTCCTAAAATTAGTATGGTACCATCAACAAATGAATTCTAATGTAACTAAAGTCTGTTATCACCCTTTATAGTTCTCATTTTGGTGACCCTCAAAACCTTCTATTCACTACAATGCATTTCAATGGGGTGCTATCATGTATATTGGTCCCAAGATGGCTGCCAGCAATTCCAGGATGAAGTGCTGACAGTCAATCAGATCTCACAATGGGATGTGTGGTTAGGCTCCGCCCAGATATCGATATATATATTTTTTTTATTTCTTAGAAACTACTGAACGAATTTACACCATTTAAAAAAAAGCACGCTTTCTAGACCAAGACCTACCTTTTTGCCAAATTTGGTGTAATTACTTTCAGCAGTTTGGGCTGTAACCTGTGATGGAGTGACGTTTGCAAAAATACATCCTCATGAAATTAAGTAACCCCATAATAATGTATTGACTGCATGGATTAACCAACCCTGAATACACACATTCACACATGGGGCAAACGCATATTACCTAATATACTAAATCATGATGGCATGAGCACGTATTAACTGTTTGCGTTTTGAAAAATCGCACTAATGCATGTTTATGCTATGTTGTACATTGCACATTTTGCATGTTGTGCATGAATAACGAAAAAGTTGCTTTAAATTAATAGCTTTTGCTAGGAATTAATTAATACAGGGTATTAGTATGGTGGGAGGTAAACATAATGGGTTTTATTTCATGAATTAATATTCCTTTGTGTTTATTTACTTTAGTACGAGATTGGGCCTGCATGAAAATGGCCTCTTGTCTGAACCAGCATGTGGTTGTCTTGGTCTGTACGGAAGACGCATGCGCTGAATGCTCCGCCTGCTTATGAACTGCAGAGTGTACCAGCTGATGTAATCCGTGTGAAGGCCATGTTGATCTGTGTCCTATTGTTTATGTGCCAAGATGCGACAGCGACTGTGGGAACTGCCATCGCTACGTGCAATTTGAATGTGAAACGGATGTCATAATACGAGAATGTTACAAAATGTATAACTATTGATATTAGTAGTATACAATTGTATTTATCCTTAATACTTCCTTTGTTAAAACCGGTATGAGATGGATTTGCGAGGAGAACTTGATGAGGAGACCCTAACATGATCCGTGACAACCAATCACAGGCCGAGTTTCTACTGACACTGCAACATTGTAAGATAGTGACCTAGGCATTAGGGTATAATTGATATCCCAATTAGGGGTGTGTCAGAGCATCGAGAGAGAGAACGCAGAGAACATCTAGAACATCGAGAGGGAAGCGCACCAAGACAGAGAGAGCGGACCAGCACAGAGTCTGAGAGCACCTTAGGTACGAGAACGTTGCAGGAGTGCTTGGGAGGAGACTGCGTCTGAGGAGAACTAGATCAAAGGTAGCTAGAATTGGGAGATTATCTTTTTGTCTGCCAGTTTATTGCAAGACTTAGCTGCATCTGTCCTGTTAACTTTGTCCTCTGAGCCTATCTCTGGGGACCCCTTGCCACAACCTCGGCCAAGGAAGTGGTTTTCCTGATTCTTTGGTGGGTATCACCCTTCTTAAATGCTTTAATTTCGCAATATATTTCTGCAAAGTATTTATGCTGTACCTTCTCTTCCCCATTTCCTACGCACGCTTTGATGTCGATGCAAATGATTAATTTTGATTACATGGCTTGATAAATTGTTCTCTTAAATGTGGTCTTGTGTATGCACTGACAATCTGAATTATGAGCATTTAATTTTAATGAGATAAAATTATTAACCAAATAAACGACTCTGTGGCTATTTAGTTAAAGTGTTAAACTGTTTAGTTAATCATAGTCACCATCAACTCATCAACTAATGGTCCATCGACTAAAGAGGACAGTTGAAATTCAGAATAGCTAAGAATATATAAATGTTATTAATGTGAAGTATAGTATTGTACGTAACAAAACTGACAAATTAAACCCCCAAAATCCAGCACCCGTCTTCAGGGATCATTTATGGGTACTGTGTGATGGGCCCCGTTGTTTGGTAAATGATTTATGTGCAATGAGATTTTCCTGGTCCCTGGTTCATGAATTAGGGGTTGCGCTGGATCAGTTTTTCTGGTAGCAGAATGATGGTTATTATTGATTAGTTTGGTGATTTATTGATTATTGATTACATGTTTAACATTCTATGTAAAGTGAGTTAGTGTCGCGTTTCTATGTAGTTTTTGGAACACAGGTACAGAAAGGTATCTGGGAAGCCGGCAGTAAAAGTTAGCCTGAAATAAGGCAGAAGAAAAGTGTGAGAAGTGAAATCACGCAGGGAATAGGTGCATTGTCTGTTTAATTAGTGATAACACCCATGTGTTATCTTAGGGACTATTTAGCGTGTATGTAGAAAAAGAGTGAGATAGCGAAGGGTCCACCTGTGAAACTTTGGCCTTATCCCCAGAAGAGTAGCGAGACCTTCTTTCCAACAAAAGGTCCTCTTGTGAAACTTTGGCCTTAACCCTAAAGAAGTAAAAGGCCCTCCCCTAGCTTGGATGAAGGGAAGGATAGCGGAATTGTTATACTTGCCCATATTGAAAGGAACATTCTTTAAAGTGAAAAACTATCTCTTTATTTAGTAAACGGACAATGTGGTATTGTTTTATGTTGTGACTAATAAGTTATTGTAAAGAAAAAGAACTTAGAAAAGTGCAGATAATTTTTGGAAAGGGAGGGTCAGCAGTAAGAGGAGAGGCTGACGTCACAAAAAGCCGCGCTGGCATTGGTCAGACTGCGGAGGTAAGGTAAGCTCAGATTGGCTGGTTGGTGTGAGCCGCGCTGGTATTGGACAGAATAGCAGAGTCGTAGAAAGCTCCGATTGGAAGAGTTAGAGTGTGTCGCGCTGACATTGGTCAGGTGCCTAGGGAAGCAAAGGCATTTGATTGGTAAATTATAGCGGATTGTGTTGACAAAGATTTGGATTTTAGTAAAATTGTTGATAATTAGCAAAAATGTATTTCGAACAACCAAGACAGGAAAAATTGACTTTGTTTGGCAAAATTAAAAGATTCTTTAAAAAAGACAAACCCGTAATAATGAGAGAAGGAGTTCCTATCCCTCCACCAAAGACACCAGCGTCTTATATGATGTTGAAATATGGTTATCATACATGCATTTGGTTAGAAAATTGGGTAGAATATATGAAGAATGATGGTGTGCTAGCTTTTCCAGAGCATGGCTCTTTTAATTTGGCAGTCTTGCGCAATTTGAGAGACAAGATGATGGCATTAGATCCAATACCCAGACCAACACAGTTTGAAGCATTAGTAGAATGGGAAGATGAAATGTATTAAAGGGAAAGACATAGAGGTGGCAGAAGTAATAGATTTATGTTTGGAAGATTTCATGATGAAAGGCATGAGGACAGAATGAAGAGATGGAGAAATGGAGAGATAACTGAAGGATTGTATCCAGTTTTAACGGTAGGAGAGACTGCAGGAAGCAAATGCAAGGAGAAAAGGAAACATTTAGAGCCATTTGGTTATGGATATAACCTGAATGAATCTGATGACGAGCTACTGGATGATATATTAGTTAAACGACCACTGGCGATGGTGACACCAAATGCACCGTCAATGGAAACCCCAATGACACCTCAAACGACACTAGTTCCAACTGTAAGCGATGTAGTGCAGGAAGAAGAAGCAGAATTGGCAATAAAAACCAAAGAGTTAGTTGACAAATTAAATCAGATTAATATGAAGATAGATGCAATAACTGTGCCAGTAACTATAGGTCCAGCAATACCTGCATTTGAAAATGGATTTTTCCATGAACCTTCCTTGACTATCCCACTAAACTCTGCAGTAAGATCAGTTAGCAGTAGAATTAACACCGTAAGTGTTCAAAGTGAACAGCCCATTATTGCCACTAGGTTAACACCTCCGACTAATTTAACAGTAAATGAAACACCGAGAGGAGTAATGCAGTTACAGCCAAAAAGAATAGAGCTGGAAGAAATCCCCAGAAGTGAAGTTTCAATAGGTACGACACCTGAAGAGTTAGGTAATTGGGTAAAAGGGTTACAAAGGAGAAAAACACAGCCACAACCTATAGAAGTATGTAAGTTGAGAGTAGATCTGGAAGAAATGATCCTTGGGACCATAAGTCCAGATAGACTAAAGACTTATCAGGATGATGAACTGATGTATCTGTGTAAGAGTATTACTTGGAAAGCGAGAAATCTATATGAGAGGCTAGTAGAAGCTGCGGATGAATTAGGAGTAGACATGGGGAGATCATAAGTGTTGCAGAAGACATATAGAGTGGATTTTACTGAAAAGGATATAGAAAATATGAATACATCTGGTAGACGATTGCAGATAAAAGAGTTAATGGTAGTTTTGAGAAAATGAGGAGACGTGGAGAGATGGAAGGGTAGATGGATGAGGAAGAAAGAAGAAACAGCTGCTAAATAAATATATTTACATCCAGTAAGAGAAGCAGAAAATGTAGCTCTTGAGTGTCCCATGAGAGAAGTTCCAGGAGGAGGTTACGTGCATGTTCCGTGGTCTAGACAGGATATATTGTCTTTCACAAATGTGTTTCCCAGGTTGAGAGAAAAGCCAGTGGAATGGTACAAACAAGTTGAGAGGTTTGTGAAAGTCTCGAAAGTGTTGCTGAAAGTTTAGATGGATTATTTGAAATTGTTGTCCCTGCAGATTTATGGACAGAATGTAAGATTACAGTTAATTGGCCAAAAGAAGAATATCCCAGAGATCCTAAAACAGGAGCACCTTCTGATGAGGTGATGAAAAAGTACAATCAGGTGATTACTTTTTTGAAAAGTAAGATTTCCCCTAAGGAAACGGATTGGGTAAAAATAGATAGAACCACCAAAGAGCCGAAAGAATCTGTGCATGCGTATTATGAGAGATTGTTACAGGTTTTTAAGCAGTATAGTAGTTTTGAGAATATTGGAGACAAGGATATGGGTCATTTTGTGTATAGATTTGTGTACGGTTTGAGACCTGAGATTAGTCAGATGATACAGCAACACATGTTGTGTTGGCAGGCCAAGACAATTGATGAGATCGTAAGGTATGCGAAGTATTGCAGCGATGACATTGAGTCTCGCCATCGTAAATTAAAAGAAAAAATTATGTGGGCGCAAGTAAAGGTAGCAGAGCAGCAGGAAGCCCAGTTGAATTCTCAGCCCATAAACCAAATGGGAGGAGTTAGTCAGAATGCTCAAAGACCCAGTGGAGGTAGAGGTAGGGGACAAATGAGCAGGGAAGAGGCGAAAAAGAAATTTCCTTGTCATGCGTGCAGAAAGTATGGACACTGGAAGAATGAGTGTAGATCAGTGCAGAGGACTAATGGAGGAAATCAAATTTTAACCCCACAGGTGCAGAGTGAGGTAGGTGTGCAACAGCCACCGCAGCAGCAGGTAGTTACTACCCAGTATCAGATCCCGCAACCACTTTTGCCACACAATGTAAATGCTCAAAGATACAGTGCGAATACAGGGTTCCACGGAGGAGACCAGGTTGGTAAAAATACTAACACGAATGTGATTCCCCAATTTTGGATGCAATGTGATGGAAGTGATGTTGAGTCGAATCAATGACGCTGCCTGAGGTGGGAGGAAGAGTGCATGCTTGGCGCTACTCTAGAGGTAGATCAGTCAGGTCCATTTGTTGACGGAAAAGTGGAAGGTAATGATATCACCTTTCTTGTGGACACTGGTACTACCCGTTCTACTGAGAGAGCAGCAGAAATTCCAAACCTACCCCTCTCGGGAGAAACTATCCAAGTAGTAGGAGTCTCAAATAAACAGAATAATACTCCAGTTACTAAACCAATTGAAGTGCATATTGGTCCATTTAAAGACATGCATCGGTTCGTAGTGTGTCTCTCGAGTCCGGTAAATTTGTTAGGGAGAGACTTGTTATGCAAGATCAACTGCACTATTTACTGCACACCGGATGGTATTGCACTCCAGACACCTGATGAGGATGTCGCTTTTAAAATGGTGCTAGCAAAACAAGGGACAGAGTGAATTAGTTATTTTCGCTTCTTACAGATAAAAGTGTGCCTGAAGATTTGATGAAGGTAGTGAATTCAGATGTGTGGGATTTCACAGGACAAGTGATTGGGTTAATGAGAAAAGTAGACCCGATTAAAATTACAGTGAAAGACGGTGCTAACTATCCAAATACACCACAGTATAAAATGAAGCCAGAAGTAATAGCAGGAATAGCTCCTGTAATTGATCAAATGATTGAACAAGGAATTTTAAAAGATATAATGAGCAGTCCTTGTAATTCACCTATTATGGAATTGAAAAAGCCAAACGGAACCTATAGAATAGTGCAAGATTTGAGAAAGGTGAACAAAATTGTTGTGCCTTGTTGCCCAGTTGTGCCAAACCCAGCAGTGATTCTCTATCAAATCCCACATGATGTGGAATGGTATACAGTGATTGATTTGTGTTATGCATTCTTTTCGATTCCCTTGCATCCGGATAGCCAGTATTTATTTTCTTTCCGGTTTGGAGACCGTGTTTTGGCATGGTGCTGAGTTCCTCAAGGGTATACTGAGAGTCCTTCAATTTTTAACCAGATCTTGAAAAAGTGTCTAGAAGATTTGAGAATGTCTGGAGGGTCAGTTCTGGTTCAGTATATTGATGACCTACTGGTGGCATCAAAGACTCTAGAAGCCTGTATTGCAGATACTATTGCCTTACTGAACCATTTGGCAGAAGGTGGACATAAAGTGTCCCCTGAAAAATTACAATTCTGTCAGCGACAAGTCCAATACTTAGGCCACAAGATTGAAAAGGGAGTCAGAAAGGTAACATCAGAGCGTATTCGTGTGATCAACGACATGAAACTACCCACAACTCAAAGAGAAGTGCAAATGTTCTTGGGAGTGGTTGGATATTGTAGACAGTGGATCAGTGGTTTTTCATTGATGGTAAAACCTCTACAGAGGCTGACAAGGAATGATGTGAAAGACCCAAATAAATTGGATGAAGAGAGCATGGAAGCTTTTGTTAAATTGAAAGACAGTCTGTGTCAAGCACTTGAATTAGGGATGCCTGATTATTTAAAATATTTTGCATTATATTGCAGTGAAAGAGATGGGTGTGCGCTTGCAGTTTTAACTCAGAGACATGGAATGGCGAGACGACCTGTGGCATATTTTTCTACTACTTTAGATTCAGTAGCTGCCACATTACCTGGATGTTTGAAAGCAGTAGCTGCTACATGTGTGAGTCTGGAACAGAGTGAAGGAATCATAATGGGTCATCCTGTGAGAGTGTATGTGCCACATTCGGTTGAGATCCTTTTAACAAGAACATGGACTCAGCACCTCACCTATAGTCGGCTGACTAGGTATGAGAGAGTGATTCTGGGTGCAGAAAATGTGACAATAGTGAGATGTACAAATGTGAATCCTTCCACTTTATTGCCAGATGCTTGTATGAAGAAGTGAGGGATGAAGCACAACATGATTGTTTGAATGTGACTGAATTTTGCACCAAGCCCCGTCCTGATATTAAGGATGTTCCTCTTGAAGAATTTGATTGTGTAATGTTTGTTGATGGCTCATGTTTACAAACTGAAACAGGTGTGTTGAGTTCTGCCAATGCCGTCTGTACTGTAGCGGCAATCCTGGAAGCATCCTGTCTAAAAGGGATAACATCTGCACAAGTCGCCGAATTGGTGGCTCTAATTCGAGCCTGTAGATTGGGAAGAAGTCAGAAGGTGACTGTAATTACCGATAGCCAATATGGCTTTGACATTGTGCATGACTTTGGAGAACTATGGATGCAGAGGGGATTTCTGACCTCTTCGGGGTCCCCCATCAGGAATAGTCAATTTGTAAAGGAATTGCTTGAAGCATTACAATTGCCAAAACGAATTGCAGTGGTCAAATGTGCCGCACATAAGTCAGGAGATGATTATGTGACTCAAGGCAACAGATTTGCTGACCAAGTAGCACAATATTGTGCAAGGATTCAGACTTCCATAAAGCGGGGAAAAACAAAAGAAAATAAGGCTTGTCAACTTATGTTTACTAACACCATTGAAACATGGGATGAAGTGAGAGAATTGCAGTAAGAGGCAGGTGAAGAAGAGAAACAGGAATGGGAAAAGGCAGGATGTAGGAGACGAGTAGATGATGATGTATGGGTGTACATTGATGGGAGACCAGTCATGCCAGATAGTTTACTTTCTCATATGGCAAGGATGCATCATGGGATGACACACATCGGCCGAGATGGTATGGTCAGATCATTCAAACAAACGAGGTTTAATACCAAGTTTAGGACTATTGCAGAGAGTCTCTGCCAAAGATGCCTGACATGTCAACAGCAAAACCCAGGAAGAAAAACAGTAGTTAGTCTGGGAACAATTGGGAGAGCAGGAGGTCCTTTTACCAGACTACAACTTGATTTTATTGAATTGCCCCCATGTAATAAGCTCAAGTATGTGTTAGTAATTGTGTCTTTGTTTTCCCGTTGTGTGGAAGCCTATCCCACAAGGAGGAATGATAGTTTGACAGTGGCAAAACTTCTGTTGAGGGAATACATTCCTAGATATGGATTTCCAGTCACTATGAAAACAGATAGAGGAACACACTTTACTAGTGAAACAATCAAACTGATTTGTGAGGCATTGAGCATTAAACCAAAACTTCATTGTGCCTATCGTCCAGAGGCTTCTGGAATAGTAGAGCAGATCAATGGCACAATCAAGAATAGGTTAGGCAAAGTGAGTAAATCCACAGCACTGAATTGGCCTGATGCTTTACCCCTAGTTTTGATGAGTCTCAGAAGCATTCCTGACAAAAAGATAGGATTGAGTCCACATGAGATCTTGATGGGAAGAGCAATGAGACAAGCATTTATACCTGCCAACAAATTGATAAATATATCTGATGATCTCATCCTTGACTATTGCAAAGGATTGGCTGATGTGGTACGTTCTGTGTTTCATCAGGTTGGAGCAGACGCGACTACAACCCAGCAGACTCAAGCCCATGATATGAGCCCTGGTGAGTGGGTTCACGTGAAAAGGCATAGAAGAAAAACTTGCCTAGATCCCCGCTGTGAAGCACCATATCAGGTCATATTGGTGACGACTACAGCAGTAAAGTGTGCTGGTTTACCAAATTGGACCCTTTCCAATCATACTCAGCGAGTCCCAAGTCCACTTGAAAAACGAGTAGAGCGGCATCTGGAAATCTCAAGTCCGAGCTCGGAATCAGAAGCCGAAGTACAAGAGACTGGTGAGGCTAGAGCAATAGACTTTGAAACTGGTGAGCCTAAACGAAAAGGCAACGAAGAGCGGTTTGATGATGAATTGCTTAGCACAAGTCAAGTAGGGTGGGCACCAGCTACTGGGACTGAGGAAACTGCAGTTGAACAAGAAGGAAGACAAATTTTAGTTGAAGAGGGAAAGTGTAGAAAGGAAATAGATGAAAGAAATACAGAAGAAGAAAAAGACAATGAAGAAGAAAGCAAACTCAGAGTAAGTGCAAAGAAACGAAGGTACGAATTGAACAAAGAAGAAGAAGAAGTGCAACCAAAGAGGGCAAAGAAAGACGACCATTGGCCAAGCGGAGTTAAAAGACTGAAATACAGGGTGGTGAAAGGAAGACCAGAGAATAGGCCAGAACAGATAAATGAAGTTTCAAGTCAGATAGAACAGGGAGAGTCGGATGACGAATCAGTGCTGCGACCAAAGAGAGTAAGAAAACCAAACAAAAAGTTCAAGTCGCCTGACTGGATCTACATATTGTTGGAGGAGATTGAAGAAGAAGATTTAAACAAAGAAAGAAACAGCACTGACAACGAGCAAGAAGAAAAGAGTGATCTAAATCCACCTTAAGAGACTGTAAACAAACTAAGGTGCCACGTTGGCGACTGAAGAAATTTCCGAAGATCCAGAAGACGTCCGGGAAAAATTGGATTAGTTAAAATAAAAGAAGGGGCAAAGAGGAAAGCTTTTGAAGTGTGGGATCACACTACATTTTTTATTTTTGTAGAAATATTTGAAATAGATTTTTTTTTTGAAAATCCATTAGAACTTTATTAAGATTAATATTACTATGGAAGATATACAAGTAACAAGACCTAGATGTAGTCTTATGCGTACGTGTTATAAAGCTTGTTTTTGTCTCTTTTGTATACTGATAGTGTTTTGGGTGATATTAACAATAGTAGTACCTTTACATCTGATAAAAGAAGATACACCTCGTCCTAACAATTTGACAAGTCCAAAAGTAGACACTGACATTAAGCAAACTCCTATTACTCACCTGAATCAAATAGATGCTAGTAGTTTGCATTACGAGAGATCAGCTACTAATTTTTCCCTGAATGTTTTCACTAAGTTACTCTACGAGTATGTGGAAACAATGGATGTGAGTGACTGTTATGTGTGTATACAGTTACCATTGTCTGTTTCAGAAGGTGTAACCTACCATCACCTTCCTTTGACTTATGGTGTAACTTGTAGTGTCTTATCAAGTTTGTTGTATAGAACAGTTAAACTGGATTACTATTATTCCAATGTAGATACAATCTTTTCTAAAGTCCCTGTAATACCTGAGTTAAATAAGATAGCACCTGCACATGTCATGGGAGATTTCTTCCTGACAACCAAGCCTTTAGATATAGAATACGCTAATAAGAATAATTTAACATGTAAATTGAAAAAGGAAGAGAAGATCTTTTTGGAGATGGTGGAAGAGAGAAGGGCTAAGTTTCTGAGAAAAGCTGTTGAAGAGAAATTACAGACACCACCTTGGGTTTTCAGAGAAGGCAACTATGACAAAGGCGAGACTTATGCTGCAATGGCCCTGGATTGGTCGCAGAAGGGAAAATTATGCTTACATAGGGAAAAGACTAACTACAACAATTACTTTATTGGTTCCAGTGAATGTGAAGATACCTACAAAATTATTGGTGGTTGGGGATTAAAGGGAGGAACTGACCCTGTTTTTCCAGGCATATATTATGTCTGTGGGAGGAAAGCCTATTATCGGCTACCAGATCACTGGTATGGAACTTGTTATCTTGGTATTGTCTTTCCAAAAGTCTACCATGTAGACAAAAGCACAAATGGAATCCATGAAGTAAAACAAGGACTAACACGTGTAAAAAGAGAATGCTTTCAGAAATTGTAGGTGATATATTTGGAGCATTGATACCTGGAGTTGGAGTTACACTGAATGCATATAAAATTCGACAATTGTCCACAGTGGTTGATCGTTTATCAACGGATACTGCTGGAGGATTCCTGATGATTGACACTGAAATGATTGCCATGAGATCTATGGTTATGCAAAATCGACTTGCCCTTGATATATTATTGGCAAAAGAGGGTGGAGTCTGTGGAATGCTGAAGGTTCAACATTGTTGTACTTACATTCCAGATAAAAGTAAGAATCTGGAAGGATACATTCAGAATATCACAGATTTGCATAAGGAAGTAACACAATTAGAGGCTGACGGTGTCTGGGAGAGACTAAGTAAAAGTCTCTCAGCTATAAACAATTGGTTTTCTTCAATAGGTAGTTCCTTAGTAGGAAAAATAATAGTACCAATAGTTTCTGTAGCTGTTATGATATTCACAATAAGAATGACTTATGTTTGTGGGAAGAAAAGACGCAAAGAAAAGAAAGAAAGAAAATTAAGTAAGGAACGTAAAGAAAGGAAAAGAGAGATAGATGAGATAGAATTAGAGGATTTTAAAGAAAAATTATACGTAAAATGTAAGGAGCAAGGGTCAGAAGACAAAATAACAGCTATATAACTTGGCAAACCGTATGTTTAGGGATTTTATGATGGTAAACCATCAAAGGGGGGATTGATGGAGTGAGGTTTGCAAAAATACATCCTCATGCAATTAAGTAACCCCATAATAATGTATTGACTGCATGGATTAAACAAACCTGAATACACACATTCACACATGGGGCAAACACATATTACCTAATATACTAAATCATGATGGCATGAGCACGTATTAATTGTTTGCGTTTTGAAAAATCATACTAATGCATGTTTATGCTATGTTGTACATTCATGTTGTGCATGAATAACGAAAAAGTTGCTTTAAATTAATAGCTTTTGCTAGGAATTAATTAATACAGGGTATTAGTATGGTGAGAGGTAAACATAATGGGTTTTATTTCATGAACTAATATTCCTTTGTGTTTATTTACTTTAGTACGAGATTGGGCCTGCATGAAAATGGCCTCTTGTCCGAACCAGCATGTGGTTGTCTTGGTCTGTATGGAAGACGCATGCGCTGAATGCTCCGCCTGCTTACGAACTGCAGAGTGTACCAGCTGATGTAATCCGTGTGAACGCCATGTTGACCTATGTCCTATTGTTTATGTGCCAAGATGCGACTGTGGGAACTGCCATCGCTACGTGCAATTTGAATGTGAAATGGATGTCATAATACGAGAATGTTGCAAAATGTATAACTATTGATATTAGTAGTATACAATTGTATTTATCCTTAATACTTCCTTTGTTAAAACCGGTATGGGATGGATTTGCGAGGAGAACTTGATGAGGAGACCCTAACATGATCCGTGACAACCAATCACAGGCCGAGTTTCTACTGACACTGCAACATTGTAAGATAGTGAGCTAGGCATTAGGGTATAATTGATATCCCAATTAGGGGTGTGTCAGAGCATCGAGAGAGAGAGAACGCAGAGAACATCTAGAACATCGAGAGGGAAGCGCACCAAGACAGAGAGAGCGGACCAGCACAGAGTATGAGAGCACCTTAGGTACGAGAACGTTGCGGGAGTGCTTGGGAGGAGACTGCGTCTGAGGAGAACTAGATCAAAGGTAGATAGAATTGGGATACTATCTTTTTGTCTGCCATTTCATTGCAAGACTTAGTTGCATCTGTCCTGTTAACTTTGTCCTCTGAACCTATCACTGGGGACCCCTTGCCACAACCTCAGCCAAGGAAGTGGTTTTCCTGATTCTTTGGTGGGTATCACCCTCATTAACTGCTTTAATTTCGCAATATATTTCTGCAAAGTGTTTATGCTGTACCTTCTCTTCCCCATTTCCTACGCACGCTTTGATTTCGATGCAAATGATTCATTTTGATTATATTGCTTGATAAATTGTTCTCTTAAATGTGGTCTTGTGTATGCACTGACAATCTGAATTATGAGCAAAATTATTAACCGAATAAACGACTCTGTGGTTATTTAGTTAAAGTGTTAAACTGTTTAGTTAATCATAGTCACCATCAACTCGTCAACTAATGGTCCATTGACTAAAGAGGACAGTTGAAATTAAGAATAGCTAAGAATATATAAATGTTATTAATGTGAAGTATAGTATTGTACATAACAAAACTGACAAATTAAACCCCCAAAATCCAGCGCCCGTCTTCAGGGATCATTTATGGGTAATGTGTGATGGGCCCCGTTGTTTGGTAAATGATTTATGTGCGATGAGATTTTCCTGGTCCCTGGTTCATGAATTAGGGGTTGCGCTGGATCACGTGTTTCAAAATTCCTATGGAAATTAACATGGGGAAAATGCGCTTTGGGACCCCCCTTTTTTCTTGGCCCCCGCTTGACGAATCACCCAGAAACTTTCAACACAGGAGCTGACTCGTCCGCCCCATTAGTTTTGAAAATTCCGCGAATATTCGTCAACCGGCGCAAAAGATATTGGCAAAAGAAAAAAATGCTTTTTGAATAGAAACGAGGTCCTAACTATAACTACCTAAATCCTAAAAATACCCTTACCACCCAGTACCCCAAAACCCTAAATTATATATGACACTGCTCATAGTGAACTCGGCCAAACAAGGATGGAGCTTAATGCCAATGGAACCTGTCAGGGTAAATCAATACCACAAAGGAAAAGAAAAAATATTGCTCACTCTGTTGCTGCAAATTCCCAATGGTGTTTATTAAAGCAACACACAATGCATTTCAGACTCCAGGGGCCTTGATCACATGACCAACACACGGATATCAACTCTTAAAAAGTCCTAAACATAAAAAATGATGAACTTAGTGCTTTTATCATATTGCAAATGGGCGCCATCTTAGAAGAGTAAATTCTTAGTATCAAATGGGACATAAACAAAGGATGGTAGTCACCCTAATTAAAAGTAGTAAAACTGGGTTGTCCCTAACTACCAACTGGAGTCCAGCTTATCCATGGTGAGCAATATCCCATTCTGATGTAAAAAACTTGGCAGGAAGCTTGTGACACAGGTTGATGGGCAAGATTCATGGGTGACATTCAGGTAATCTGGTACCTCTCAGATTTCTCATAACAAAAATAATTTTGGGGGACCAACTGCAACTAATTCAATCCTCCATCTTACTAGTTGACACCCCAAATAAATCATTAACTGCATTCTGAAGGGTGAAATATTAAGCACTGGGAGATAATATAGCGAAGACGAATACCTCAATAAAACTGAAGAACTGATTACACACCTAATCCATAGAGATTATAATTGAAATTAACTTAAAAAACAAGAGACAATCAGAAGTATGATTTACCGATTTAATGGACAAACAGAAATAGAATTAAATGTTCCCTCTATGATTATTACAAAATATAATAAAGGACATTTTTATAAAAGAAAATCAGGACAAAACATTGGCATCTTTTTATAGACAATCCCTCTCTTGATGACGTCATTAACCCAGTATACAACTAGGCTTCAGAAACGTCAGAAACCTTAAGAACCCTCTAGCTGAATATGTTGAGCACCAGGATTTCACACTTGTCACAATTGCTCCAACGAAAAATGTGGCATAAATAAGAAAACTTGGTTCAATGACAATAGAGGGACTGAATTCAAAATAAAGTAATGGCTTTGATTGCACACCATGATAAAATATTTATATTACAATATATCCTTGTGATTTTTAGCATGTTGGAAGCTCTACATGCCCATAAAAACCTGTGTACATTACTTTAATGTCCACAAACTGATGCAAGGTAAACCACTGTCAGACATAATACTGCAGACACAGCCGCCATTTCTCATTTTTAACAATTGAACCCATCAGAAAGTCATTGAGGGATATCAATAGAGAACTGGGACAATGTTTTATTCATCTGGACACTGTAAACACGGTCTGAATCTAGATCCAGAAATGCATTACTGGTTATTATGAATTATTCAACAACTCTGTACTTTGTATTTTATTCAATATAATAAGCTAATTAGATTTCACTGTCATTGTATGTGAATACTGTCAGAACGCCTTTTGGCCCACTTGCAAGGGAGTAGAGTGACGTCAGATCCCGGTGACCCTCTAAGACTTCCCCGCCGCCAAAATTAGATTTGCACGACAA
This sequence comes from Calotriton arnoldi, assembly GCA_963921515.1. NCBI lineage: Eukaryota > Metazoa > Chordata > Amphibia > Caudata > Salamandridae > Calotriton > Calotriton arnoldi. The sequence continues at coordinate 331,821 of CAWUFW010014250.1, read as the reverse complement.
GAAACCCTCAGGGGGGAAAGGGGTTTGGGACAGAGAAGAGACTGCCAAGTCTGCACCAGGTTTTGTCCTTCTTCGGACTCTCGTCCTGCTCTCTCAGTCTTCTTTGTGACTCTTTTGGTGGAACTTCTCTATATTATTACTACCTACTTAGCGTTCACTTGGCTTCTGCTTCTCTTCTAAAGGAGTTTGTATTTCTTCAAATAAACTGCTATGTGTTTTACTTTTTCTCTGCAATTAGAAAAATGGGCCCATCATTATCTCTGTTAGTCTTGTTTGTGTTTTGATTCTTTTTTTTTCTTCGAGGCTCCTATTCTTACCTCCAATAACTCTTGCATTGCCTTGAATAAATGACCTCTTATTTGGTAAATTCTTACTTCTGACGTTTAATTATGTTTTCTCTTTCAGGGCTAATGACACTTGTGCTACTCAACAACTTCTGGGTTCGACTAAGCTGCTGTTAAGTATTCTTGTAATACTGTAACGTGAAACTAATAATTCAGTCAATGAACCTTTGACCTCTTGTCTGTTGAACTCGCTAAACTGCTTGTGTAACTACACACTTCTAAAACATGTTCTGTCAAGGAAGATCTAGTTTAAACTACTGATAACTCGATACTAACTCTCTAAGGAATTCACTGTATAGTCACCTTGTAAAACTTGAAATTAATCCTGCGCAATTTACTTCACACGGAAGCTCAGTAAAAATAAACCAAGGGCATCAAAACAAGATGTGCCAATTCACTCGTGCACGCGATACAAAGTAGCCTCACAAGTTTTCCCTTGTGCGTAACTCTTTTTCTCCCTCATGCGCTCTCACCAAACTCGCAAGCGCAACACAGTATAAACAAAGGAACAGTCTTACTTAAATCTGAAGACCTCTCAAGAACTCGTATTTCAGGAATTTCACTCGACGCAACTACTTTTGAAAACGACGAAGTAACGACGCCTCTACCCTAGCTGACTTTCGGGCCACTTCAAAAATATGCTGCCTAATCCTCTGGAATCTCAGGTGAAGTGCAAGAATCCAGAGGCAACGTTCTGGGACATTCCGATGGGTGCACCTGGGGACAGGGAAATACACTAGACTGCTGACCTTTCCTGAATGCGGCCATCTTGGAATTTCTCCTTGCACTACCTCGCCCCATTTGTCTTACATTGCGAGGGATTTTTTGAATAAATACATTCATTAGCTTCTTGTTCAAGACTGAATGACAGCGGGTTCTGACAAATACACTACAATTAATTATAATGACAATCATGAATCATTTTCATCTGCTTGGCTATTATATTGAGATTTACATAGTTTACATTACCACCCACTTTCAAGTATGCTGTATCTCATTTTTTATGAAATATAAAATGCTAATTAAATCTTACTGCCATTTTATGTGTCTACAAGCAGTGAACCATAATAAAAATCAAGAGTCATTCAAAGATTGTGTGTGTTGGATATATGCATAGTTTACAGTATGCACCACATACTTATTTCTCTTCTCCATATTTATTTCTATTAATTCCCTCTGCCTTAGCCTTTCTCTTTTCAGATTATGACCCTTGTAAGTGAAGGATGATAGCACAAACCCACTTAAAGAAAAATAAATGGATACCAAATAGAGAGGCTTCCTGTCTTATTTCCAAAACCATACATAATATATCTACAGTGTTTTGATGAAATTATAACTTATGCTAGAATTTTTGAGGATTATATCCTCTTGTTCAATATTGTTTAAATATAAACAATTTCCACCCTGCACAAAACTATTTAAGTAACCATCTGAGAAAAACTGTGATTCATTTTGAATATTTGGGCCTCCTGAGAGTCACTCTTATCACATGTTCTTTTACCACCTGACTAGTCTGTCCCTTCTGACCTACCCTGATCACTGCCTACTTGTCAGTCTTCACCACACGTTTATTTGATCAGAGATTTGCACATAAACACATTATAACAAGGTGCGTTGGTAGAGAAGACAGGAGAAGTGATTTAAGAACATGATGAGTTAATTCTCTACATGAAAGGTCCCATCCAGCCACCCCAACTGCTGTCCACTCCTCTCTTCTACAACTGCCTTTCAGCCTCACAAGATTCCTTTACACCATGTCCCAATGACATTCCACTAGTATCTGCTCTATACAGGTTACTATATATTACACACCTCTTCTTTTTCAACAAAGACATTTTTTTTTAATAAAAACATAATCAACATTAAAGCAGAAGCAATAACACAGCAATAATGCTACTTTTCTTAAATAGCAAATAGTGAAACAACCACTCTTATTGAAACATTGACACAAAAAAATCCATCGCTATATCTTCTTAGAAAATCCCCAAGATAAAAAGTTTCTTTCAAAGATCCAAATCATCTTACATAATCTTTCAAATAAACAGGAGCTTCGGTGTTTCTGTAAGATCTTACCATGGTTCCACTCTCATTCTTCAGTTCTTGACCACCCAAGACCTTATCCTGAGGTATTCTCCCTTTGAAAAGTACAACCATGTTAAGATTCCAAATACAATAATCTTCTGTTTTTACTGCATTTAGGAAAATCCTTATGACTCTCATCAGCTTAGAGAGCTTAACCCCACCTCCTTACTTATTCCATAACCCAATCACCAACATTCACTTTGTTTTCTTTACAGACTTCCTTTTATAGTAATTCCGCTTGCATGCATGCACTTTCTTTTCCTCTCTCAATCTTCATTCTTCACTTACAACCATTTTGCTCAACTTTCCCTCTAGTTCACTGACCCACCTCAGTGACATCAGTGTACTTTATTTTTCTGCCTCGAAACAATTCAAATAGAGTCTTTCCCGTGGTAGAGTGTAGGGTAACACTGTATGCCTCAACCCTCTTCCTTCTTCCACACCAAACCTCTGTCTTCGACCATATGTATAGTCTCTTTCAAAACCATGTTGAAACGCTCCACCATTCCATTAGTTTCGTGGTGATACAGTGTGCATCTGTTCTGCTTTATGCCGCACTCCCCCAAGAATCGTTCCATTTCTTTGGACACCAATTGTAGCCCATTATCCGTAAGCAAAATCTTCGGTATGCGTTCTACACACATCATCTTATACAAAGTCTGCTCCTTTCCTGAATAAGTACCTCATGCCTTTGCAGATTTCAGCAAAATCCTTTAACAAATGTATTATAGTATTCCTCCATACCCAGGAAATGCATCAGTTCTTCCTTATTGAATTGAGATTTTAAATTGCGTAATGAGTTGATCAAATCTTCCTTAGGAGTTATACCTTCCCCAGTGATGGAATGACCCAAATAGTCAATTAAATCTCTCCTGAACTTACACTTCTCAGTTTTTACAGTAAGATTAAGGGCCAGATGTATGACCAGTGTAAGTTACAACTCACAATTTGCGCTTGATTGCGAGTCGCAAATTGCGAGTCGCAATTTACAATGTACAACAGTGTCAGAGACACTGATTGCAATTCCCAATGGGGTCGCAAAATGCGAGCCTCATGAATAATAATGAGGCACTCGCAATTTGCAACGCCATTGGGAATGGCTGGCCCTCCCGGGCATGGTGGCCTGCTGGGCTCACCAGACCTCCATGTCTGGGACTGCTTTACAATAAAGCAGTTTTTTTTTTTTTTTTAAATGCAGCCCGTTTTCTTTAAAGGAAAATGGTGATGCATTTTTTTTTAAAAATGAAACGTTTTCGTTTCATTTTTTAAGGGCAGGTAGTGGTCCCTGGGACCACTGTCTGCCCCTAAAAAATATTTTCCTCTGCATCTGCAAAGGGGAAGGGGTCCCCTGGGGACCCCTTCCCATTTGCGACTGCATTACCACCCTCTTGAAGAGGGTAGTAAATTGCGAGTGTTTTGTGACCGCAATTGCGGTCGCAAAACATTCTTGCATTGGGTAGCGAGTTGCAAGTAGGAAGTGTTGCCCTTGGAACGCCCCTTCCTAATTGCGAGTCGCAAATCCTATTTCGCGAGTCGCAAATAAATTGCGACTCGCCTGCAAAAACGGGTCATACATCTGTCCCTAAAATCCTTAAGTCTTTCCAGTACATATCTCACCCTCAAGTCATGTTCAATCATATTTTGTCCCAAATATCAAAATGTAATCTTGATAGATTCTTATTCCACTCAAACCTTTCAGTACCTTCTAGAGAGCCCTTTGAAAGACTGATACAGCGGATACCAAACCAAAAGTCAGTCTGGGATATCTGAAAGCTCCAATGGGAGTGATGAATGCTGTAAGATGCCTCGACAACTCATCAAGATTGATCTGATGATATGCTGATGTAAGATCTATGGTAGATATTTTTTTGCACCATCCAATAATGTGAGAATATCTGAAATATTGGGCAAGGGATACTGTTAGAAATGGAGTCTCCAGTTGGCACTGGTTTGCACCCTGTCCAAGTAGGGAACCTCTCACTCTAGTCAAGGAAAAGGAATCACAGAGCTAAGATAACCCTTGCTCATCCCCTTGGTAGCTTGGCACAAGCAGTCAGGTTAATCTCAGAGGCAATGTGTAAAGCATTTGTACATAAGCACACAGTGAAAACACTACAGAGTCCACAGCAATTTAGAACAAGCATTTGCAATGCAATAGGTCTCGCAATTACGCGAGTTTGAGCTATTGGCATTCTAAACGACAATGCCTTTTTTGTTTTGTTTTGCTTTTTAAAACATAAATAAAAGGCATTGCCATTTACAATGCCAATTGCTTAAACTTGCGTAAATGCGAGGCCTATTGCATTGCAAATGCTTGTTAATGTTGGCATAAATATATTAATTCAGCCAAAAGCTTCTGGTTTAGTAGGCTGGGCTGCACACAGAAGAGCTACTTCCAGGTGCCTGGACAGCTACCAGCAGCTCATGAGCACTCGTTGAAGAGGCCTGCCCTACCTCATCCCCCTTACTCCTCGCACTCGACCCCATCCCCCAACACCAGCCCCAACACACTAAACTGCTCTCTGCTCTCCAGCTGAACCTTCAGTGCACAATGGACACTCTAATAACATTCTTGGCGCCTTCGACCCCCAACCGAAAAATGATGGAATAAAGAAGCCTTACATTTAAACCCCCATTCCAATTATCCTATTAAACAAGTTCAGCCTGAAAAGAAGAGGCTGACTAATACTTCTGCACATAGGCTGAAACCTTAGCCCCAGCAATGCCCATTAATGATGCATTCCATTTCATACAAACACAAGGCACTTAAAATTACCTTTACATTCGTCTTCAATCATCCAAATTGCCTCGGATTCAGTGCCTCCACCCTGTTTATGAAAACAAACCAATATGCCATTTGAAAAGCTCAGATCTTTAAGCGCAATACCATAAACACACTCAAACGTTAAAACAAGTTCATGTTCTGTATTCCCACGAGTAAAATTCAGCTCTTTATTGTTCTATCAGATATCCTTCTTCAAAAACATTGCCTTCATTTGGGGAATGGAAACAATATTGTTTGAAAACAAACATGGTTCAAACTGTAGTGCATCAGTTTGTTTCAGCAACATTACCAGACAAAATATTTGCGTTGTGGGCAGCAGGAGGATTTTATGATAATGGAAAACACAAGGCGATTAGAAGGAATATAAAAGTGACGCCCTAGCAATGGAATTTCGAAGGTTTGTTTCATTTTATTCCATGCTTCCACAGTAGAATAGGGTTCAGCTCCCATAAACGTGTTTATGGGGAATCCTTTTCCACAAAATATTTGACAAAGGAAATGTAGATCAGACAATGAACCTCCCAAGACTGCAAAGGGTGACGACAACATTGGAGGCGTCACACTTCCTCCTCCTTGGTAGAAACTAAAACTGGCTTCGATACAAAACATTTGCGATAGTAAGTACAAGCCCCTTTTCATCTGTTTTAAAGAATTAATCACCTCAACAAAGAAATACAAAACAGGAATCATGAAGTTTAAAAAAGCTCAATTCTACAAAGTGCATTTTGTACCTTCGTAAAGTTTAGACGATATATTTTGTAATGATCAAACGTTCCTTTTTATTCCCATGTTAATATATTTCATTTTCATTATTATGTTTAAGTCTTAATTGATGTTGCTGCTCAGACACACATGTGGGTCTTGTAGCATAAGAAGCAAGCATTCCGATAACATGAGTAGATAATAACAGAGAAGAGAAAATGAACTTATGGGTCAAAGTGCCTAGAAGATTAAGCGTGGAGTTTACAAAAGATGGGCCGTCTTCCCTCGTGCCGAGTGCAGCTCAGCGCTCACCTGCCCAGCCCCAAGTGAAACCATATGGCCAGCTGCGTAGATGCCAATGAAGCTTTAATTATTGATGTCTTGGGGGAAACTCTATCCGCCTCATTCACACAGAAGGAAACAACGGCAGAAGGGACAAGAAAACAAATACCGCCATTTCTTTCTGGTTAACGTGCTGTACATCAACAGCTTCTTCTATCCTTGGGGCAGTCGCGGTCGGTGGAGGAGTGCCGGCCGGGCGGTGACGTGGGGCGGGGAGGGGCAGGGTGGGGGGTAGCAAAGTATGGATTACGGACCTATACAGGTAAGTAAACATTTAAATCAATAAAACGAATTTCGTTGCGCGCACTGCATCGCATTTGGCGATGCAGTGCGCGCAACGAAATTCGTTTCATTGATTTAAATGTTTACTTACCTGTATAGGTCCGTAATCCATACTTTGCTACCCCCCACCCTGCCCCTCCCCCGCCCCACGTCACCGCCCGGCCGGCACTCCTCCACCGACCGCGACTGCCTTGGGGGCCTTCCACCTTTATCCTTCATGGCATAATAAGGTTCCATTCGGCACGTGGGTTACCATAAAAAAAACGGCCTGCATCCATTAGCACAGATTTACCTTTAACCCCTTCGCTGCTAGGCCTTTTCCCCCCCTGTGCTAAGCCTTTTTTGGGCTATTTGGGGTAGTTCGCGCTTAGGCCCCTGTAACATTTTGACCACATAAGGTATCCACGCCAAATTTGCGTCCTTTTTTCCCAACATCAAGGGAATTCTAAAGGTACCCAGGGTTTGGGGATTCCCCTGGAGGGGACCCAGAAATTAGCCAAAATACAGCTAAATGTTGTTTTTTTTGGAAAAAATGCGAAAAACGGGCTACAGATGAAAGCGTCTGGTTTTTCCCTGTAAATGCTATCAAAAAGGGGATGTGGTGCTGAAATCACGATCTTCCCAGCTTTCAGGGACAAGCAGACTTTTGTCAGAAAACCAACATTTTTACACAGTTTTGGCATTTTTCTGGGACATAGCCTATTTTTGCTATTTTTGTGCTTTTAACCGCCTTCCAGTTAATGGTAGAAATGGGTATGAAAGCAATAATGGATCCTGTAAAGATATACATTTCTGAAAAGTAGACAAGATTCTGAATTCAGCAAGGGGTCATTTGTGTAGATCCTTCAAGTTTTCTTTATAGAAACAAACAGTTAAATATAGGAAAAATTGAAAATTAGTTGAAAAATACAGCCATTTGTGTCAACGTTTTCACTTGTAACTTCTTCTAATTATGACAACTATTTGAAAGAAATATACCGTTACATCCGCTGGACCTTTCTGGTTGTGGCGATATATAGGTCTTGTAGGTTCACCAAGAACCCGACGAACCCAGAGCCAATAACTGAGCAGCGTCTTGCAATGTTTTTTTATTATGTACCGGGTATATAGCGATTATTCCGGGAAAAGTTATACATGGAAAAATCAGTATGAAAGACACTTATGTATTTCTGAAATGAGAACAAAATATCTAGTTTAGAAACAGTAGATATTTGCACATTTCCGGAATTGGGAGAACCCATACTAGCATGAGAATTATACGTCATTTTTCAAAATGACTTCTTTTTTACACATTGTCTTTCATTTGGAAGGCAGAAATGCATCGAAAGTCAATAGGTAATAACAGTTGCTCTACAATTCTGAGTTACCCTATGTCTCCCGATAAAAATGGTACCTCACTTGTGTGGGTAGGCCAAGTGCCCGCGACAGGAAATGGCTCAAAACGCAACGTGGACACACCACATTTTCACAGTGAAAAATGACCCTTTTTTTGCAAAGTGCCTAGCTGTAGTTTTTGAACCCTAGCTCTGCCGGCACCTAGGGAAACCTAGCAAACCTATACATTTTTGAAAACTAGACACTCAGGGGACTCCAGGATGGGGTGACTTGACTGGCTCTCACCAGGTTCTGTTACCCAGAATCCCTTGCAAACCTAAAAAATTGTCCAAAAAAACACATTTTCCTCACATTTTTGTGGTGGAAAGTTCTGGAATCTGCGTGGATCCACAAATTTCCACCCACCCTGCGTTCCCCAAAGTCTTTCAAGAAAAACGGTACCTCACTTGTGTGGGTAGGCCTAGTGCCCGCGACAGGAAACGGCCCAAAACGCAACGTGGACACACCACATTTTTACAGTGAAAAATGACCCTTTTTTTGCAAAGTACCTAGCTGTAGTTTTTGAACCCTAGCTCTGCTGGCACATAGAGAAACTTAGCAAACCTATACATTTTTGAAAACTAGACACCCAGGGGAATCCAGGATGGGGTGACTTGACTGGCTCTCACCAGGTTCTGTTACCCACAATCCCTTGCAAACCTAAAACTTTTTAAAAAAAACACATTTTCCTCACATTTCTGTGGAAGAAAGTTCTGGAATCTACGTGGATCCACAAATTTCCACGCACCCCGCGTTCCCCAAAGTCTTCCAAGAAAAATGGTACATTACTTGTGTGGGTAGGCCTAGTGCCCGCGACAGGAAACGGCGCAAAACGCAACAAGGACACACCACAATTTCACAGTGAAAAATGACCCTTTTTTGACAAAGTGCCTAGCTGTAGTTTTTGAACCCTAGCTCTGCCGGCACCTAGGGAACCCTAGCAAACCTATACATTTTTTAAAACTAGACACGCAGGGGAATCCAGGATGGGGTAACATGACTGCCTCTCACCAGGTTCTGTTACCCAGAATCCCTTGCAAACCTAAAAAATTGTCCAAAAAAAACACATTTTCCTCACATTTCTGTGGTGGAAAGTTTTGGAATCTGCGTGGATCCACAAATTTCCACTCACCCTGCGTTCCCCAAAGTCCTCCGAGAAAAATGGTACCTCACTTGTGTGGGTAGGCCTAGTGCCCGCGACAGGAAACGGCGCAAAACGCAACGTGGACACACCACAATTTCACAGTGAAAAATGACCCTTTTTTGCCAAAGTGCCTAGCTGTAGTTTTTTAACCCTAGCTCTGCCGGCACCTAGGGAAACCTAGCAAACCTATACATTTTTAAAAGCTAGACACCCAGGGGAATCCAGGATGGCGTGACTTGACTGCCTCTCGCCAGGTTCTGTTACCCAGAATCCCTTGCAAAACTAAAAAATTGTCAAAAAAACACATTTTCCTCACATTTCTGTGGTGGAAAGTTCTGGAATCTGCGTGGATCCACAAAATTACCACCCCCCCCCCCGAGTTCCCCAAAGTCTTTCGAGTAAAATGGTACCTTACTTGCATGGGTGGGTCAAGTACCCACGACAGGCAAGGGCCCAAAACCTATTGAGGCGACATCAAAATTACCTATCACAAACCAACCTGGTTTTGCAAGGGGGTCCCATAACTTTTTAGCCCGGAGCTCGGCGGCCCCTTAGGGAAACCTACCAAACCCACACATTTCTGAAAACTAGATACCCGGGGCATTCCAGGGAGGTATGGCTTGCGTGGATCCCCCAACGTTTTCTTACCCAGAATCCCCTGCAAACCTGAAATTTAGCTGAAAAAATCACTTTTTTTCACACATTTTTGTGTGGGAAACTTGTGGCATCACTGGGCTGACACAAATTTCCTACCACCCAGCGTTCCCCAGGTCTCCCTATAAAAATGGTGCCTCAGTTGTGTGGGAGGCCCAAGTACCAGCGACAGGCAAGGGCCCAAAACGTATTGAGGCGACATCGAATTGCCTATCACAAAAGCGACCTGGTTTTGCAAGGGGGTCCCATGACTTTTGGCCCGGGCTCGGCGGCCACCTAGGAAACGTACCAAACCCACACATTTCTGAAAACTAGACACCCGGGGGATTCCAGGGAGGTATGGCTTGCTGGGATCCCCCAACGTTTTCTTACCCAGAATCCCCTGCAAACCTGAAATTTAGCTGAAAAAATCACTTTTATCAAACATTTTTGTGTGGGAAAGTTGTGGCATCACCGGGCTGACACAAATTTCCTACCACCCAGTGTTCCCCCACGTCTCCCGATAAAAATGGTGCCTCACTTGTGTGGGAGGCCCAAGTACCCGCAACAGGCAAGGGCCCAAAACTTATTGAGGCGACATCAAATTGCCTATCACAAAACGTCCTGGTTTTGCAAGGGGGGGTCCCATGACTTTTTGGCCCTGGGCTCGGCGGCCACCTAGGGAAACCTACCAAAACCACACATTTCTGAAAACTAGACACCTGGGGGATTCCAGGGAGGTATGGCTTGCGTGGATCCCCTAACGTTTGCTTACCCAGAATCCCCTGCAAACCTGAAATTTAGCTGAAAAAATCAATTTTTTCACACATTTTTGTGTGGGAAAGTTGTGAAATCACCAGGCTGACACAAATTTCCTATCGCCCAGCGTTCCCCTAGGTCTCCCGATAAAAATGGTGCCTCACTCGTGTGGGAGGCCCAAGTACTCGCGACAGGCAAAGGCCCAAAACGTATTGAGGCGACATCAAAATTGCCTATCACAAAACGACCTGGTTTTGCAAGGGGGGTCCCATGAATTTTTGGCCCGGGGCTCGGTGGCCACTTAGGAAACCTACCAAACCCACACATTTCTGAAACCTAGACACCCGGAGGATTCAGGGAGGTATGGCTTGCGTGGATCTCCCAACGTTTTCTTACCAGAATCTCCTGCAAACCTGAAATTTAGTTGGAAAAATCACTTTTTCACACATTTTTGTGTGGGAAAGTTGTGGCATCATCGGGCTGACACAAATTTCATACCACCCAGCGTTCCCCAGGTCTCCCGATAAAATGGTGCCTCACTCGTGTGGGAGGCCCAAGTACCAGCGACAGGCAAAGACCCAAAACATTTTGTGATTGGCAATTTTGATGTTGCCTCAATACGCTTTGGACCCTTGCCTGTCGCGGGTACTTGGGCCTCCCACACAAGTGAGGCACCATTTTTATCGGGAGACCTGGGGGAACACTGGGTGGTAGGAAATTTGTGTCAGCCCAGTGATGCCACAACTTTCCCACACATAAATGTGTGAAGAAATTAATTTTTAGCTAAATTTCAGGTTTGCAGGGATTCTGGGTAAGAAAACGTTGAGGATCCACGCAAGCCATACCTCCCTGGAATCCCCAGGTGTCTAGTTTTCAGAAATGTGTGGGTTTGTAGGTTTCCCAGGTGGCGCGAGCCCCGGGCCAAAAGTCATGGGACCCCTTGCAAAACCAGGTCGTTCTGTGATCGGCAATTTTGATGTTGCCTCAATACGTTTTGGGCCCTTGCCTGTCGCAGGTACTTGGGCCTCCCACACAAGTGAGGCACCATTTTTATTGGAAGACCTGGAGGAACACTGGGTGGTAGGAAATTTGTGTCAGCCCGGTGATGCCACAACTTTCCCACACAAACATATGTGAAAAAAAGTGATTTTTTTCTGCTAAATTTCAGGTTTGCAGGGATTCTGGGTAAGAAAACGTTGGGGAATCCACGCAAGCCATACTTCCCTGGAATCCCCGAGTGTATAGTTTTCAGAAATGTGTGGGTTTGGTAGGTTTCCTAGGTGGCCGCTGAGCCCCGGGCCAAAAGTCATGGGACCCCTTGCAAAACCAGGTTGTTTTGTGATCGGCAATTTTGATGTCGCCTCAATACGTTTGGGCCCTTGCCTGTCGCGGTACTTGGGTCTCCCACACAAGTGAGGCACCATTTTTATCGGGAGACCTGGGGGAACTCTGGGTGGGAGGAAATTTGTGTCAGCCCCGTGATGCCACAACTTTCCCACACAAAAATGTGTGGAAAAAGTGATTTGTTTCAGCTAAATATGAGGTTTGCAGGGGATTCTGGGTAAGAAAATGTTGGGGGGTCCATACAAGCCATACTTCCCTGGAATCCCCCGGGTGTCTAATTTTCAGAAATGTATAGGTTTGGTAGGTTTCCCTAGCTGGCCGCTGAGCATGGGGCTAGAAATCCAGGTGACCCCCCTTGCAAAACCAGGTCGTTTTGTGATAGGCAATTTTTATGTCGCCTCAATACGTTTTGGGCCCTTGCCTGTCGCGGGTACTTGACCCACCCACACAAGTGAGGTACCATTTTTCTCGTAAGACTTTGGGGAACGCGGAGTGGGTGGAATTTTGTGGATCCACGCAGATTCCAGAACTTTCCACCACAGAAATGTGAGGAAAATGTGTTTTTGTTGACAAATCTTTAGGTTTGCAAGGGATTCTGGGTAACAGAACCTGGTAAGAGACAGTCAAGTCACCCCATCCTGGATTCCCCTGGGTGTCTAGTTTTCAAAAATGTACAGGTTTGCTAGGTTTCCCTATGTGCGGGCTGCGCTAGGGCCCAAAATCCACAGGTAGGCATATTGCTAAAATAAAATCTGTGCCTAGTCGGATTTCTGCCACCCTGGGGGGGATATCGGGGGGTGGGGTTGCCCCGATATGCCCCCAAGGGGGGCAGAAACACTGTGGCTATTTTTGGGGGGTGGGGGCATTGGTATGCCCATTCTGGGCAGCCCCCACGCATAAAAAAAGCCAGCGTAATCGTTGGCGTCTAGTGGGCTTTTTGCCCCCCGGGGGGCAGAAAGGCTGTAATTTTTGCGGGTGGGGGCATTGGCATGCCCGTTTTGGGCAGCCCCCACCCTAATTAAAATTTGCCCAAAAAAGCCTACTAGATGCCAGGGATTTTTTGGGGCAAATGTGAATTAGGGTGGGGGCTGCCCAAAACGGCATGCCAATGCCCCCACCCTAATTAAAATGTGCCCAAAAAAATCCCTGGCGTCTAGTGGGCTTTTTGCCCCCCGGGGTGGCAGATTGGGGGCTGCTGCCCCATCTGCCCCCAGGGGAGCAGGAAGGCTGTAATTTTTGTGGGGAGGGGTGGGGGCATGGGCATGCCTGTTTTGGGCAGCTCCCACCCTAATTAAAATTTGCCCCAAACAAATGCCTGGCGACTAATTGGCTTTTTTCCCCCCGTGGGTGCAGATTGGGGGCTAATGCCCCCATCTGCCCCCCAGGGGGGGCAGAAAGCCTACTAGATGCCAGGGATTTTTTGGGGCAAATTTTAATTAAGGTGGGGGCTGCCCAAAACGGGCATGCCAAGGCCCCCACCCTAATTAAAATTTGCCCAAAAAAATCCCTGGCGTGTAGTGGGCTTTTTGCCCCCCCCCGGGGGGGGCATATTGGGGGCTACTGCCCCATCTGTCCTCCAGGGGGGCAGGAAGGCGGTAATATTTGCAGGGGAGGGGGTGGGGGCATCGGCATACCCGTTTTGTGCAGCCCCCACCCTAATTCAAATGTGCCCCAAAAAGATCCCTGGCGTCAAGTGGGCTGTCTGCCCCCCCGTAGGGGCAGATTAGGGGCCAATGCCCCATCTGCCCCCCAGGGGGGCAGAAAGGCTGTAATGGTGGTGGGGGCATTGGCGTGCCCATTTCGGGCAGCCCCCACCCTAAAAAAAATTGCACAAAAAAAAATCCCTGGCATCAAGTGGGCTTTCTGCCCCCCTTGGAGGGCAGAAGGGGGGCTACTGCCCCCATCTGACCCCCAGGGGGGCAGAAAGGCTGTAATGGTGGCGGGGGTGGGGGCATTGGCGTGCCCGTTTCGGGCAGCCCCCACCCTAAAAAAATGGTGCAGCAAAAAAATCCCTGGCGTTTAGTGGGCTTTCTGCCCCCCCAGTGGAGCAGATTGGGGGCTACTGCCCCCATCTGCCCCCCAGGGGGGGCAGAAAGGCTGTAATGGTGGCGGGGGGTGGGGGCATTGGCATGCCCGTTTCGGGCAGCCCCCACCCTAAGGAAAATGCACCAAAAAAAATCCCTGGCATTTAGTGGGCTTTCTGCCCCCCCCCCGGGGGGGCAGATTGGGGGCTACTGCCCCATCTGCCCCCCGGGGGGGCAGAAAGACTGAATTGTGCCCAATAAATTATGGTGGGAGCGAGGGCCCTTGCCCAAGGGGCCGCCCCTCCCTGATGCCTAGGGGTGGATCCCTGCTTGAGGATTGCCCTCCTGGGGCGATCCCCAAGCAGGATCCACTGGGGAAGGTACCATTGGAAAGGGAGATTCTCCCTTTCAATGACACCTCTCCCGTCTTTCTACGTGCTCACGGGGCTGAGATAGCCCCCTGAGCATGTAGAAAGTGAAACTGAAATGAGCCTAAAGGCTCATTTCAGTTTCGGTTTCTGTGCAATGACGACAGCGCGACGTGCGCGCCGATCGTCATTGCACAGAAACCAGGGAGGGGGCCTCGGGAGCTGGGGAAGCTCTTCCCCAGCTCCCAAGGTCACAGGGGAGTAATAGGAATCCCTCTGCTGTCTGCAGCAGAGGGATTTTGTGCCCCTGGCCTCATGACGGAATGGTTCTGTCATGAGCACAGGGGCACCGATGCTCATAACGGAACCATTCCGTCATGAGCATCGAAGGGGTTAAAAGTCAGGCATTCCTACGCATTGTAAAACACAAACATGGAGGCAGGTGCACTGGAGCCTGCAGCCAGGGGCGATGCTCCCTCTTTGCGATATCGTTCCTCTTTGTCGTATGAATGGGATAAGCATCAACCCTAACACAAGCCAAGTGCTACAAGTTAAGTTATATCCTTATGAGGCTTGAATATTCTTTCCTCGCATTAACAGTTCTCAATGCTGAAGTGTGTGAGCTAACTTATCGTTCACTCGGCTAATGCTTAATCTAGCCCATATCATTGTTTGGTCTATTTTAACATGTCCTTTAACATTTGTCACATATGGTATTTTAAAAATATGATACAATGGCAATCCTTGAAAAAGATATCAAAACTACTGTAAAATGCAGGCTATATATGCAAATTGTTACTTTGCCGTCGCTCATGCTAAGGACCGCTATGACTATGTTAGTTCAACTACCTTTCCTAAATGGTGGACATTTCAAAATGGTAGGCTACAGGGACTCTTCTGAGATGGAAACATAAGACTGATGAGGCATGGGTAAACAGAACAGCCCGGCTGACCTTGTACCAGGCTTATTAAATGTCCGTTCTGCTGTTAAATAAAGCCATTGTGCCGGCTGCTTTAAAAGTGAAAGTGCGCATGGCGCGCTGAATGTAACTACAGCACGTCATTGTGCCTAATCTAGAAGAAACTCAGTGACGAAAATAGTACACCTACCGTGTTACAACAAAATAAAGGGGGCAGTAGCCATGGGAGGATACAAATGACGACAAGGTTGTACTAAGGAGGGACCAACAAGCCTCATAATGAATCAGAAGACAGCATTTACAAAGGACAAACACAGAAGCCAATGAAAAATAAGGGCGGGGACTGGGCGAAGCTTCTCACCATATTAAATACAACAGCTCTTCGCAGAGCAGCGCTTGCACGCTGGCTCAAGCTCGACCTAAAAATAGCCAATATTTATCTGAATAAAACAAAAATCCAACATGCACAAGTCAAGAGATCACTTTTAGAATGATTACTGTGAAAATATAGCTCCTAGAAAACAATAGCACCAACCAGGGCTATCTCGATGTCCTGAAAGGTACTAATCCACAGTTCGGCACCGACTGTGAGAAGAGCAGGCCGGCTACGGAGTCAAACAGACCCTCAGTAACAGTACTTTGAAAACGATGAAAACAAACATGTTGTATGGCGTCGGGAGTTGAGGTGTCACTGGTGCTGGTGCAGTGTCAGTTTCTTACTGCTGTGCAGGGGAAGTGATGCGGCGTTGGCGGTAATCCGGGCTGTCCCTTACGATGGTGCGGTGTCGATGAGTTCAGGAGGTCACCCACATCGGTTATTAACTCTGTGATAATACGGTTGAGGATCCTGTGGCGACAAGCGTCAGGGCTGTGGTGTAAGTTGGGGCAGTGTGTCGTGCTTTTCACGAGCAGTATTTTCAGCTCTGGTAAAGGCAGAGGCATAGGTGCGAAGCGCTGGCATCAGAGAGGTCATGGATGTGGTGCAAGTCAGGGCGGTGCGTTGTGCATTTCACATGCAGCGACCTCATCTCCAGTGCAAGCAGTGGGCTCGATGATGAAGTTGGTGTCAATAAGTTGCTGTCGTCAGAAACACCAAGGCTGTGGGATAAGTCTGGCGGTGTGTTGTGCTCTTCACGAGTGGTGCCCTCTGCTCCAATGCAGGCAGCGGCGTCGCTGACGGCATCAATGTTACTTTTCTTGAGTTGCAGGACCAGCCAAACGATTCCAAGGGCCCAGGAAACGGAATTGGCACCTCTTGGCAATCATGACTCCCAGCAGAGAAGTCCATGTGCTGTTAGCAAGATGCAGGTGAAGTCTTTGATGGCCCTGAGATTTCTTAACAGGAGGCAAGCACACACAAGCCCTTGGAGAATCTTGGAAGCAGGATTCAGAAAGCAAAGTCCATTCCTTTCACTCCCAGGGCAGAAGCAGCAGACCGGCCCAACAAAGGGGGACAGACAGGGTGGTAGTCCCTCCTACAGCATCCAGCTCTTCTTCCTGGCAGAATGTCCTAAGTCCAAACGTATTCTGATTTTGGGGTGTCAGAGGTCCAATACCTATACCCCTTTCTGCTTTTGAAGTAGGCAAACTTCAAAGGAAAGTCTTGGTAGTGCACAAGACCCTGCCTTTCCCTGACCTGGCTCCAGACACAACTACAGGCGGGGGGAAACAGCTTTGCCGGAGGACAGGCACAACCCTATTCAGGTGTCAATGACAACTCCTCCCACCACTTCAGCTCAGGAAGGGCATCAGCCTGTGATGGCCCATCAGGATATGTACAGCATACCTCAGCTCCCTTTGTGTGACTCTCTAGAGTGAATACACAAGAGCCCAACTGTCATCCTAACCCAGACGTAGATTCTACAGACAGGCAGAGGTACAGAATGGTTAATCAAGAAAATGCCCAATTTCTAAAAGTGGCATTTTCAAACACGCAATTTAAAGACCAACTTCACAAAAAGATGTATTTTTAAATTGTGAGTTCAGAGACCGCAAACTTCAAATATCTCTCTGCTCCCAATGGGAAATTACACCCAGAAGATATTTCAAGGCAATCCCCATGTTACCATACAGGAGAGATAGTCCTTGCAATAGTGAAAAACGAAATTAGCAATATTTCACTATTATGCATGTAAAACACACCAGTACATGTCCTACCTTTTAAATACAATGCACCCTGCCTATGGGGCTGCCATGGGCCTCTCTTAGGGGTGACATACATGTAGTAAAAGGGGAGGTTTGGGCCTGGCAAGTGGGTGCACGTGTGTCAGGCTCTGACTCCTGTTGATCCTGACCGTAAGGAGGAAGAAGAGACTCTGCCTCACTGGCCCGCACCTTTGTTTCCTTTCCAGCCCCTGGAATCTCCACAGGAGGTAAGTTACACCCGAGATGATCCTGAGTATATATGTTATGGGCCCTTTAAGTCCGGAGGTCCTGGCGACGAGGTGTCTCCACGCCACGCCCCTTGGAGGAGTGATCTCACCATGCCGGAAGAGGAAGAGGGGCTCGTAGAGGAGGACGGAGCAGCGTGGACCGGGAAGAGAGGATCCACTGAGCCGGAGGAAAGAGATGATGTGCGGCAACCTCGAGGAGGGACGAAGAGCGAGGACGACCTGCAGAGACAGGACTATGGCCGTGACCCCCGCAAAGGAGCGCCAGGAGGCCAACGACCCCGCAAGCCGCCCAGCCGCATTCCCGGAGGAGCATGGCTTGCACAGGTACATGCACGATTCCTGGGGAGTGGGAGGCGGGTGGGAGTAACATCCCGAAGTACCGAGAAGGGAAGCCTCTTGTGAGCTCCGTTGAGCAATGGCTTGTTTGTGTTTCTCCTGTTTTTCGGTGGCGGTCTCTCATTGCTATGCACCCTTTCATGTCTAGAAAATGGGTGTAAAGTCTCCCTCACTCCCTCTCTCACAGATAAGCCTTAGCGCTGACCTTTGTTTTTTTTTGTGTGTTTTCTTGGGTCCCACCCTCCTGACTGGGTCGACGATGATTCTGGTGGAGAAAAGACAGAGCCTTAAGGAGAAGTGCAATTCCCCAAGAAGAAGTGGAACTCTTTTGTTTGTGTATTACAATATCAAGTGGCAATAAACCCATCTAAACAGCCTGAATAGTAGTGTAATTCCTGCGTATACCTGACAACTTGCCAGGTCGAAGTGGCAGTTTAACACTGCACTCACAACCACTGCAGTGGCAGGTCTAAGACAGGTTTGCAGGGCTACTCATGCACTATCAGTGCTGCAGGCGCACTAGTAGCATTTGATTTACAGGCCCTGAGCACCCCTGGTGCACTTTACTAGGGACTTATTAGTAAATCAAATATGCCAATCATGGATAAACTCATCACCAAAACAATTTCCACAGGGAGCACTTGCACATTAGCACTGGTCAGCAATGGTAAAGAGCCCAGAGTCCTAAAACCAGCAAAAATGAAAAGCAGCACACAGTCAGGAGCAAAACACAGGGGAAATCATGCCAAGGATGCCAGGTCTAACAGGTACCTATCTATGACTATATTTTTGTTAAGTTCCCTGAGGTCAACACACAAATGAAATGTAAACAAACACCCATTGGCCTTTCTAGCTGCTACCACAGATGCCAACCATTCTGCTCCCTGGACTTTTCAATGATTCTATCATTTTCAAATTTCTCCAATTCCAAACACATTTATTCTCCCACAACAACCAGAACATTCTGAACCTTCCCACACACCGTTTGAGCATCGGCAACCAATCGCATCTTCATGCATCCTATTGTTTCCTGAAACACCTGTGGAAACTCTGATTTTATTTCCTGAAAAAATTTATTCTCAGACATCTCATGTATCCCAACACCAAGCAGCTCAAAATTTTCCAAGTCTCTTTGGTGAAACCAGCTTAGAATGCTATCACCCTTTTGATGATAGGTAACTGTGCCTGCAAGGGATTTCATTCAATAAACTAAGTTAAACAATTTAAAACATCTAACAATGTTAGTAAGTCCCATCCGGTGACTTACAATTGAACAATCAATACATCAATTTGTTCATTTATATCATGATGAATCAACCACAGATACTCTCAGAACGGGTGTGAGTTCTACAAAGTACAAACTTATTTAATGTGAACAAAAAGGGGTACAAAAGACTGTTACAAAACACAATGACCGAGGTTAATACATGATATACAGAGATTGATGCCTCAGTGTCATTTGTGTGAGCATCTATTCCAAAATACATCAACGGAAAATGAATCTGATGCGAACAGTAAACAATTCCTTAAGAAGATAAATCACTGGGGAAATAGATGGGAGTGTCGACATTTCGGTCTTTATGGTGTATACATCCTTTAGACCATCTTCAGGACGAAC
This sequence comes from Calotriton arnoldi, assembly GCA_963921515.1. Classification (NCBI taxonomy): domain Eukaryota; kingdom Metazoa; phylum Chordata; class Amphibia; order Caudata; family Salamandridae; genus Calotriton; species Calotriton arnoldi. Next base: position 312,371 of record CAWUFW010014250.1, on the reverse strand, counting down.
AGTTGAGAGTGTTGTTTGACCCCTGTATAGACATAATATTTCATTACTGATCTATCAATAAATGTTAAGACTAGAAGAAAGAAACACACCCGTGTGTAAAGAAAGAGAGAGAGAGTGAACCAGTGACTGGCTCTTCTGAAAGTCGAGCCAGTTTACTCAAAAGGACTAAAACCACACCTAAAGATAAGATCTGAAAAGTGACACACCACCAGAACAAGAATTAAAAGGGATGTGGTGAATGAAACATTATAAGAGACTTACTTATGTCTAATCAAAGTGGACATTCTAATTCTCGCTAATTCAAGAATGATTAAAAACTTCCTGGTCACAGACACTGGAATAGAAAGCTATTCAAAAGCTTAATATGTGTCCAAACTGAAACAAGACAAAAAATGACTGTTATAAACTGAGTGAAGGTTGAATCATCATAGTTTATAAAACGCAAAAATAATTAGGACATTCTAACAAAGCTAGATATGTGTTGAATGTTTTCTGAGTATCAAGAATCCCAGTGTCCCATGGGGTGTGGAATAGGTTAAAGACTGCAAGATACAAAAACCCTTGGCTTGCCGTAATTCCAGAATGGAAGGCAGTAAGAGAAATCGTTAAAAAATAAAAAATAAATAAAAAGAACCTTAAGCTGCCGTATTGGTAAGAACAGTCAAATCTTAAGCAAGAGTGGGTTATGCAGTAGTGATGTCCAAAACATCTATGCAGCAAATGACTATTAAACAAGCAGTGTACACGGGCAGGAAGCTGCTATGGGTCTACTGCATCAAGTCATGTCTGCAAGGCTGAGTGTGATACTAAAAAGTTAGCCTCCTTGCTAACGTGAGTCGTGCTGGTATAATAAAACCAAGGATTACATCACTGAATCAGATATGCATGATGCCACAAAGTGAGGTACATATACATATAAAGGTCACTAAAGCTAATAGGTCAAAAAAACAAACAAACTCAAGTGGTTAAACATGCTTGTGACAGCCTCAAACGCATTGATGGCTCACTGAAATGGGGCACTTTCACCAAAGCAATCCGCAAGGATTTACTTGTGGTGACGCTCGCATTCGTCTGGGAGGAAGAAAAAAACGGAGAAGTGTAAGCTAAGCCCGCTCCAGGCTCACTTAGGATAGGCAAATTCTAGGAAGCTACGGGACCACGGCTTACCGAGCAAAAAGTGGGGCGAGGATCCTCCAGCGTGCCACTGTCACTGCAGACGGCGTGCGTGATGGCCTGTGGGAACGGTTCTGTTTAACCCCTTCGCTGCTAGGCCTTTTCCCCCCCTGTGCTAAGCCTTTTTTTGGCTATTTGGGGTAGTTTGCGCTTAGACCCCTGTAACTTTTTGACCACATAAGGTATCTATGCCAGATTTGCGTCCTTTTCTTCCAACATCATGGGGATTCTAAAGGTACCCAGGGTTTGTGGATTCCCCTGGAGGGACCCAGAAATTAGCCAAAATACAGCTAAATTTAGTTTTTGGGGGGAAAAAAGTGCTGCAAATGAAAGCGTCTGGGTTTTTCCCTGCAAGTGTTATCAAAAAAGGTTTTGTGGGGATGAAATCACCATTTTCCCAGCTTTTAGGGAATGACAGACTTTTGTCAGAAAACCAACTTTTTTACACAGTTTTGGCATTTTTCTGGGACATAGCCTATTTTTGCTATTTTTTGTGCTTTCAACCTCCTTCCAGTTAATGGTAGAAATGGGTATGAAAGCAATAATGGATCCTGAAAAGCTATACATTTTAGAAAAGTAGACAACATTCTGAATTCAGCAAGGGGTGATTTGTGTAGATCCATCAAGGTTTCTTTATAGAAACTAACAGTTAAATGTAGGAAAAACTGAAAATTAGTTGAAAAAAACAGCCTTTTGTGTCAACGTTTTCACCTGTAACTTCTTCTAATTATGACAGCTGTTTAAAATCAATATAACGTTACATCCGCTGGACCTTACTGCTTGTGGGGATATATAGGACTTGTAGGTTCACCAAGAATCCGACGAACCCAGAGCCAAAAACTGAGCAGCAATTTGCAATGGCTTTTTATTATGTACCGGGTATATAGCAATTATTGTGGGAAAATGTATACATGGAAAAATCGGTATGAAAGACACCTCTATATTTCTGAAATGAGAACAAAATATAGAGTTTGGAAACAGTAGATATTTGCGCATTTCCGAAATTGTGAATACTCATACTAGCATGAGAATTATCGGTCATTTTTCAAAATGACTTCTTTTTTACACATTGTCTTTCATTTGGAAGGCAGAAATGCATCGAAAGTCTATAGGTAATAACAGTTGCTTTACAAATCTGAATTACCCTAAGTCTCCCGATAAAAATGGCACCTCACTTGTGTGGGTAGGCATAGTGCCCACGACAGGAAACGGCTCAAAACGCAACGTGAACACACCACATTTTCACAATGAAAAATTACCCTTTTTTTGCATAGTGCCTAGCTGTGGTTTTTTTAAACCTAGCTCTGCCGGCACCTAGGGAAACCTAGCAAACCTATACATTTTTGAAAACTAGACACCCAGAGGAATCCAGGATGGGGTGACTTGACTGGCTCTCACCAGGTTCTGTTACCCAGAATCCCTTGCAAACCTAAAAAATTGTCAAAAAAAGCACATTTTCCTCACAATTCTGTGGTGGAAAGTTCTGGAATCTGCATGGATCCACAAAGTTCCACCCACCCCGCGTTCCCCAAAGTCTTCCGAGAAAAATGGTACCTCACTTGTGTGGGTGGGCCTTGTTCCCGCGACAGGAAACGGCGCAAAACGCAAAGTGGACACACCTCAATTTCACAGTGAAAAAATGACCCTTTTTTGGCAAAGTGCCTAGCTGTAGTTTTTGAACCCTAGCTCTGCCGGCACCTAGGGAAACCTAGCAAACCTATACAATTTTGAAAACTAGACACCCAGGGGAATACAGGGTGGGGTGACTTGACTGGCTCACACCAGGTTCTGTTACCCAGAATCCCTTGCAAACCTAAAAAATTGTCAAAAAAACCACATTTTCCTCACATTTCTGTGGTGGAAAGTTCTGGAATCTGCGTGGATACACAAATTTCCACCCACCCCACGTTCCCCAAAGTCTTCCGGGAAAAATGGTACCTCACTTGTGTGGGTGGGCCTAGTGCCCGCGACAGGAAACGGTGCAAAACACAACATGGACACACCACAATTTCACAGTGACAAATGACCCTTTTTTGGCAAAGTGCCTAGCTGTAGTTTTTTAACCCTAGCTCTGCCGGCACCTAGAGAAACCTAGCAAACCTATACATTTTTGAAAACTAGACACCCAGGGGAAACCAGGATGGGGTGACTTGACTGCCTCTCACCAGGTTCTGTTACCCAGAATCCCTTGCAAACCTAAATAATTGTCCAAAAAAACACATTTTCCTCACATTTCTGTGTGGGAAAGTTCTGGAATCATTTTACTCGGGAGACTCAGGGGAACGCTGTGGAGTAGGACATTTGTGCCGGCACGACGATTCCACACAAAAATATGTGGAAAATGTGTTTATTTCAGCTAAATTTGAGGTTTGCATGGCATTCTGGGTAGGAAAACGTTGGGGGATCCACGCAAGCCCCGGATGTCTAGTTTTCAGAAATGTTTGGGTTTGGTACTTTCCCAAGATGGCCGCCGTGCCCGGGGCCAAAATCTCAGGTGCCCCCCCCAAAACGAGGTTGTTTTCTTATAGGTAATTTTGAAGTCTGCACAGTACGATTTGGGCCATTTCCTGTTGCAGCCACTATGCCTACCCACACAAGTGAGGTACCATTTTTCTTGGGAGACCTGGGGGAACGCTGGGTGGGAGGAAATTTGTGGATCCACGCAGATTCCAGAACTTTCCCACACAGAAATGTGAGAAAAAAGTGATTTTTTTCAGCAAAATTTACGGTTTGCAGGGGATTCTGGGTAGGAGAATGTTGGGGGACCCACGCAAGCCATACCTCGCTGGACTCCCCCGGGTGTCTAGTTTCCAGAAATGTGTGGGTTTGGTAGGTTTCCCTAGATGGCCGCCGAGCCCCGGGCCAAAAACTCATGGGACCCCCTTGCAAAACCAGGTTGGTTTGTGATAGGTAATTTTATGTCGCCTCAATAGGTTTTGGGCCCTTGCCTGTCGCGGGTCCTTGACCCACCCACGCAAGTGAGGTACCATTTTTCTCAGGAGACCTGGGGGAACGCTGGGTGGGAGGAAATTTGTGGATCCACACAGATTACAGAACTTTCCAACACAGAAATTTGAGAAAAAAGTGATTTCTTTCAGCAAAATTTGAGGTTTGCAGGGGATTCTGGGCAGAAAAACGTTGGGAACCCACGCAAGCCATACCTCGCTGGACTCCCCCGGGTGTCTAGTTTTCAGAAATGTGTGGGTTTGGTAGTTTCCCAAGATGGCCACCGAGCCCGGGGCCAAAAACCCAGGTGATCCCCCTTGCAAAACCAGGTTGTTTTGTGATAGGTCATTTTGATGTCTCCTCTTTATGTTTTGGGCCCTTGCCTGTCGCGGGTACTTGACCCACCCATGCGAGTGAGGTATCATTTTTATCAGGAGACCTGGAGGAACGCTGGGTGGTAGGAAATTTGTGGATCCACATAGATTCCAGAACTTTCCCACACAGAAATTTTAGAAAAAAGTGTTTTTTTCAGCTAAATTTGAGGTTTGCAGGGGATTCTGGGTAGGAAAACGTTGGGGGACCAACGCAAGCCATACCTCGCTGGACTCCCCCGGGTGTCTAGTTTTCAGAAATGTGTGGGTTTGGTAGGTTTCCCTAGGGAAAGGGGTACAGGCCCAAAACTTAAAGTCACCCCCTCATTGCTATCCTTTTTTAAGGTTCAAGCTAGATTGCCTTTGCTGGACTCTGCTGTAAGCAACGCTACTATCTTAGAAAAAATCACTGATATGTCAATGGAGGAGGGTGATGAGATAATAGCAGGGGAAGGTATTGTGCTGAGCAATAAATTCCAAGTGCTAGCAATGAGGGACCATGAAGCGGTTCCGGGTACCGAACTACAAGGGGGACAAGAATGCACCCAGAGTCAGAGCCAGGGTCAGAGCCAGAGCAACCCCAGTGACAGTATTGGTATGCTGGCCGAGCCGCAAAACCCTAAGGAAATTTTTCCGCTTACTGGGGTGAAAAGGCTAATGGAATATATGATTTCGGTGATGGGAGTGAAGTTTGCCTCCTCTGAGAGGAATCAGGGCAAGATCCAGGAGTCATGCGAGGCACTAGAGGAAAAAATTAACTCCCTGATGAACCGGGTGGCAGTTGTAGAGGCCTCATTAACTGACCTAGGTAAAGAAGTTGAGGAGAATCGGAGTGAGATTAAGGCATTAAAGGCGAGGGAGAAAGACCTTAAGGACAAGATGGAATCTTTAGAGAATAATGCCCGGAGGTTATTAAGTATCCCTGAGGGGAAAGAAGGCGAAGACGTCAAGATCTTTGTAGTGAACTACTTAGCGAGTTTATACCTGGCCTGGAAACATCATCACTAGAAAGAGATATTCAGAGGGCCCTCCATTCAGGATAACTGGGGCAAGGAAAAATCTGAGAAAATCCTAATCAATTTCCAGTCCTATTCTCTAAAAGAGAAGATCCTAATTGAGGCGCTTAAGGCAGGTACTTATAAAAAGGGGGATTGGTCATTTAGGATCCGCTCCGATATCTCCAGGGTCACCCAAGACCGTCAAAGGGAGGTAGGCAAACACATTTAAGAGTTAAAATCATTGGGGGCAATGGCACAAATGCACTTCCCTGCATCCTTAAGGATCGTGTGGCAAAATCAGATGCACAATTTTAGAGATCCCAAAGAAGTGGAGTCATTCATAAGACAGATGAAATCACAACAAAATGTGTGAGACAGTGGCAAAAGCAGGCAGGGCCTCGAAGGGCGAATATGTTTCGCCCAGAGTAGGAAGGGAGGGTTCTTTTAGGGGGTTGGAGGGGGGATGCACAATTTTGTGGATACACAAATTTTCACATGGGTTATGGGAGCATATAGGGAAAAAATGAAAAAATATGTCTGAATTTGTGATTTAAAGAGATTTTTGGCAAGGGGGAGGCCAAGGACCTGAGTTGCATTAACAACCCTAGATTCAATGTCAATTAGTATATTGTCATGGAATGTAAATGGGTTGAGGGTTAGGAGTAGGAGGCAGAAGATATTGGAATATCTGAGAGTGGCAGATAGCGAGATCATCATCCTGCAAGAGACTCACTTGTTAAAGTTAGAATGGGAGGAGGTAATAAAGAAGTTAAATTGGGTAGACGCCTCAATCTGCACAAGCCAGAGTTGTTGTGTTAAGGGGGTTGTCATTCTTTTTAAGAAAGCAGCCAAAGCAGTAATAATGGAGTCCCACTCTGACCCTAAGGGGAGATGGGTGGTGGTAAAAGTCAAGATTCAGGGGAAACCTTATGTCATCGCAGGTTATTACTGCCCGAATATGGATGGTCCCTCACCTTTACAATCTTTGTATAACCAGCTAGTGGAGTTTTCAGCTCCCATAATTTTGGGCGGCAATTTTAATCTATTATTGGACCCCAAGAAAGATAGGTGGTCAAATATAAAAGCATCCCTAGAGTCGAATCTACCCCAAATGAGGGCAGGCCTGGAACACTGCATGCATGATTTTGGGTTGTTGGACGTTGGGAGAGAGAAAGGGGTGGGGGAACAAAAATTTAAATTTAGGAATAGGAGGCATGGTCATGCCTCTAGGATTGACTATTTCCTAGTTGAGAAAGGGGAAAGTAGGAAGGTCAAAACAGTGGAACATCTACCAGCCCACCTGTCAGACCACTCGGCAGTTTGTTGAAATTGAAAGTGGGTGAGATGAACCCCCCCCAGGTGGACTCTGGACAGAACCTTATTGCTAGACCAACAAATTGTGACAAAGCTGAAGGAGATAACCAGGGATTACTTTTGCATAAACGGTGCGAGCACTTTAGTCGAAGTAACCTGGGATGCTTATAAGGCAGTTATTAGGGGGAGGTTGATTGGTATTGCCGCATTTAAAAAATAAGACTGTCAAGAGTAAAATAAGCTCCATAGAAAACAGATTGGAACAGCTGGTTAGGTTAGATGGTTAGGATGGGTGACTAAGGACAGGGGACTCAGGGCGTCAGTATGGCTGAGGAGGAAATAAGAGAAAGGAAGGAAGAGTTGTCCTGTATTCTGGAGGGAATAGTCAGGAGGAAATGGGAGGCGAGTAAGCTTATGCATTACGAATATGGGGAGGGGTGCGGCAAACTCTTGGCTTGGAAATTAAAAACAGAACAGAACCAGAAAAGGATTCCAGCTATCAGGATAGAAGGGCAAAGCTCACTTAGTTGTGAGGACAGGGAGATAGAGGGAGCCTTTGCAGAGTTTTTCCAAAACCTTTATACAGAAGATGTCAGAGCCACAGAGGAGCAAGTCGAGAAATATTTTGAGGATTTGCCAACTCTAACACTGTCAGAGGAGCAAAGGGAGCTGCTGAACTCAGAAATAACGACTGAAGAGGTAGCAAATGCCTCTTTGACCTGTCCGCGGCATTTGATACTGTGGACCGCACTCTGTTGATAGAACGTCTAAAGACCATAGGCTTGGGAGGAAAGGCCCTTTCGCTTTTAACATTGTTTTTAGCAGATAGAACTCAGATAGTGCAATTGGGCGATTTTAAATCTGCACCTTTTATCCTGCCTTGTGGGGTACCGCAGGGCTCTTCATTGAGGCCTACGCTTTTTAATATTTATGTGTCTGAACTAGCACCTTTGATCAGAAGTTTCGATCTAATCCCAACCTCGTATGCCGACGACACCCAATTGGTTATTTCTACAATAGACAAGGATGTTAACTACTCCATCAAACTTCATGATTGTATGGTCTCCTTAAGCAATTGGATGAGTAGGCATTGCTTGAAGTTAAACTCAAGTAAAACCGAGGTGGTGCTATTTGGAAAGCTTTTTCCTCTATGGTCACCAGTTTGGTGGCCAAGTACTCTGGGCCCCCTTCCTACACTGGTAGCAAAAGCTAAAAATTTGGGGGTCATAATAGATGAAAAGCTTAAATTTAAAAAGACTAGAAAAACAGTTTTAACTTCCCTGGTTTTATCAAAGTTGGACTATTGTAATGTCTTATATATTAACGTGCAGTCCAATCAACTCAGAAGACTACAATCGGTACAAAATGCCGCCGCCAGATTAGGGCTAGACGTTCCCAAACACCAGTCCATTAGGGCTGGGATTCAATAGTTACATTGGCTACCAGTTGCCCAGCGCGTGAAATTCAAGACACTTTGTATCACACACAAGGCACTTTATAGAGAAGGCCCACAATTTCTCTGGCACGTTTTTAGCTGGTACTCTCCTAGCAGACCATTACGGTCGGCCAATGCTTTCCTAATGCCCACCTCCAGAGTCAAAAAGATGAAATGGGGAGGGAGGAGTTTCAGACATAGTACTATCAAGACATGGAACTCTCTTCTGCTTTTTCTCAGGAAGATTTCATCCCTGTTTGAATTTAGGAAACACCTTAAAACTTGGCTTTTTAAAAATTAGCTTCCCTCTTACAGCATCAGACCATAAGGGCCTAGACACCTAAGGGTATTTGTGTGCTATATAAATTGTTATAACATAACATAACATAACAATAGAGAGATTGAAAAGGGGGAAGGCGGCGGGTCTGGATGCCCTTCCAAATGAGGTTTATTTGTCTCTTAAAGAGGAGATCGCCCCTTTTTTAGCAAAACTATTTAACTTGGTCTTTCTCGGGGGGTCTGCTATTCCGAAATCCTGGGAGGAAGCAACTATTTGCCTTCTGCAAAAAGCAGGGAAAGACCCAAAGTGCTGTGAATCCTACAGACCTATATCACTGCTGAATAGTGATTACAAGATCTTCACGCAGATTCTGGCCGGGAGATTAGATGGGGTAGTGGACAAATAGATACACCCGGACCAGAAAGGATTCATTAAGGGTAGGCAGACTCATGCACCAACTCATGAGCTGCTTGGGGCAATAGATATAGCAACTCAAGGGGGGCTACCTTTGTCGATAATTACCTTTGATGCGGCGAAGGCTTTTGACAGGGTGAGCTGGCCCTTTCTGCACAAAGTTGTAGAGAAGTGCGGGTTGGGAGAGGCATTTAGTAGGGTTTTAAAAGTGAACTATAAGAGTCCATCAGCCAGGATATTGGTAAATGCAAACCTCACACAGAAGATAGCCATTTCAAGAGGTACAAGGCAGGTCTGCCCTCTCTCCCCGTTCTTTTTGATCTCTGCATCGAACCTCTTGCCAGTAAAGTCAGGGCTAGTAAACAGATCCTGCCGTTTGAATTTCAGGGCTGGGAGAAGAGTGTAGCTCTGTATGCTGATGATCTGATGGTATTTACAAAAAATCTGTCACTCTCACTTCCAATAATCTCAGACATCTTGGACAAGTTTGAGGAGGTCTCAGGCTACCAGATAAATTGGCAAAAAACCGAAGTGATGGAGTGGAACTCCCAGAGTAATAATCCCCAGGTAAAGGAATCGATAAGATATCTTGGTATTATGGTGTCAAAGAAATTTGAGGATGTTGCACGGGTGAATTTTGAGAAAGCAGCAAATGAGACTAAGAAATTACTAAAATACTGGGCAGTACTCCCACTCTCATTTTTGGGAAGATAGAACATCCTGTAGATGTCCGTATTACCAAAGTTTACTTTTTTGTTTGCTTCAATACCCTTAGAATTTAAGACAGTTTGGTTTGACAAACTGCAGGGAGTTTTGGGTAGTTATATTTGGGCTTCTAAGGCAACCAGAATTCCGTGGAGGAAACTTCGCAGGGGGAAACAACAGGGAGGAATCGCCAGCCCAGACGTACTCCAATATTGTAAAGCATTCCAGTTTAAAGCAATGAGAATTCTACTTCAAGAACATCAGAAGTACCCTCTGTATTTACAAGCTATGACCCAGCTAGAGGGGGACTATTTTTTGTATAAATTCGGGCATCCGAAATCTTTCAACAAGTGAAATTAAAGATACTTCTAGCAGCATGTAAACTCTGGTCTCAAATCAGGAGAGTCGTAGGAATCCCATATTACAGTAGCCACGCCCCAATATGGGCATCCCCGGGGAGCCCTGATTGCTTGAAGGATAAACTTTCAGGCCCATTAGTGGAAGCAGGAATAACGAGATGGGGCCAGTTACTCGATGGAAAGACCTTAGTAGAATGGGAACAACTGTCATCAATGGTGAACGGGGGCATCTCTAGATTCAAATACTACCAGCTGGCTAGCTGGGCAAAATTGTTGGAGAAGGAAATGGTGGGAGATGGTGAATTGGATTTTTTTTTTTTAAAGAGCCCCCCTCAGAAAAAGGAGGTATCAGACTGGAACTGGTTGTTCGTACTTGCAGGAGAAGAGGAGTTTAATCTTCCTACAGAGATCTGGAGGGAGGATCTGCCGCCGGGGGATGTACAAAATCTCTGGCAAGTATCAATGTCTACCCTGTGATATTTTCTTAGCTCTACTTCACTCAGGAAAAACCATTTATTCACGATACACAGGGCATATTGGTCACAGAAAAAGCTGATAAGGATGAATAAGCAGTTGGTTAAGAGCTGTCCTAAGTGTGGGGAGGAAGAAGCAGATGACCTGCATATGTTCTGTCATTGCCCCAACCTCCAGGTGTACTGGCATGACACAAGTGAGGTCCTCTTAACAGTGCTAGGCACGAACCTGGAGGTAAGCATAAGCTTAATTATGTTTGGGGTTGTGAATGAGGAGGGGTTAAGAGCTATTCTGGGTAGTAAGCGGAGGAATCTACTGTTTGTGCTGATATTGCTAGCCAGACATGAGATCTGCATTATGTGGGTATCTCAGCACCCTCCCTTGAGGAGGGAGTGGCTGGACTCAATACGAAGGGTGCGAATGCTGTATCGGAGTAGGGAGGGGATTAAGAAGGTTGATTTTTGGGATATTTCAGATCAGAATTTTTAGTTTTGATATATTCACACTAAGTTTGTTATACTGGTTCAGAAGTCCGATGATTAAGCAACTCCTAATAACTCCCAGGTATCAGGGATTAGGACTGGTACCCCCAGATCTTCTCCCGCTTGGACCCTATGGGATAGGAAGATTGGGGACTTGCTCTTGGTCATCTCACCAGTCGGAGGTGAGAGCGATACCCCCTTGCTTTCTTTCTTCCAGTTTGTTGCACAAATGAGGACAAAAAGAAAAAAAAACTCATCACTACTCACCTCTACACATCTTGTGAAGCCATGGAGCCAATCCTACACATCCTGCCACTGCTGCACCTGCTCAATCACGTCCAAAACCCACTCCGTCATGGACAAAATCGGTGGTAAATAATACAAATACCAGTTTCCATAGACTCCTCAGCAAAACGATACCCAGCAAAGGACCAGGCAAGGGAGTAGGGGTCCCTAAGTCAAACAGTTTTACAGGGACCCTGTCTGGGATTGTTTCATATGAATATCCAAAAGACATCTGTTGGATACCCTCCTAGGTCAAAACACTGATACTGCACAAGCACACTGCATACCAATGGGCATGTGTTTATAAATCATATACAGTGATAGTAATGTATGCATTAATTTGTGTTCAACAACAGCGCCTACTCATCAAACACACACCTATAAATGTCTTACACACTTCTTTTGCCCTTTCACACTTGTCTGCCATGTCACTACTGATGGTCACATCACATGCAGGTTACTATTTGCCTAGTCCTGGAAAGTCCACATAGAAATCACTGCAACCACCATGAGGCCCTGTGACTGAAACTCAATTCAAGATGCACAGTGTAACTGACACACTCACATTTCACACATTCCGGGTCTTGTTTTGATGTCAAAGAAATATCTGTATGCATGTGCCATTAAACTGAAACACATCTTCTCTGCTACAACTCTGTATTAGACTCTCACCCATCACCCACTTGAAAAGGCATTGGCAGTCAATGGGATTACATAGAATCAGTGTGAGAAGCATCCTAATGGCACAGTGGAAACACTCCCTGCAGGATAGCTATGCCTCAATCAGAGGGAACCATGAAAAGTTGGAGCCCTGGGGCACAGTACAATTTTGCACATGCCTGACAAACTCAATGTGGCCATGACCTGTGAATTGAAGTATAACAGGGACAACCAATACCATTAACAAGTGCCATGCATGTGTAGGGCATGTGTAAGTGCAACTCATGAAAGCAAACAGCACATACAGCATGTGTTACACATCTAGATGAAGTAGGTGTAAGGTACACACAGGAAATTTGACACATGTCCATGCAGAACTCCACAAAGATATGACAAGTTGACACCCTCCATGTGCGGATAAACAAATATCCAACTTGAACATTCCAAACACATATCCAACATACATCATTGGGACAACCGCAACCTAAATGATGTGGACAGTGGCCAGGATAAACTGAAATATTTACCATATCACATGACACCCAATGCAATGTCTTCACCAATATCAGTTAATCGTACATATACATCCCTCCAACATAACCCCTTGTCCTGTGAAAGTCCAGCACTGGGCCCAAGGACATATCACACTAACAACTTCAAATGGTTCAGCAATCATAGATCAAACATACACAACTGTAGTCAGACAACATCACTAACAATACAAGAACATCAAATAGTTTGAATAGTGATGGCAAGACCAATGTCTTCAAAAACGAGAAAATGTTTATTCATACGCAAACAACCCATCAAGGGAAATAAAGGCCAATGGCCAGTCCATTCACATTTCCAGTGCCACAGCACAATGATGGGAGAGGTAACTTGCTCTTACTGACACTGCCAGGGAACCTCCTCACAAAGGGGCATCCATTGGGCACAGCAGGTACCTTGAAGATGGTACTTGGGAGGGGGGTTGATGTTCAGGGAGGGATGGGTTTGTCCTTGGGAGGTTTTTTTCCTTTTTCTTTTGTGGGCTGGGATCAGGGGTGGGGATGCTGTTTCTCCGGGGTGGGATGGGAAGTAGAAGGGGTGGGATTGTCCTTGGGAAGTTTTTTGGGGGCTGGAAACAGGGGGGTGGAGATGCTGTTTCTCTCGGGTGGAGTTGGAAGTGGAAGGGGTTAACTTGTCCATGGGAGTTTTTTTTTTCTTTTTTCTTTATTGGGCTGGGATCAGGGGGGTGGGAATTCTCTTTCTCTGGGGTGGAGTGGGAAGAGGAAGGGATGGGTTTGGGTGTGGGAGAGCTTTTTGGTACATTGGGAGGGTGGGGCACAAGTTTCAAAGGGGAAAGGGCAAGGGCAAACAAGACTTCATCAATGGGAAAATGACTGAGTAGGATGTTCAGGATGGAGTGTGGGTTGGGAGGAAGAGGGAGTGGAAGTGGAAGTGTGAGATGAGTCTGCTGTCTGCATTGTGTGTTGTGTTGGTTTCTGTTGTGTGGGTGACTGTGAGTGTTGCGTTTTGTGCCTGTGTGTGTAGTGGATGTGCTGGGTTCTGTGTGTCTCGCTGTGGAGTCTGTAGGTATGGTTGTGTCTGTGGAGGGGTCAGTGTGTGTTGGTGTGGTGTCTGTGGGTATGGTTGTGTCTGTGGAGGGGTCAGTGTGGAACACGAACGAAGCCACACAGAAGGATAACTGATCCTCGAACAAACCCTAATTAGAAAAGGGATTCATGCTGGGGCAACCATCATCTATTAAAGTGCACCAAAAGCGCAAACTTATTTTATGGACATCGGTCCCCGTCAAGAGAAAACATAAGTTTTAAAGATCTTTTAAACCTACTACTGGATTGAGGGCCGTGATACGGGTGAATCCAATTCACTGCTATAGGCAATACCCTTCGGCTTCCAGTTTGTTTTATGCTCCAGATCTTCCATACAGTGTTTAAAATATTCAAATAGGACAGAGGGAGGTAGAAGCCCCCTAGGATCCTATCGGACCTTTAGAAATTTAGGTTCATCATGTATTCCAGTTGATCACAATAAAAGGTGGTCCAAATTGTTCCTGGTTTTTTCTATTGTCTATGAGAGTTACAAATGACTCGGTCTTGAAAAAGATGGCTATATAAAGGCACCATCGAAACGCGTCGACGTTTGATAAAAAGAACACAATCCGGGAGAAAACTGGGACCTTTTTGAATGGTCATTTCATGAATGGTATCGGGTCTCAGGCTTTAAATGAAACAATCACGGATGTGTTCATTCAATGACATAGTCTTCTGTCTTTTATGTGTACTCTCCTTGTTTCTTATGTGAATCTGTTTTTAATGATTTTTGTATGTCTTCACTGTACTTTTTGATGAGACTTTGATGTAACAGAGATTTTGTATACCCATGTATTGTTAAGCGTATGCTTTTTTTAAACAAATGAAGAAATAAATCGATATATTTTTTTTAATTCTTATTTTGTAGTCCCTAGCAAAGGGGTTGGAATTATACTGTTCCCTCCATGAATGTGGATAGTTTGAATGTAGGTGAGTGCGTCGTATAATAGAATACACAGTCAATAACACTAGAGTAGCAAAAAAAAAAATTTCCAAAGGAAACACGCTTTGTTTACATTATTGTTTAGTACCCTATTCCTTTGGTATAAGGGGACCCTCTCAACTTTTTACAAAACTGAAGAGGATGGACAGCCGCGGTCCATGCAGGTAACATCGGCGGGGCAGCGGGGCTGGGAGGGGGGGGATTTCGATGGACGCTGCTGAGGGAAAATTAAATAAATAATTAATTTTCCCTGAGCATCGTCCCTCGAAATCCCATCCCATGCGGCACCACCGCCCCACCGCTGTTACCTGCACAGACCGCGGCTGAGGATGGATACATGTTTGAAAATTACACAATGCTCACACCAGGCCCAGGGTTAAACAAATCTATCTATTACTCATAACAGATCATGATACGCTGAAGGTCAAGTTCAACACCATTGTACCACCAATGTTGTGACATACGTCATGTCACATACAAATGTTCTTTCCACACTGATGTACTCCAATTTACATCATTTGTCCACAACCTGAAGAGTCAAATGAAAGGTGTTCTCATGTTGTTCCGCTATGTATCACATTTAGCATATAAAGTCCCATGAAAACATTGAGGTCACAACATTTGGGGGATAGATATAGCCATGAGAACATCCCCAATCCTGCTTGGTACAGGTTATGATGCCAATCAGAGATTGTATATCCACAAGCCAATACATCTTTGAAGGATTTGGGTGATTATTCATGACATGAGGATGTGGGCTCACTAGAGTCCCAATGGGTAGGCACATCACACAACTATTTGCTTTTGCACACTCAGATTGCCTTGCAAGGCTGAGTGCAGACACTCACATTTGGTCCCTACAGTTCTACATCTAACTCCCTTATGCATGTCACCAGTAAGTGAATGAGTGTTTTGAAACACTATTGCAGATGAACCATAAACAGGCTAATGTACACAGGCCAACTTGTAGACACAAATTCTGATGGCACCAGTAAAGCTTGCATTCTCATTTCACTGTATGACCAGTACTTACCAATGTGAACTGTTGCACAGTCACTGCATGTACTGTGCACTTTACGTCATGTCACATGTAATAGGGCCACTATCACATGAGAGACGGTAGTGAGGGAACATCACTCCTCACACAAGGAAGACAAGTTGCTACTGTGGTACAATTGTCACCTAGATTTTTTGAGAACACAGGATGATCACTCACTTCACTCAGCCAGGTGTTTGCTCAAAAGGAGACGATTCGATGTGGACACAACTCTGCCGTGTTTCAGGTTAGAAAGACAATAGGCACAGCAGAGCAGCATGAACCTACTACCAAACCTACACGTACAATGACTCATCTTGTGTGTGGCACATGGGCCACAGCCAATGTGGTGGGTGAAATGCCTGTCTGTAACACTCAAAATTGGCAATATTACCTGCATGACTCTGGCCAAGGCTCACCCCCATGTAGTTTCTGTTGGGCCCTCAACTGCCCATCAAGCGAGTCATCAGGGAGATCAGGGTCTGGTGTGTGCCTCTTCCATGTTGGGAGGTCTTACCCACTGGACCTCCACAGTCTTCCGGATCCAGCACCACAGGTCCTCCCACCTCTTTCTGCAGTGGACCCTATGCCGGTTGAAGACCTCCAAGGTCCACACGTTCTCGGAAGTGGCTCTCCAAATGGCCTTCTTCTGATGGGTGTTGACCTGTGTGGATGCAATGGATATAGAAACAAATTGTGACTAGAAGTATGAGAATAACTGTTGTGGTTGATAAGCATTTTGTGTACATTTAGCACAAGCATACATCAAGAGGCAACATAATACATGTGTCCATGTCACATGCTAAGCACAACTAAAGCATGGATGCCCACTTTTGTGGTCATCTGATGACTAACCTCAACCCTGGTCATGACCTACACTGACTGAGGCAGCCCGCTAACATCATGTAGGCCAAGCCTATCCTACATGGAATGTTATGTGAGGTACCATGACACACAGCACACCAGTTGGACCTTCTGAAGGTTAAACTACCTGTGCGTAACTGTCCAGACAACTTTACTACCAGGCTCATAGCATTGATGCATATGGTCCATGGAGGCGAGTATCATAGCATACACAACATCCTAAGCTTAAGGTCACAATGTAAGGGCTTGTATGTGTGTCACAGCGTGCTACCTCTCTGGGAGATGTGTGTACATGTATACTACTAATTGGGATATCATAGTATGTCAGGACGAATTTTCTGCTTTTCCGGACGTTCCCGGCAGGGTTTTGTGGCATGTGCAGGCGTGTCATCCTCTCACAAGGCCTCCCTTCTTGTGACTATGGCAGATGTTGATGGCCTGGCTGGACTATGACCACAGGAAGGGGTAGATGCAGATGAAAAAGCCATGCAGAGGGTTGTGCTGATGTTCTGTAGCACCCCAACCAGGGAGGCCATGTTGGTATTGATGCCGGCCTCCTCGGTGTGTATGCCGGCCACCTCTGTGTGTATGCCGGCAACCTCCTGGTATGTGTCCCTCTGGAGCTCCTTAATTTCCTGGATTTCGGTCAATACCTGGCCCATCACACTTAGGGAGTCATGGCGAACTAGGTGTCTGTGACCCCGGTGGGCTCACTCTGTGGGCCCACAGTTACCCTCCCACTATGCCTACCCCAATGGCCTGTGCCCTTGCTACAGACTGCACCATCCCACTAGGTCCTGGTTCCTCCGTGACTGAGGTGGTGATAGCCGCCTCAGAATCCAGGACTGGGGGACACAGGATGGCAGTGACTGTGTTAGGTACACAGGTTAGAGGTGCAGTGGTTGGCTGTGTTGTTGCAGCTGTGGTGGGAGGTGTTCTGGGGACAGTGAGCCTCACTGTTGCTGTCTGCCCAGGGTGACCAGATGGGCCAGGACCGTCATCCATGTCCACATCTCCAGGAGCGTTGTCATCACTGAGGGTTTCCTCCTGGGGTGGAGTGGAACTCTGGTGTTCAACTTCTGTGCAGGTTGTGTGGCCGATCTACCTGTTGAAATAAAGAGGACATTGTTATTGGTGGAAGTGATGTATCTACATCCAACTGTTTGTGGCAAAGTAAATAGGGACCTAGGATGAAACAAAATAGGTAGAGATTAGCGTGGAGTTGAAGTTGGTTACTAGGCATTTAAAGACATTCAATACATGTAGTAGATTTCATCAGCTCATTAGACGTGCAGATATGTGGCATTTTGGCTTTAGGGATAGACATGACATCTCCAAGACAAATCAATGAACACAGTGTAGTTGTAACATGTGTATTTGTCCATTCCAAGGCCTAGTTGTGTGGGATACAGGTCAACACACAGCTTGGTTTTATATTTAGCATTGTTCATCATGTGAGGAGTGCAGAATTAAGGGGTCACCTGCCACTGCTAATCAGCTGAGTTTCCTTCTGGGCTTATATATATTAGGGGTACACAGTTGTTAGGGTATCACTAATGCATCAATAGTTTCACCATAAAGCAAAGTGTTCAGATGTATATCTGAGTAGAGCATTGTCTGTACATTGCACAGTCCATGATGAGTGTAGATCAGTAATGACATGGCAGACATGTGAGAAGGGGCCGAAAGGAGTATAGCATCTTGGTGAGAGTACCAGTGACAGGGCCTTATGGTAGTTGTAGTCACTTCAGTCTCACTTTACCAACACTTGACCATTGATAAATTGCATGACTAGTGAACCTCAGTGCTGACATGGCAGACAAGTGAGAAGGGGCCAAAAGGAGTCTAGCATCTTGGTGAAAGTACCAGTCACAGGGCCTCCTGGTAGTTGTAGTCATTTCAATCTCACTTTACCAACACTTGACTTATGGTTAGTGTACCATATCTTTTGGCAACATGCATTTGGGATGGACCATACAATTACATTTTAACACATATCATGAGTCTTGGAATGCTATTTTTCATGGGTATCTACTTACAGGCACCATTATAACATTTAGCATGTTATAGAGTTGGATACATGTGGTCATATAGGCACCACTACATTGACAAAGACAAACCAACTGCTCAGATACTGCATGTTAGGAAAGTAGTTAGAGAGCACAATAGCAAAAACAGATTTGAGAGCAAACAGGACATTGTGATATTGTGACAGGTATTGAAGTGTAACTTACCAGAGTCCACTTCCTCAGCTATTCCTGTCAAGCCCTCAGAATGCAGGATGGCCTAGACCTTCTCCTCACAGGGAAAGAATTGCAGTGGGTGCTGGGAGGGCCACCGCCAGTCCTCTGAGCCTCCAGGTGGTGATTGTTGTACCGAGTTCGCACCCTCAACATGAGATCAGTCCACCTCCTCCTAATGTCGTTCCATGTGCGGTGGGGAAAATGGTACCAACAGCATTCACTTTGTTGACTATCCTGTCCCACAGTTCAGTTTTCCTACTGAGAGGAGTATGGTGGGCTTGGGAACAAAAAAGTTGGGGCTCTACTCTACTGATTTCATCCACCATGACTGTTAACTCTGACTCAGTGAACCATGGATTTTTTGGCCAGGCATGATGACAAATAATGAAAGTGTGAGTAACTGTATGAAAGGGAAAACAAACAAGTGATACAGGTAAAAAGGTGCAAAGCCAAAAATGACAGGTGGTGAAGAGTGCCAAATGGGAAGATGAAAAAAGGGGTGCATTTTTCTGAAAAGGCACAAAACGGTGGTGCCTGTCTTGTGGGCTGCAAATGAGAAGCAAAAGGATACTAGTCCCGGATGGGGTGTGTTTTATAGTGTGATTTGAAGGCATGTCCACTTAGCCAAAAGACATCAGCTGTGTAGTTTTTAAATCCATCCAATAGTCGGTGTAATGGTGTTTTTTGCACGCGTACCGCGGTGGTCTACCACCATTGGGTAACCACCACTGGGAGACCGCTTGTATAACTGTGTATTCATAGTAGGGTTGGTGGGTACACCATGGCCCTGTCGGCATCAGAGGAGGAAATGACAAGATTGCAGACTGCCACGATCCCGGTGGGAAGAGCACCCTGGCTGCAGTTGGCATTTCAAACAGCACAATTCGTAATGCGGCCAGCGTTAAACCGCCGGCACTGCAGTTACCTGGAGGACGCAGATGTAGGTGTTGGGTGGTCGGACCACCAAACTCGTAATTGGTTCCTAAATTTAGAGTAAAATTGTTGATATATAAGGTCACATTTTTGCAAAAAGTTAAATAAGGAAATTGGTCAGTAATGTTTGTGCATCAAAAGATCTTTATCTATTTTGGTATAAGACAAACAATTGCCTCTGGAAAAGTACCACAAGCTCCCCCTTTACATTACATTTGGTACCAGGATTTTGGAAAATTGAGAATAAATTTAACAGAGAATCCATCTTGACCTGGTGACATGTGTCTGGGAAGCATGGAGATGGCATTTAATATTTCAGCTAATGAGATATCTCTTTCCATTACGGATAAATGTGACAAGAAAACCAGGACTTTTAGGGATTGAACTAATATAATTATTTAAATAATTTAGAGTAGGGATTGGTCTGGGGTGTGTAAATTTAATAATAATCAACAAAGCAGTTAAGAATTGTCGAATTCGTATGAATCCTATTACCATAAGTATCAGTATTGGCTTCTATATTCGATGTTTATTTTTTAATCTTTAAATAATGTGCCAATAATGTCCCAGCTTTATTGCAACCTCCATAATATTGAGCATGGATTTTCAAAAAAAGTAACATTAGCATCATGAATAGAATTTCTAATATATTGCACTTTTGCCTGCGTAAGGAGGGCTAGAGCATCCTTGTGATTAGAAGAAAAGTGTTCATGTTCTAATTTTGTGATGAGCTGGAATAGTTTAGAATACATTTTAACTCCCTTCTTGTTATTAGCAACATCATTGATAATGCACAAATTGGGTATTATTAAGATCAAAAAATTCAATGGAAAAATTATAAAATGTTTTTCTTTTAATTAACTATTGTTTAATCTCCATCTATTAGAATTGGGTTTCTCAAAATTCATATCCAAATCAATTATAACAGAAAGGAAGCTAAAATTGTTGATAAGAACAAACTGACGACTATGGAGAATTAAAAGACAAAAGTCAAGTTGACTACGAAAGATACATTTATCAAACATAGAAGAAGCAAGGAAGAGCTAACAATTGGGGGGACATAAATGTACAACAAACAGCACATCCACTAGATACGGACCATCCACATACTTCGTTAAACCAAACAGAGACCTTTAAAAACAAAGAAACATTTTGAAGTTCCCAAGAGAGTAAAAAAAAATAGAATCAGTGAACAGAACTACAGAATCTGAAAAAATAACTTTTTCCAATTTCAATCGCTTAGATTTTGTAGAAATGATGAAATTCTCTTAGTTAACTAGGATCATCAAAGGTTTTAGTTTTTCCTTTATATGTTAAAGAAACATGGGTGTATCAGGTCAAATTTCGCATTTATTAAACTAATGTACAATGCATATCTAGAAAGTCTCTACATCTATTCACTGTGGCTCGGTATAGATACTGAGAGAAAAAAACCTTTGTCCAGGCCAAAGCTTTTGCTTGCGTTGTTTTGCAGTAATAAAGGATTTTCATAAGATACTATAATTCCTCTAGGTTTAGATGACCTGTCTTGATTGCAAAGTTTAGGAACACTAGGATGTGCCCTTTGGATGTTGAGTTTAGAGGTATCTGATAGGCCAATAGTCTTTGTAATGTTTGTCTTTAAGAATGAGATCACATTTGATCCCGTCATTCCTCCTAGAATGCCATAAATATGGATGGAATTCAGTCTATTTTGATTTTCCAGTTCCCCTTTTTGCTTCTTAAGAAGGGTCTTTGCTATTACATCCTGTGCATCACTAATTCTTCGCTCTACTTTGGATACTCTGGATTCAAAGCCGACCATTTTTTCTCAAGTCTCTGAAGAGTGATGTTATTCTCAACCACAAAAAAATAAGATAAATAACTAAAGTGTCAAATATGTGCCATAGTTATTTCCCCAAATATTAAAATTGGCTGTTTCATTGAAAGCAGAAAGCATCTGCTTCACTAAGAAAAATCTGCTCTCTTCCAATTAAAATAGCAGCACAAACCGTCAGGAAATATCAGTCAAATAAAGCCATTCAGGGTTGAGAAATGGTCCAAACCCTCACCTAACAATCACCTAACTGTTTTACAGCATTTCCACCATCAAAGCTGCTGTAAATTGCTACAAGGGTCTTCTCTAGTTGTCTCGAAATTCAGATTACTTCCTGAGGGAGATGAGATCTTGAAGTCAGATGACTATCTTGTATGCGTCCAAACCATATGATGCACATTTCTCTGCACGCTTAAAGTTTTATTTTCTGTTGTAAGTCAGATAAAATTGTTAAATCACTGCATCTTTCAAAAATTCATGTCAAAACACCGTCCCCACACCAAAAGTCCTTCTGTCCCTGCTCTGGGAGTAAGTACACACCTCATGAAGAGGGGTATTTGGCTGCCAGGTGACAGCTGGGCCTCATGCATATGGGCCTCCAGAAGATTTAGGCACGGAAACGGTAATTTTTTAAAAGTACCCTTTCAAAAATAGTAATTAAAACTATGACTCCACCAGTGAATTGGGCTTTTAATAAATATTTTTAAAAGTCCAAGAATGAAATTTGTAGGTGTGTGTAGCAGTTTCCTTGCTGGAGATAACACTATTACATTTAATATTGTATCTCTAATGCTTTGCTTTGAAGCAGCTAGCCATGCTACAGTAAAAATAGCTTTTCGGGCTGTTTCACTGTATGGGTGTGTAACATTAAAATTTTACATGTCCTAATAAGGCCTGCTTAGGGGTATTTATTAATATTTGAAAGGTAGGTTTTGACCTGTCAAAAGGGGTTATTCTGACTGGTTGAATTTGCTGTTTAAAACTGTACAGCCAAGCTACAAGTACTATCATATTTGCACTGTCACTGCAGTGGATGGTACAATGGGAGCTGAAGTCCACCAGTGACATTTATCTTAAAGGACCTGGGTACACTTTGCACCATATACAAGGGAATATTAGATACGTTATATATACCAATCAGGGATATGTCAATTTCATCATGTTGAAAGGAGGGGCACAGGCACTTTATCACTGGTTAGCAGGCATAATGTTCTACAGCCAGTCAATGTAAAAATATGGGGTAACTTCATGCAAAATATGGTCATTTCCAACACGTGGTAAATAATTTGTACATTTCTTAAACCTGCGTATGCCATACACAATTTCGACTTCCTACTCTGGACGGCCTATTAATCTATGTCTTTAGATATGTAGAACCAGAATACTCACATAATTTCCAAACAGGTTATCAGCTTTCTTCGTAAGAGATTATTTTCTCTAATTGTGCACTCAACATGTAAATTTTGGGACAATTGTTTAGTTTCTAGACTGTCCTTTATAATTTAATTTTGTATTGGTCTTCACAACTCTTCACCTTAAACTCTAAGGGCCATGAATATGCGTTGGCTGGAGTTTTCTGACACCTGTGTAAACCCATGTTCGCGTAGGGTTCACAATTTTGAGTTCTGCAGAATGTACGACAACCGGTGTTTCCCGGTGCAGTAAAGCCTGCACCTTTGTTAAATTTTAGCAGGTCAAACTTTATTTAACAGTAGAAAAGAGTATAGTATGCACTGTGGCCAGCAGATTTTGGTATGGTGAACACCAAAATCGGCCATATTATTCCTCTAAAACTCAGGGAAATGTATTGCACTTGATACATTCCAAACCACCGGAGAGTTGGAGTTAATTGAATGTGAATCATTACCTAAGACTGGTATTTGCCTTTCAGATTCAGTCATCCTGTTAGCCTCAGATAAACTTGCCTGTATATCTGATGTCATATCCACTGTGTGTCACCAACTGTAGTACTCTATATCGTCATTATTTTAATTCATTAATTATTCCAGAAAGAATTGTTACCACATGTGATAGTTTTAATTAATCAAGCATGATAAAATGAAGTGGTCTGATACTGAAGGCATTAACATATTCATCAATATCTTCATGTTCTTCCTGTTTCCTAATAAAGAATGTGACCTGGTTATGCTCATACATATATAGGTGCACAATATGTGTTCAGGTCTTTTAATGCACAATCAAATACATTAGTATTCTCAGCACCTCCTTGTTTATGTGCCTCAGAAAACATTTTTAACCCTTCAGGACTCAAGGAATCTAAGTTTTCTATTCTTGTGATACCTTATTCTCCTCATCAATCATTGCAATATAGTTGAAAAATATCCCTTCCACTCAATCCACAAAGAGTTCAATGAAAATTCCTTTTGCAGATCAAATTGTAACCTCTGTATTGTCATATTGAAAATAAATTGTGGGGATTAGTTGTGTTAAAATCTACACCAGTAAGAAACAACTGGACTACTCACAGTCCATTCTTCAACACGTTATGGGCCCTATTGTGATGCCAGTCGGAAAGCCTCTGACCTGCAGTCAGAGGCTCTCTGACCAACATCATAGGTTTCACTTTCGACCGCCATATTACAATGACGGCGGTCAGAAGTGAAACTGGCCGGTCATTCCGGCTGGCTTCCGACAGGCTCAAGGAGCCTGTCAGCCAGTCGGAACCGGCATGTAATCCCTTGAAGACGGCGTTTAAAACCTTCAGGATTATGATGACGGTTTCCTGCAGGCTTTTCATGTCGGGCTTTCTGACATGGAAAGCCTGTCAGAAAGTGACTTTGGCGACCCCTAGCAGGGCCCCCTTCTCCCTGCGGCCTCCGGTTGGGGGAGGTGCCGTGAGGTGCCTGCCACGCATTGCAGGGATTATCAGAAACTCCCATTTCTCTATGGGAGCTTGTGCTGCAGCCAGTTTACAGCCACAGCACAAGCTCCCACAGAGAAATGGGAGTATGCGACCGTACCATGTGCAGTCGCATTGTAATAGCGGTGTAGGGACCGCTGACCGGTTGGTCCCGAGACCGCAACTGGGACATTGTAATCAGGCCGTTTGTTGTTTCGAATCTGAATCATCACTCCAAGAAATGACCATACATTCACATATTTTCAAAAACTGTCCTGTGAAACCACTTATGCGTGCCTTCGATAAAACTAATTAAACTCAAGAATCCAATGTACACTTTCAGCTTATATTCAGGAGTGTTGGTCAAGCAATGATATAAAGATACCACTGGCAACGTTTCTTAATGAAAAACATCAAAACACAAGAAACAGAAACGGTGACACCAAAACAGCAGTGGACTCCTCATGCTGAATGTGACCTTCCACGTCAATAACCTATGTGCAAGCGTGCTTCTCAGAATGTTGTGCGGTCCCTCGTCAACATCAGGATCCGCAGAGAGGATAAATGCCGCACACACTGCCCCGCACGGATGGCGTTCCTAAATCCAGACACATGGCAAATGGCAAACCTTAATATTCCTGTGAGTTTAAATACACTCAAAAATGGTACACCAAGTTGAAAATGCCAATCCACACCCAAAAAGGCCCCTGTTTTTTTTAATGCTGATTCACACCCATAAACTCCTTGGTGCTCATGTGTCCCAAATAGGTGCACAGAAAGGTAGGTTGCTGACATCTTGGGTGTACAGAAACACATCCACAGCAGATGAGTAAGAGTTTTCTAGTAATGCACACTGGGTAACCAGGTCACTGCAAAATCTCATTGCCAATTCTGTAGTTTAAAAACACAAACACATAACACCAGTATCATCTTCCTCTTCCGGTCCTGAAGATCCTTCCTTCTTCAGCACTTAGTCAGCACTTAGTCATTTGGAATTTGGTTTCTGGGGAGAAAGCATACTTGTCTCATCCTCATCCTTTGTTTGCAATCTCTGCTTCTTAACTACCCTTGGGATTTTTGCATTAATTTTGAGAAATCAAGTAATTTTAGTTTGATGTTTGACATAGGGCAGGCCCCGCTATTTTTTTTCCTTTTATGTATTCTTTTAAATTGTATTTGTTTCTTGACCATGAATTCAGAATAGGTGGTGAAGTCAGGCCCATGTAATATTATGGGATTAGCATATAAGGGCAATTGGCATTTTATGATGGTTCAGGCCAGGGAGGTATAAAGTTTCCTTCTGTTTTTTCTGCTTTTGTGAATTTTCTCCAGAACTCCAGTTATTATTAGGGGTGTGAAATTTGGGTAATTTGCTTTTTCGTAATTACACAAAATTTCAGTATACATTAAATGAAATTATGCATAATGCAGTGAAATACAGTAACCAACATTTGGTGGTTTATTTTAGTGTGAAATGAGTCCTTCGCTTCAACATTGGACAAAAAAACTCATGTTGCACTAAAACAATAACGCAAAAATATAAGCACCACAAACAGCAGAGCCTCGTGCTCTGGTTCTTTGCGTTGCTTCTGTGCACCCACAATAAATTTTCCAATGAGTGGTGCATAATTTCACAATGTTGGCTAATGAGTTTATTTTGAGAATTTTGTACGACAAATAAAAAACAAAATTAGGAAATTAAGTTGGTGTAACAAAACGTTCGTCAATACCTTGTCATCATACTCTTGAATTTGACTGTTTTAGTCATAGGGCCTTATTTAGTTCTTGGCAGACAGGTTACTCCATCTCAACGGTGACGGATAACCCATCTGCCAAAATATAAATCCCATAGGATAAAATGGGATTTATAGTTCTGCGGACGAGATATCCATCACCATTTTGACAGAGTAACCCGTCCTCCAAGATCTAAATCAGGCCCCTAATCTGTTGCAGGCCATTGGTGTGGTTTTCATGCTGTTGTGCAAGAGAACTATTTTTTATTATTTTAGTGGGTTGTTGATGGACTTGCATTCATTCCAATTCTAAGTTAATGTTTGTCTGAATGTTCCTGTTGGTGGCTAGTGTGGAGTAGTTCCAGGTGTTGTGGCCCATGTTGCCACATATTTTCTTTTTTTCTCAACCACCTTCTCCCCATGTTCATGTTGATCGTTGTGTATGAGAGTTGATGTATGAGTGAGATAGTTGATTAATGTTCTTTTTGCAACTTTTTTAATTCTTTAACTGGGGTAATTGTTGCCTAGTGTATGTGTTGGGGGCATTTTTTAAAGTTTGTTTTAATATTTTTTGTCAGTTTTCATGTTGCAGTGCAGTTATTACCTTGGTTTATTTTTTTTATATTATTGTGTATAGGCATACACATCTGTCCAGGCACATTTTGGGTGTATAATTCTGCAATCTTTTTCCATACAATGCTACAAGACTTTGTTGTTCAAGGGGAGACGGGGAACAGCAAAGGTTGGGCAGCTATGTTCACCTTGTTCTCCATGCCTCCTTCTTTTTTTAGTATATGGTCATCCACCATTTTTTAAACTAGTCTGGCCATTTTGCGTTTGTGCTCTATTCCTCCTTCTCTCCTTTTTTCCTTGCCATGTTGATGAAACGGTGGGCCAGATGTACGACAAATGCATTTAGCGATATCCTAATTGTGAATTTTAGCAAATTGCAAATAGGAAATCGTTAAATGGCATGTATGTTAGCTAGTCATGTGGAAATTGTGACTCGGAAATTAATGGCATCACAAAAAAGGAAAATCGCTATTTGCAATTTCCTATTTGGTCACAAATTGCCAATGCGGTCGCATCAATAAATAGTGATTCTACTTCCTGGTTCAGGGAACTGACCCCGGAAACGGGAAGTTCAGAATCTCAGCTGTCATGAAGGGAGGCCGAGAGAGGCAGAAGAACTGCAGAGCACAGGCAGTGACTTGAGGACCCCAAACAGCAGTCACCCAACCCCAGGAATGGCCAGCCATGAGCAGGGGAAGGTGGCAAGAGGGATGAAGAGGGAGGAAGGGAAAACTGAAGTTTTCTTAGCAGGAACAGGAGATTCTCACTGAGCAGTGTTGCAACAACCACCACGTCCTGTTTGGCTGGGCATCCATGAATGTTCCAGAGTCACAGAAGTGCAAGATATGGAAGGGGATGCAGAAGAAGATTATTGCTATGGGGGTGGCATAGCGCTCTGTCGAAGAGATTTGCAGGAGGTGGTACGACCTTTGTTTGAGCATAAAGGAAAAGGTCTTAACACGCGACTCGCAAAATATGGTTTGTACATGCGGCTGACCTATTTTGCAGTCACAAACAGGCTAAAGTCCCGTTTGCGACCGCAAAAACCAGCCGTACATCTGCCCCAAGCTTTGTGCCAATGAGAATGTGTTTCACAGGTAACATATTAAATGACATCTCCATTATCCAATTAGATGCACTTCCGGAAGACATTGAAGGCCCAACAGATGAGGGTGAAGAACAGGCACAGATGGAGGAGAAGAAAATGTAGTGCTTGAGAGTGTGCCCACTACATCTCATGGCCACTTTAGCAACGTGTCCTTCTCCCCACAGCTACCATCAAGAGAGGGTGAGGATCCATACAGCTATCCACTCCAACCCTGCAGCCAGTCATGAGGTCGTGAGGTCTGTCAGTGGGTGTCTGAGTGGGTGTACGGGTGTATAAGTGGTTGTGTGAGTGTCTCAGTGGGTGTGTGAGTGGCTGTGTGAGTCTGTGAGTAGGCGTGTGAGTGGTTTTGTGGGCCTCTGAGTGGGTGTGTTTTGTGGGTCTCTGAGTGGGTGTGTGAGTGGCTGTTTGGGTGTATGAGTGGGTATGTGAGTGGTTGTGTGGGTATGTAGGTGGGTGTGTGAGTGAGTGAGTGTGTGTGCAGGTATGTCAATCTGTGAGTGTATGTTTTCTAATTGGGGTCTAGATACCCAGAACCTCTCTGAATCCACCTGAATCTGTGAGAATATGGAGAGGATCCGGGGAGGATCTGGGGAGGATCCATGGATCCTAGTGTGGTAAAAAAAGGTTTTCAGACAATTTCGT
The DNA here is from genome assembly GCA_963921515.1 of Calotriton arnoldi. Taxonomy (NCBI): domain Eukaryota; kingdom Metazoa; phylum Chordata; class Amphibia; order Caudata; family Salamandridae; genus Calotriton; species Calotriton arnoldi. Next base: position 284,129 of record CAWUFW010014250.1, on the reverse strand, counting down.
ACTCATGAGGGGTCCCTCACAGACCCCACCATTAGTCCCATGAGGTCAAGGTACCTCTACCCCGACCCCTTCTATCACTTTTTAACTTTATTTTCCCCGCTGGGACCTGAGTCCCGATGAACAAAATGGCAGGCGCAACTTTCCTCTAAGGTTGCGGCCAGCCAACCATGGCATTGCTGTTGGCACCTGGATTCATGAATCCAAGGAGTATCCAAGGAGGATCAGCGAAGGATCCACATCCCTAGATATACAAATTTGGTTTTCTTTTATTATCTTGAAAACTGCTGAACAGATTTACATGGAATTACACAAAGGTCGCTTTCTGACCAAGATCTACTTTTCTGCCAAATTTGGTGTAATTCCGTTCAGCAGTTTGGGCTGTAGTTGTGCCTAAATTCCATATGGGAAATTGAATGGGAAAAATGCATTTTGGGACCCCCCTTTTTCTTAGTCCCCGCTTGATGAACCACCCCAAAACTTTCAACACAGCAGCTGAACTGACTGTCATACTAATTTTAAAAATTCCATGAAGATTCATCAAATGGCGACAAAGTTATTAGCAAAACAAAAAATGCTTTTCCTATGGAAACTAGGTCCTAGCTATAAATATATATATATATATGTATTTATTATTTATTTATTTATTTTATTTAGGAGTTTTATATAGCGCTAGCCAGACCCGAAGGTATCGGAGCGCTTTACAACATAAGTGGTGGGGAAATCACACAGAAATAACAGTAGTATACATATTGACTCTTGTCGAGTCGAAAGTCTCAGAGCAGAATACAACATTGATAGCAAGAAATCACAGAATATAGGGGTGATATATACATTGACTCGAGGGTAAGCCTGGGCGTAGTTGGCGTAGTAGCACTTCACGTAGCTACGTGAAGTACATTTTTAACTACACGTAGCTATGCACATTGCGTAGTGCGTAGCTGTGTGCTTGACTGCACTGTACAATAATTGCCATAAACACCTTGTACAGTGCAAGTTAAGATAAAAAAAAATCTCTGTCTTTATATACTAAAAATGCATATAGTTACTACACAAAAGTGAAAACGATAAATTAGCAAGCAGTGAGAGAGGTGATGATTTTATGATCCTCCCTAACCTAGGGGGAAAACCAAGCAGATGCCTTGAAAACAAAAAACACATCTTTGGAACATATTCAGTGGTGGTCCCATCCTCTTAGGACCACCCCAAGCACAGTTATTGGCAAAAATACAATCCCAACCAAAGGCCCTGCAAAGCATTATGGGACGAGATTAGCAGTGGGCAGTGAATATTATAGTATCCAATATCAAAATAATTCTACAAAGAGCTGCAGTTCCACTAGTCGTTACTAGATGTCCTCACGAGTCAAATGCAAAAGCCTCATGAAAGGTTTTCAATACTTTTGCATTTGACTCGTGAGGGACATCTTGTAACGACTAGTGGAACTGCAGCTTGATGTATTAATAATTTCAATGCTTTTGCATTTGACTCGTGAGGGACACCTAGTAACGACTAGTTGAACTGCAGCTCTTTGTAGAATTATTTTGATATTGGAAACTATAATATTCACTGCCCACTGCTAATCTCGTCCCATAATGCTTTGCAGGGCCTTTGGTTGGGATTGTATTTTTGCCCATAACAGTGCTTGGGGTGGTCCTAGGAGGAAGGGACCACCATTGAATCGTTCACATGATATGCTTTTTGTGTTCAAGGCATCTGCTTGGTCCTCCCCTAGGTTAGGGGACTCCAAAATCATCACCTCTCTCATTGCTTGATATTTTATTGTCAAAATTCATTTTTGTGAATTGGTTATATGCTTTTTAGCTTAGAAAATTGCTTTATCAAAGCATTTGAAGGTGTTTATTTTACTGCTGCTACGATACGTCAATTAGTACAGTTATTCACTCTGCTACGTGCAATTTGCGTAGTGCGTAGTAGCACAAACTTTGCATGCTCCGTGAGCGTAGCGAAGTATTATGCCCAGGATTACTCGAGGGAGACCGTTTCTGGGGAGGGGGGCATAGGAACGAGTCAGGAGGTGGGTGAGGTAGAAGTCTTAGTATTAAGGTGGTTGAGTGCTGCAATGGACAAGAGTCTGCATTCGGGCGGCAGCTATCCATTCAGAAAGGAACGGTTGAGGAGAGGTCTTTGAGCTGCCTTTTGAATTTTACAAAGGAGGGGTTAGTCCTGATATGGGCTGGGATGGAGTTCCAGATTTTGGGCGCATTTCCAGAGAAGGATCGAGATGAGGTTTTTTGTTTGCGAGTTTTCGGGGGGATGAGGAGTAGAGTGTTGGTGCTCCTGAGGCTCCTTGTCTGGCCGGCTTTCTTGAGTTTGGCAGCCAGGTAGGTGGGTTTGTGCGTGAGACAAGCAGTTCTGAAGTTGGCACGCATTTCGATTGGGAGCCATTTTAGTTCTCTGAGTGCCGGCAAAATGTGTTCAAATTTCTTCACTCCGGTGACCATTCTGGCTGCTGCATTAAGAGTTGATCTAAGAAGGGCTAAGTGAGATTTTGCTGTTCCTGTGAGGGTTGCAATCCCATAGTCCAGTCTGGACAACACCAGGGATTGAGTAGCTTGTTTGAGATCGCTGGGAGGGATGAAGGGTTTTATTTAGTTGAGCAGTTTACGGTTGAGGAAGGCGCTCTTAGCGGAGTTCTTGATGTGCTTGGCCATGTCTAATTTTGGGTCCAGAGTGATTCCCAGTGATTTTACGGAGTCGGTCAGGGTGAGATTGCAGTTGAGAGCATCGATGGATTTTAGCCATTCTGTGACTTGGGGGTTTTGCTCCTTATTGGAAATGAGCAGGATTCCTGCCTTGTCTTGGTTGAGTTTCAGGTGGTTGAGTGTTAGCCAGTGTTGGACTTCGCTTAGAGTGTGGTTTAGTCTTTGAATGTTGTCAATGGAGGAGGTTTCGAGATAGATCTGGGTGTTGTCCGCATAAAGGTGGAAGGGGATGTTGGTTTTTTTGAGAATGGAGGTGAGGGTTTCCATGTAGATGTTGAAAAGTTGCGGAGAGAGAACTGATCCTTGTGGTACCCCCCTGCTGACGGGGTGTAGGTCAGACAAGAAGTTATTGATTTTTATTCTTTGGGTGCAGTTCTGTAGACAAGAGGTGAACCATTGTAGGACCACCTCATCCACTCCTACCCTTTCTTGCAGTACCTTAATGAGTAATTTGTGTTCAACCATGTCGAAGGCTGCCGATAGGTCCAAGAGTATTAGCAGACAGCATTGGTCATTGTCTAGTGACTTGTGGATATCGTCTATGACATTCAGGATCGCTGTCTCTGTGCTGCAACCTTTTCTGAAGCCCGATTGGTGAGGGTCTAGAAGGTTGGTGCAGTCCATGTGTTGGGTAAGTTGGAGGAGGACACATCTTTCCAGGATTTTAGCTAGGAGAGGGAGATTGGAGACGGGTCTGAAGTTGTTAAGATCCTTTGTGTCAGAGCCCGTTTTTTTTAATAGTGTGACTTGGCCGATTTTGAGACAGTCCGGCATGACTCCAGTTCTCAGGGAGCTATTTATAATCTTGGTCCAGATCGGGGCTAGGGTGAGTTTGAGCTTTTTGACCAGTTGGGCAGGAATGGGGTCCGAGACGTGAGATGCGGGGGTAGAGCTGGAAATCATTTTTTCGATCTCAACTACGGAGATGGGGTTGAAGGATTTCCAGTTGTTTGGGTGGAGCTTGTGTGTGATGACTTCTGTCTCATCGAGCGAGCTATTGCGAGGGGGCATCGGTGATCATCCAGGGAGAGCTCAATCTTTGTGATTTTCTCATTAAAGAAATTGGCAAAGTTATCACATAAGTCTTTGGAGGCCTGAACTGATGATGCGGGGGGTTTGGAGGTTTGTTGTCTGATGAGATTGAAGAGTTCTTTCGGCCTATTTTTTGCGTTATCAAGAGCACTACAAAAGAAGGACTTTTTTTCATCCTTGATGTGTTTTTTGTATTTTCTGCGCACTGATTTGAGGCGATTGAGGAGGATTGTGGACGGGTTGTTCCACCAGAGTATTTCTGCAGCACTTAGCTGTCTTCTTTTAGAGTTTATGTCCGTATTGAACCATGATCTAGATGGGGTGTTCCTGACTCTTTTTTGTTTGCAGGGGGCTAATTGATCCATGATGGAAGTCATAGTTGTATTGTAGTGGGAGGTGAGTTATGTTGTGGAGAGGTTGTGTGTTGTGATCGGGAGGAGTGAGCTTACCCTTTTCTCCAGGTCAATAAGGGGGATTTGACTTAGATTTCTCGCCCAGTGGGTGAGTTCCTGCGTGCGGGGCAGGCATTGAGTTATTAGGTTGATGTGGAATAAGATGATGTGGTGGTCGGACCAGTCAACAGGTAGGATGTGGTCGATAGTGACTGTGTCTTCTTGAGCAATAATAGCATCCAGGATTGATCCTCTGTTATGGGTTTGTTCTGTGCAGTGTAAGTTTATTGTTGTGTAGAAGTTCGTTCAAGGTTTGGATCAGCGAGTTGTTTTCCTCATTCCAGTGTAAGTTGAGGTCACTTAGAATTGTGTTGTTGGAGTCCTGAAGTGCGCAGTGAGTTATCAGGTCGGAAAGGTGTTCTCCGAATGAGGTGGAGTTGCCAGGGGGATGGTAGAGGAGATGGCATAGTAGTGTTTTGTTGACACTCGTCTTAATGGAGGCAGTAAGGCATTCAAATGAGTTATATTTGAAGGAGTCAATTTCTGATACGGAGATGTTATTCTTGTGAATGATTGCAATACCCCCTCCTCGTTGGTTTTTTCTTTCTTTATTGATGATTAGGAAGCCGGGGGGCACAAGCATGTCAATGGATAGGGAAGAGAACTCGTTCAGCCAAGTTTCGGTGGTGAACGTGATGTCTATGTCGTGGGCAGGGATAATTTCTGCCAGTTTGGTTGCATGTTTCGTGGCCGATCTGCAGTTTATAAGCATGCATTTGGTGGTGTTCCCCTCGTTATTGAGTTTCTTCGTTAGGGGGGCCCTGGGAATAGTAGAGAGGAAGGGTGGGGGTCTTGGCGTTCTGGGTGGGAAGCAGTCCCTGCAGAGTCCAGTGATAACCTGGATCTTGGAGTTTAGGGTGACAGTAGGGTATATGTCATATGAGGTGGCAAGATCAATCGCCTCTCTCATGGACATTGCGGCTTTCGTTCTTTTGGGTTTCTGTGTTTGGTTCGAGAGGGGGGTTGTGTTCCAGCTTTGTCTTTGAGTCTTGGGAGGTCTTGAGTGTTTGGTGTTGTTAACTGTGGGTGTAGGGTGTGGGCGTTGGCGAGATTTCCGGCGTGAGGTGAGGTTCAGTAGGATTTCGTTGAGGCCCACTATTACAGTTTCTAGCTGGCTTTCCAATAGAGCGAGTCTCTGAGTCGGCTCCCAGGAGGAGGAGGTAGGGGTGTCAGGGTTTCGACTTTCTTGGGCGAGGTTGTTAAGGGAAGGGGAGAGCTTGGAATTGGGAGATTGGCTTTTGGTGATGGTGTTGCCTCTGTTATCCCTGTGGGTAGCCATGGACAAGGGGTGTGGAGAGTCATGTCGTGATTCAGTCGGCCACCTCTGGCGCACAGGTAGAGGGTGAGAGTTAGGAGTCATTGCCTGAGGGTTCAGTTCACTAATTGTTTGTAGGGAGTAGTAATTTGGGGAGGGAGGGGGTGGTGTTGGTCAGGGGGTTGCAGGGTCATCTCTGAGACGTGCCTTTGATTAGTTTTGGAAGGTAGGTCTGTATTGTGCGTTTCTGGGGGGTGATGGTGGGAGGAGAGGTTATTGTCAGGGGGGAAGGTTGGCGGTGTTGGCGTGGGTCTTGGGGATAGTTTGTGGTATCTCTAGGGGGGTCAATCTGTCTGGGGATGGGGAGTTGTTCGGGTGGGAGTGGCGTGAGTGAATGAGGGCGTTTTGAAGCAAGGGGAAGAGGTAGTCAAATGCATCTAGGTTGTCGTGGTTGGCTTGGATCATGACTGTACCGTTAGTGTAGATGGTCGCAGAGGTGTTGCCACAACGCGTGTGGTGTTTTGGGATTGAGATCATCAGTTTGCAGCTGTAAGGAGTGTTAGTTGTTTTGGATATGTGGAGCTGTGTTCTGAGAATGTTGTTCCAATTCGCAGGGCTTTCGGTATGGAAAATTAGATCCATTTTCTGCTGGCCATTGGAGGTGCAGTGGAATATGTCAGCGAATAGTGTATCTGGGTGTTGTCTGATCAGTCTGTGTTTGAAGTTTCTTTTCGCTTTTAGTGAGAGGTTGGGGGGAAGATGATGGAGAAGGAGTTAGGGCCGTGTGGTTTCACGAAATTTGGCGTGGAGGGGCCGAGGGAGGTTGCAGTGGCTGGTGCCATTTATTCTGAGTTGGAGAGGTGGATAAGTATCCGGGGCTTTGCTCAGTCTATTGGTCTGAGGGGGCTAGGGTTGGGAGGTGTTGGCAGTTGAGGTCAAAGACCGACCAGGTGTCAATGCCCGGTGAGTAGAAGTTAGAGCAGGTCGGAGGTCGCCATTCTGGAGTCAGTCACTGGGGTACCGAGACCCGCTTTTCATGGTACTGGGGCAGAGCGTCTGTAGAGGTTTTCACAGGTATCAGGGTGCTTATTCTAATGTTCCCGGGATCCGGTGAGATATGGACAAGTGGGGACGTGGATCGAGTGCACGTAATTGGCTGGTGAGTGAGAGGTTAGAGCGGGTCAGGCCGTCATTGATGGGTCAGCTCTCGAGGTATCATGGGCCGCGTCACACTGGGGCAGCGCGACTATATAGCTGAATTCCCAGTTTCCAGTGGCTATTACCCGGTTTCTAGGTTCCGGTGGGTAGACCCTTTTTTTAACATTTCATGGACAAGTTCCGGGGAACTGGTGAAGTGTGGACTTTAGAGGCCGCAGATTGAGTGGGAGGAAGTACTCGGTGAGAGAAGATTCGTGCCGGTCATGCCGCCATTTTGGAGTCAGGCATCAGGTACCATGACCTCCGTCTCCCGTTGCTGGGGCAGCGCGGCTGTAAAGCTGTTTCAGTTTCCAAGGGTCAGTTACAATGATCTTAAGATCTGGGGTTACGGTGAGTAGATCTTTTCAATTCTTTTCACGGGTACTCACCCAGTGAGAGGATGGTAGTGCCGCCATTTTAGAGTCAGGCATCAGGTACTGTGACCTTTGTCTCCTGTTGCTGGGGCAGCGCAGCTGTAAAGCTGTTTCAGTTTCCAAGGATCTGTTATAATGATCTTAAGATCCTGTGTTCCGGTAAGTAGATCTTTTCCATTCTATTCACGGGTACTCACCCGATGGGAGTATGTTAGTACGGCCATTTTGGAGTCAGGCATCCAGTACCGTGATCTTCGTCTCCCGTTGTTGGGGTAGCACGGGCGTAAGCTGTTTCAGTTTCCAGGGGGGCTGTTACAATGTCCTTGAAATCTGATGTTCCGGTGGGTAGATCTTTTCAGTTCTTTTCACGGGTATTCACCCGATGGAAGGATGTTAGTGCTGCCATTTTGGAGTCAGGCACCAGGTACCGTGACCCGTGACTCTCGTTGCTGGTGCAGCGCGGCTGTAAAGTTGTTTTAGTTTCCAGGGGGCTATTGCAATGACCTTAATCCGTTGTTCCGGTGAGTAGATTTTTATGATTCTTATCATGGGTATTCACCCGTTGAGAGGATGATGCGTGCGGGTCAGTCCGCCATTTCGGAGTCAGGCAACGGGTATCCTGACCTTCATCTCCCGTTACCAGGGCCACGTGACTGTTGAGTTTATTTACAGGTTCCACTAGGCTTTTCTCAGGGTTCCGGGGTACCAGTGAGTGGACCCTTTCTTTTTGTTTCGCGGGTACTCACCGGTGTTGCTTTGTTGCTCTCTATGGGAGTGGTGGGCTGGCGCCTCTGATGAGAGGGGGCTCCTCACTCCTTAAGGATTCTCTTGGTGTCGTTCGATCAATCAGTCCAAGGATGCCTCCTCGTGACTGCCTGGTGTCCAGTGTAGCTGCAGACTTTTGGGACTCTTACAGGTCCAAGCGTAGAAATCCTGGATCTTCAGATGTGGGGTCCGTCGGCCGGTCTCTCCCGATCTCTCTCCCTTCCGCAGGTGGAGGCAGCAAGGCGCAGATTTGCAATCCCGGCAGCGGGTTCACAGCGCAAATTTGGGATATCTTCTTGGCAGTAATACACCGGTGAGTCTCAATCGTCGTAGGGGTCATGGGGGGGGGTAGCTGGGATTTGCACGTAAGAGTGATCCCTTGCCCCAGGAGCTCGTTCTCAGACCTCTTCTCCGGCGGCCATCTTCGGCATGTAGGTATAGTTAGGACCTAGTTTCCATAGGAAAATCATTTTTTGACTTGCCTATAACTTTGGCGTTGTTTGACTAATCTTCATGAAATTTTACAAAAGAAATGTCAAAGTAGGTCTGTGTGTCATGGAAAGTTTGGGGGTGATCCGTGCAGTGGGGGCCGAGAAATAGGGGGGCGAAAAAAAGGTCTATTTGTAATGTAATTCCCATAGGAACGTGTTGTGAAACCTACAGCCCGAACCATTGGATGGAATGACACCAAATTTGACAGAAAGGTAGATATTGTTATGCAGATTGTACTTTTTGTTCTTTTGTGCAAATCTGTCCAGTAGTTTTTGATAAATTTAAGCCAAAAATTATAGATATCTCTGGCCGCCAATATTTTGCGGTGGTTTCGCTATTAATCGCAGATGCGCGCACCATTGGGAATGCTGTGATTGGCTGGACATAACCTAAACAGAAAGTTGTGACCACCATTTTATCATTTGGGAATGGTTCCCGGGGCTGAAAATGTGTGTGAAAGCTAACATAAGGGGTCAGGGTGGAGATACTCTGACCCCATGTTTCAGAAATGGGTGTGTTAATGACACAAGTTATGTGTCCAAATAAAAAAAAATTCATTGCACATGATATTCACGATGACGGCGTGACTGCCATTACGGCCCCCCTTGCACCATTGCAGGGTTGTCTTGATTAATGTGGCAACACTGTGAATATTGGTGTAAATATAAACAATATATCAGGAATCATTAATGCTCATTGTCATAGAGATATTGAGATTCTGATAAATGTTTTTTAGAGTTGTTTAGATATAATTTTTGAATGTGGTGATGGCTATTGAATTACTGTTTGTGCTTTCCGCTTTTGCGCTGTATCCACGGGGATGGCACCTACCGACGTAATTGCGATCTCCGACCTCACCGCAAAAACGGAAAGTAGGTTTTAGAGATGGTTATTCTAGAAATACACTAGAAAAACATGAGTTTGAAGTGTACAGAAATAAACCCCTAGAGTGTAAAATACTGTAATATGTGTGCATATATGTGTTTTTCACTGGGTTAACGCCGTTGTTGTGACTCCCCGAATAACAGCGAAAATGGAAAATAGGTCTTAATGATGGATTTTAAAGAAACTTAGTAAAAAAAATAAGTTTAAATATATTTTTAAAGAAGCATATATATAGTAATGTGCGTAGCGCAATGTTTACAATGGAAATAAAAAAATATATTTTTGGATGTGCTGGTGGCGGTTGAATGTCTGCTTTTGTTTTGAAATTTTGTGAGTCTTTTGCGACCATCACAAAGATTCCCAAAACTAAAAAAAGGATCTTTAGAAAAAAAAATTACAACATTTCAGGTACTAGGGTGGCTCTGACAAGAGCCTTTGTGTTGATTGTGTGTATATGACAGCTACACATAAAAATGGATGCAGAGTTTCAGGTTACTTAGAAACACCCTGTTGCCTTCGTCTGTAAAGTGTACTCCATCATTTCTATAAATTTCATGCATGTCAAAATGCAGATTTTTATTATAGATACAGCCCATGCGATGGTCTCTGAGGAATGCAGAAACAGTTTTATTAACATGTTTCCTGGCTTTGTCAATCTGTGGACAGAATTGATTTGACCACATCCATTTCTGTCTTTGGCATGTATTAGAGTACACCAAGACAATGTGAGGGAAAAGCGACATCAGTTCTGCAAAGGTATCTTTCTTTAGGATTTCCAGTCCTACCCCAGCAATGTTCCTAGGTCATTGCCACCACAGTGCACAATCAAGAGGTGAGGAGCTCGGCAATCCACAATAGATTTATTTTACCAAAGCGAGCAACTGATGCAACTTTAACCCTCTCTGGCCAAACCAAGTAATCTCCACATTTGGCAAACCCAAGTCCCTGTCAATACCTCTGTTTTTTGCAGTCTCTTTAGCCCAATTTACAAAGCTGTGGCCCACAAGCCACACTCTTAGCATTTTGAAGTGGAGGAGCAATATGAGTCAGGAGAAGGCTGGAGCTGAATGAGGTAGTTTTCCAAATTAAAAGTAGTTAAAACAGAGGTTTTTTTTTTTAAACAGATGTATTTCATGCCAGCATGAAAGTGAATAAAATTAGGTAGTGTGTTGGATGCCCTAGCAAGAAGTCCTATTATTAGCTGTTGTTTAAAAAAAGAAATGTAATACAGACATGGATATGCTTTTGAATTTTTGGAGTAAACCACACCTGCTGTATCTCATTTTAAAGTAGCATGTTCCTTCTAGAATGTGCTGTTAAGTTGTGACCTACTGGTACCACTGGGTTACTAGGTACACTGAGCTAAGAGCGTATTGGGGGTAGGGTGTTAAATAACCCTGGGCAGTGAACTCGACCTTGCTCACAGAGTTTGCAGAGTATTCTGCACTCCGCGTTACGCGGAGCTCGTAAAGTTCCCAAAAACTCTAAGCGGAACAGAGTTTTTTTCCTCGCTCACGCTCATCAACAATACGTTGGCGAGCGAGATTTTTCCTCATTCACGATTGTCAATGTCAAGTTGGCAAGCGCGAGTGTGGAAAATCAGCCTCCTGGCGACATTTCTCAGTGCAAGAGGTCAGATTTTTCATTGCGAGTGGTCGCATATGCTTGCGACCGCTCGCGTTGAGAAACAGTCCGTTTGCGTTGAGAAAGCTGCCGCTCGAGTAAAAAATCTACTCGAGCAGCAGAAAGGAAACAGCGCCTGCTTGCGCTGTGCATGGTTTGTGATGATTGCACAGTGTGGACAAACACCCGGCACTGAAAAATCACCACGAACGGCATTTATCTAACACACGCCACTGCTTGCGGAGATCCACGTAGCGCGGATGAGGTTTTTTTGCACTTAGCGGAGTTCCACGTAGCGGAACTCTCTGAACTCCACCCAGGCTTAGTGTTAAAGTGACAGAACATTTTTTAGAAAGTTGAGGAGTTATGACACAATTTAAGCAATGGTTCAGGTTCCTAATTTAAAGAAAAAATAATTATGACTTCAAATGATTCATTTAAAGAATCCCACCCAAAAGTCATAAAATAATACAGTACCCTTGAACAATTATCAAGAAAGTTTTTTCATTAATGGGAAATTCAAATGTACAATGTGCTCATAAGGTTACACAAACATAAATGAATGACAAAGGACAAACTAAGGTGTACACAAAAATAATGGCAAAAACGGAAAAATTATGTACAATAACAGGTTTGTAGAATCACAAAAACAGAATACACTTAATGCTTCCTCTTATTTTTTTGCCAAGGAAGGCGTCAATGGCGTTTCAACCATATTCATTTGTCAGGTCATCGTCAGTATAGAACATATAGAGAGCAACCATCAATCGTTCAAGCCATTCCAGCTTGAACGATTGATGGTTGCTCTCTATATGTTCTGTCCTGATGATGACCTTTTGAGCGGTATTCTTTAAATGAATCATTTGAAGTCACAATTGTTTTTCCTTTAAATTAGTAACCTGAACCAATGTAGCATTCATATTGTTTATTTGCCCCAGGTTTGGGTTACTGGGCTGGCCCTGTTTGTTGCAATCACAATTTAAGTAATGGCAAACTTTAATTTCCAACTCAGGACTATGTACTAAACTGTTGTTCAGTATTTAAATGTAAAAAACTGATTTGGACTCCCGTTTTTTTCCGCGATTATTCCTCAATAATCGCAAAAACATTGCAAACACGCATAGACAGGAATTTCTTTTTGAAAGAGAGTGAAAGGGTTACCAGATGCTAAACATTCACAAGTGGAGATGTAGTAGTCTAAAATGAAAGACTTGATTTCATTTGCTGCATTTCTCATGATCATAGAGAGGAAAGTTGAAGAGGTTGAGATTTTATAGTTGCTTTCTATGAGAGTGGTGTACCATTCTTGTGCTTAGTTTTTACAATTCTTAACAGTTTCAAAACTATCCAGAAAGAGCTAAAACAACAACATAATCTACAAACTCAATTGACTGGTATGCATATAACTTGTAATGTACATTAGAAATGAAGATGCATATGGGAATTTGTTTAAAAATGGTATAACAGTGATGTGAAAAAATATATATATCAGATGAACTGTATCCGGCAGCAGGAATGTGTTTAAGATGTTAGTACCGTTGAAAATTACCATGAGCAATGCCTTTAAAAAGGACAATGTTTAAATGTCTAAGCACTTTGTGCAGAATAGATACATCTATATTTTTTGCATTCTAGGAGTTCTGGTAGTTTTAGTCACATTATTAAACAAGAGTAGTGTAGTCAGAAATAAAAGACAAGAAAATGTGCTGCATGTGTATATGAATTATAAAGTAGTATTACTTGTTAGGTATATATTAGGAAGTGTTTGTCAATGTGGTTTTTAACTTATATGACCGGTTTGCATATACTTAGATGGTGAGATATGGTTTTTGTGGTTGCAGATAGTTATCTGTACGATGAGACTCTTGAGTTTTCTTAAAGATGGAAAGAACTATATATTTTTGGAAAGATGGCATGAAGGTGTAAATCTATTATGAAATAACATATATGTTTACATGGTGATCTATGTTCTTTAAGGCTGTTGAAAATTTCATGTATATGGTGAGGGTGGTGTATTTCTTTAAACATGCTATGTTTAAAATTGTGGACGGCAAATAGTGCCTTGAGAGTTCTTGTGCTAGCTTCACAGAATTGTTGATTTCAGTTTTAGAAGCTTTTTGATGTATGTGCATGCTGAGTAACAGAGCAATGTATGCTCTTAGATAGCCATGTATGCAATTATATATCAAGTGTTATATCTAGACATATTCAATCACCCAGGGACTATGCATGCACTCTTCCAACCATGCAGGCACTAATTATGTACTCATTGAACTACACAGGCAACACCCATGCATTCATCCAATCATCCAGATAGTGGCAATATAGTCATGCGGATACACAGGCAATAACTATGCAGATATGGGACGACCAATGTAGTTCCTGAATACTCAGGGAACCATACAGGCACTACCTATATTCTGAGGGAATCATCTAGGCACTATCTATGCATTTATCCAATCATTCAGGGAGTATTGTTGTACTCAACCAGAAACACATGTATTTACAAGTTTTAGTGAGGAATAAGTACTCTTTTAGAACCATCTGGTGAAATATATATGTAACCTGTCACACACTGTTTGCATGTACTCTGAAGAATTAGTGAACTATATGCTGTGATACAGATTAATGTGCATATTTTGATATGCAGTGTTTCTCAAACTTTAAATCTGACACATCAAAGTAGAAAAGTATTGAAATACTAAATGTACCAGTGACACAGTGGTAGAGATACACAGAAATAGCTCTTATGTTGTGTTTTTGGATTTACAATATTGAGACACTGTATGTACTTTTACACTTTGGTTGATGTTTATTTTAAAATTGAGAACATAGGGGATAAAGTGGTCTTTTACCGTGTATATGTGAGAACTAAGATATGGTGCAGCTGTGTTGTAGGAGAGGTGCTATAATATTAAAAAGTAACTCATAAATTAAGTTTTGTGTTTTTGTTTGGGTTTGGTACATTGAAGTAAGTGCTTGTAGTTATGGAGATAGGTTTATTTGTAACATAACATAAAAATTGTTTTTGTAGTATGTGTAAGCCAGTAGTAAAGTAGTTGGTACATTGGCTAGAAAAAATAAATAAATATATATAGTTATTTTCTTTTACCGAAACAATCTCTGATTAGTTACAGACAGAATGCCTACAAAAGCTTGGAGGAAAAAGGAACAGAAGCAACTACAGTATCTATGCAGAACTGAGACTCAAAAGGGGCAAAATGAAGAAAAAGTGGTGAACAAAAAAAGAGCTATTAGTATGAAGACAAAGTCATTTCTTAAAAATATATGTGGACATTTCCAAAGATTATTAAATAATGAAAATGAAATTCAAACTATGAGAAAGATTAACAAGGACAAAATCTATATAACAAGAACAGGAAAGCATGTGACAAAAATGGACACACTTTAACCAGGAGGAGCCAGAAGCAGTTTAAGGAAATCAGAGCCAGGATGTTTCGTAGTAGAGTAGCTATAAATCTACTGAGAAAAATGAAGAAGTATAGAAGAAGGAGACATGCAATGAAACAGAAAGAACGAGTTGAGAGAGTAGTTGGTAAGGTCTTTGATTTGAAGGTGAAGCTTTTTATTTTGATTATAAGTAGAATGAAGACTCTTGACAAAATGGTGTTGTGCATGAGGAGACAAAACCAGAAAAAGTATTAGTGAATAGAAGTAAATTTTATACAGTTTTTACTGGAGACTGCATACATACTTCTAGTACAGAGTCTTTCTTTTTAAGGAAGGAAGTTATCTCCAGGATAATAGATTAGTTCATGCTATTGATTACAGAGGACGTTGTTATGAAATGAAGAATGGCACTCCTATAGCGAAAGAGGTGATGGTACCTACAAATGTATAACAAGTTATTGGAGAGAAGATACAAGGAAGGCGGAGTCAGGCGCCTGTATAGAAATGAAATTGTAGTAGCGTTTGTAGTATTCAACAGCAATCCACTGATATATTAAGGACATTTCTACATATCTTTCCAAGATGAAGTTTAAAACACAAAATAAGTACTTTACAAGGATTCTTGCAAGATTAGAAAGCACACAAAATTGCTGGGACACTCACTAGCTTGTTTATCAAACAAAGTGTGCCAAAGCACCTTCCATCATTTCAGGATGTTAGCTGGACACCACTCAACAATCCAAGCTTTAGTTAGGAGGCTGTACTATGTGAATACTCCTACTTTACTCTGGCAGATGTAGAAAAGGTTTGTGATGAAGTGCAGTTTCCTTTCTATGGTCCTGAGCAGGATTCTAGGGAAAATGAAGTGTTGTTAAGAGGAAAAGTTGCAGAACGGGACACAGATATTACAGTTGATAGTTTTGAAAAAGAGCTTACAAAATTTATCACAGTGTGGTCTCAAAAACCAGAGTATGTTTGTATATGTTGTTGACGCACTCACTAAAAGATTGAAACACAGACTGTTGACTTGTATTTGAAAAGTGAAAAAGTAAATAATGATAACTGGCAAAAGTTAGCTGTTTATTTATTTGTAGAGGAACGCTTTGACTTGTCCATATGGCAAGTTATATGTAAGTAGTGTTACAATAAATTAGAAGATAATAAAATGAACAACACATAGATATTAGATACCCATTTTGTAAGATAATAAAATGCCTGCTAATGTAGAAAAACTATGCAGGGCCAAAAATAAAAAAAATCAACATTTATGATTCTTTGCAGCATTTAAGAACTGCGCTCCAGCACTCACTACAACTCCACAATCCATGCAGTATGATGCCATCCGGGAACACTGTGGAGCCAAATCTTGTAGTTGAGATTGGACCTCTGAAGGGACTCTCTGCCCCAGTGTTGTTGTGGCAGCTATTGAAGTTGAGGGTCCTTCAGCCTTGTGCTGCCTTCTTGCTGCTTTTACACTATGCTATAGTATGTTTTTAGATAGTAAAGCTTGGACGTAGTCTTGCAAGAATATTTTAAATTTGTACCCCTTGACAATGTCTTGTGACATATTGTGAATTGTTCACTATGAACTCCTCTTAAAGAATGTTCAAGATAGATAAATGGACGTGTACTTTTTATTCTTTTGGTTGAAAAGTGTATTATCCAATGATGTTCCTTTATTTCCCAGTAATATGATTTTCTGTTTTATTTTTGAATGTTTTTTGTGGTTTTGTAAAGTTTTTCAAAACATTTTTGTTCTTTTTTATGGTAACAAAAATGGCAACTGGGACAGGAGGAATTTGAAAAATGTGCACTGAGAAATATGCAAAAAATATAAAACGGGAAAAATATTAGCATGTATGATTTTTTGCAGCATTGCGAATAGCTGTAACACACTGTTGATCAGCACTGCAGTCCATGCAATACATGGCCATTCTTGAAAACTCTGGAGCCATATCTGTTATAGTAGTCTGCACCTCTGAAGGGACTTTCTGGCCGGGATTTGTTGCTGCTGTCACTGCTGTAGTTGGTCCTCCAATTTCCCTCTGCTAGATCGCCAGTTGGAGATGTTTTCTATGATAGGATTTAAGATGATATAGCATGGACATTGTCCCACATGAATATTTTTTGTTCGTCCCTTTTGAGAGGGTCTTGTCACACATTGTGCATTGCACTAGTTTTGCAACAGTTTTTGATTCCCCATGAGTTTGGGTAACAATGGGTAGTTTAATGGGTGTTTGGTAGTTATGTTCTATTCGTGAGATCAGATGGTGAAAGTTATTTTTTTAAATTGTTTTTTTTTAAATGTGTTGTTAAAATAAAGTTAAACAATTATGTTACTAAACAGCTAGACTCAAACTTTGTGTAAAAGTTGTTTAAATATCGGATTTAAATTTTTTCATTTGTATTTGTGACTATTGATGTCATTGCATCCTTCGGTTTTGCTGTGAAGAAGGAAAATGCATTTTGATGTAGGTATTTCTACAAATGTAAACAAAGGGGAAAGTGAAATTGGTATCTTACTAAATAGCTACACTGAAACCTCATGTAAAATATGTCTATATATCTGTTTTACACTTTGTTAAAAACACCTGGTATTCGCACTCTGTTCTTGGCAATGGCACTCATAGAATCATACATGCACTATCTGTGCAATCATCAAGGATGTCCTTTCTCCACCACTCTGCAAACGCACCTCCTGGCATAGTACTAGTTGGGAGATGAAGTCCCCTTGGCTATTGAGGTTATTTGGGGGCCAAGTATCCCTCTTGTTACCTCCAGCAAGTTCCACACAATCAGCTTGCTGAGAGGTCTTTGGAGGCCACACCCCCTTTCTGGTCCACTCTGCAAACACATCTCCCGGCACACTACTGGTTGGGGACTAAAGTTGTCTTGGATGCTAAAGTACCTTGGGGAGCAAGAAGCCATCCTGGCACTTTCTATAAGTCCTACTCAGTGGGATTTCTGAGAGCTGGTCAGAGGCCCTGCCCCCTTTCTACACCATTCTGCAAAGACCTTTGCTACTTAAAAAACCATGGAAATTCACTGAAAAAAACAAAGGTTACAGGCAAGTTATAGCTAGGAATTAGCATTTAAAAAACCTTAGAAATTCACAGAAAAAACAAAAGGTTACAGGGCTGGTATAGTTAGAAGATAGGATTAAAAAAACCTTAGAAATTCACTGAAAAACACAAAGGTTCCAAGGACGTTACAGTTAGGCTCACACATATATATGAAAAAGAAATATTATTATGCAGGAACTTGCAAATGGAATCACCCTGCTTGGTAGGTTGCTCCCCCTCCGCACAGCTCCGCCTGTGTGTCCCTGCCCCAGCTGCCGCTGCTGAGGAAGTTCGAGGCCCTCCTCCACCCGCAGGCTACCACCTGCGCCTCATCCCTGGTGGCCAGTGGTAGGCCGTAGGTTTGTATCTCTTTGCTTGCCGTTATTGTCTGCCTTATTGTATCCTTGTTTGCCTCCCATTGTATCCTTGTTTGCCTTTTTCACCTTTACTGTTTGCCTTCTGTTCCCCTCGTTGCCCCTGTATTTCTGTGCCTTCTGTGCCCATTTTTGCCTTCTGTACCCCTCGTTGCCCCCGTGTTTTTGAGCCCGTTTTGCCTTCTGTTCCCCTCGTTGCCCCTGTATTTCTGTGCCTTCTGTGCCCATTTTTGCCTTCTGTACCCCACGTTGCCCCCGTGTTTTTGAGCCCGTTTTGCCTTCTGTTCCCCTCGTTGCCCCTGTATTTATGTGCCTTCTGTGCCCATTTTTGCCTTCTGTACCCCTCGTTGCCCCGTGTTTTTGAGCCCATTTTGCCTTCTGTTCCCCTCGTTGCCCCTGTATTTCTGTGCCTTCTGTGCCCATTTTTGCCTTCTGTACCCCTCATTGCCCCCGTGTTTTTGGGCCCGTTTTGCCTTCTGTTCCCCTCGTTGCCCCTGTATTTCTGTGCCCATTTTTGCCTTCTGTACCCCTCGTTGCCCCCGTGTTTTTGAGCCCGTTTTGCCTTCTGTTCCCCTCGTTGCCCCTGTATTTCTGTGCCTTCTGTGCCCATTTTTGCCTTCTGTACCCCTCGTTGCCCCCGTGTTTTTGAGCCCATTTTGCCTTCTGTTCCCCTCGTTGCCCCTGTATTTCTGTGACTTCTGTGCCCATTTTTGCCTTCTGTACCCCTCGTTGACCCCGTGTTTTTGAGCCCATTTTGCCTTCTGTTCCCCTCGTTGCCCCTGTATTTCTGTGCCTTCTGTGCCCATTTTTGCCTTCTGTACCCCTCGTTGCCCCCGTGTTTTTGAGCCCATTTTGCCTTCTGTTCCCCTCATTGCCCCTGTATTTCTGTGCCTTCTGTGCCCATTTTGCCTTCTGTTCCCCTCGTTGCCCCTGTATTTCTGTGCCTTCTGTGCCCATTTTTGCCTTCTGTTCCCCTCGTTGCCCCTCACCGCTCCCGCTCCAGCCGCTGTGTCCCCTGTGGCCCCGCCCCCCCTGACCACCCATTCGCTGCCCCTGCCCTGCCTCCCGCCTCCCAGCTGCTCCTCCCTCCCACCTCCCCATATATGGCGGCCGCTGCGCGGCCGCGATGCTGGCGCGCCGAAGGCGAGCCTAAGGCAAGCCCGTCTGCGCCCGTCCGTGCCTGGACCGTGCCCAGCGCCAGAACACCTGGTCCCCGCGCCCGCCACGATGCCCGGCTCCGCTACGACTCCAGCACCCTCCAAGCACTCAACACCGGACGACGATCACGCACCTGCTTCCTGGCCGCCCCGAAGAGCACCCAAGGACCCTTCTCCTGCCGGAACTGCAGCTTCACGAGCACCTAGCCCGCCAACCCGCCGACCAGGAACAAACCCAACCACCTCAGTTGCATTCTTCTCAACACCAGCTCCGCCCGCAAACACACCGTCGAACTCTGGGACCTACTCGACTCAACCTCCCCTGACGTTGCATTCCTGACGGAGACCTGGCTGAACCCATCCTCGGCACCCGACATCGCCATTGCCATCCTGGAAGGATACAAGATCTCCCGCAGGGACCGCACCAACGGAGTAGGAGGAGGAATCGCCATCGTCCACAGGAACACTCTCAGAGTCTCGACCAACAACGACGACACCCTCAGCACCGCCGAACACCTGCACTTCCAGTTCCACACCGACCCCAACACCACCCTCAGAGGAACCCTCGTCTACAGACCCCCCGGACCTCGACCACAGTTCAGCGACTCCATCACCGACTTCGTCAGCCCTCACGCCCTCGCCTCCACGGACTACATCCTCCTCGGGGACCTGAACTTCCACCTCGAGAACAACAATGACACCAACTCTACCACCCTGATCGACAACCTCGCCAACCTCGGACTCAGACAACTCGTCACAACTCCCACCCACTCCGCCGGCCACACGCTTGACCCCATCTTCTCCGCAAGCTCCCACATCACCTTCAGTCACACCACCGAACTCCACTGGACCGACCATCGCTGCATCCACTTCACCTTCCAGAAAGCCACCACGCACCACCGCACCCAACAGATGCCTCGCCGCTGCTGGAGCAAAATCACCGAAGACCAGCTAACCACCACCCTAGCCCGGTGCCCACCAGCCGACCCCACCGACCCCGACACCGCCGCCCGCAACCTCAGACAGTGGATCGATGACTGCGCCAACACCCTCGCCCCGCTCAAGAAACCCCCAACAGCCACACCAGCAAGAAAGCCAGCTGGTTCACTGAAGACCTCCGGGCCTCCAAGCAAACCTGCCGAAAGCTAGAGAAGAACTGGCACCGCGAACAAACACCGGACAGCTACGCAGCCCACAAGAACACCACCCGCAGACACCATCACCTCATCAGATCCGCCAAAAGGGCCTCCTTCAAAGACCGCCTAGAAAACAACGCACACAACAGCAAAGATCTCTTCAACATCGTGAAGGAACTCTCTAACCCCAGCTCCAACACCAACGACATCCCACCTTCGCAAGACCTATGCAACTCGTTGGCCGCCTTCTTCCATCGCAAGATCGCTGACATCCACGACAGCTTCAACACCACGATCGCCCCGACAACCACTGAGATACCCGCCCCCACGACCAACACCCGCACCAACCGCCTGCTCTCCTGGACCAATACAAACGACGACGACACCATCAAGATCATGAACACCATCCACTCCGGATCTCAGTCAGACCCATGCCCACACCACATCTTCAACAAAGCCAGCACCACCATCGCACCCCATCTCCGGAAAGCCATCAACATCTCCTTCGAGACAGCAACCTTCCCAGATAGCTGGAAGAACACCGAGATCAACGCCTTACTCAAGAAACCCAAGGCGGACCCCAAGGACCTCAAGAACTTCCGGCCCATCTCCCTACTCCCGTTCCCGGCGAAGGTCATCGAGAAGACCGTCAACAAACAACTGACCCGCTACCTCGAGGAGAACAGCATCCTGGACCCGTCCCAGTCCGGGTTTCGCAGCAACCACAGCACCGAAACTGCCCTCATTGCCGCCACCGATGACATCAGGACCCTGCTAGACAACGGAGAGACCGCGGCCCTCATCCTCCTGGACCTGTCAGCCACCTTCGACACGGTATGTCACCACACACTACGCACACGCCTCCACAACGCCGGAATCCAAGAGAAGGCCCTGGACTGGACCACCTCCTTCCTCTCCGGCAGAACACAGAGCGTCCGCCTCCCCCCCTTCCGCTCCGAGGCCACCGAGATCATCTGCGGCGTACCCCAGGGCTCATCCCTCAGCCCAACGCTGTTTAACATCTACATGGCACCACTTGCCCACGTCGCCCGACTGCACGACCTCAACATCATCTCTTATGCCGATGACACCCAGCTGATTCTCTCCCTCACCAAAGACCCCCACACCGCCAAAACAAACCTCCACGAAGGAATGAAGGCCGTCGCCGAATGGATGAGGAACAGCCGACTGAAGCTGAACTCTGACAAGACGGAGGTCCTCTTCCTCGGATCCACCCCCTCGGCCTGGGATGACTCCTGGTGGCCGACCGCACTGGGAGCAGCCCCAATACCCACCGACTGCGTACGCAACCTAGGAGTCATCCTCGACTTCACCCTCTCCATGTCTAAGCAGGTCAACGCCGTCTCTTCCGCCTGCTTCAACACCCTCTGCATGCTCCACAAGATCTACAAGTGGATCCCCACTGAAATGAGAAGAACGGTCACCCAGGCCCTCGTAAGCAGCAGGCTGGACTACGGAAACACCCTCTATGCTGGAGCCTCTGCCAAACTCCTGAAACGGCTGCAACGCATCCAGAACGCCTCTGCACGCCTGATCCTCGACATCCCTCGCCGCAGCCACATCAGCCCTCACCTGAGAAACCTGCACTGGCTCCCCGTCAACAAGAGGATAACCTTCAAGCTCCTCACCCACGCACACAAGGCACTGCACAACACCGGACCTGAGTACCTCAACAGACGACTCAGCCTCTACACCCCCGCCCGCCAGCTTCGCTCCGCCGACCTCGCCCTCACCACAATACCCCGCATCCGAAGAGCGACCTCCGGCGGCAGATCCTTCTCCCACCTCGCCGCCAAAACCTGGAACACCCTCCCCATCCGCCTACGGCAGACCCAAGACCTGCTGACCTTCAGAAGACTCCTGAAGACCTGGCTCTTCGAGCAGTAGCAGCACCCCTCCCCCCCCCCTCAGCGCCTTGAGACCCCCACGGGTATGTAGTGCGCTCTACAAATGCTATGATTGATTGATTGATTGAAAACGATAAAAAACTAAATAAATGTGAATATTAAACCTATGAAGATCTGTGGTGTTAAGTTCTGCCGTTTTTGGAGTCATGGAGGGTGACAACACCTATTTCAACTATATATATATATATATATATATTATCTACTGGCGGTCCCCAGTAGATAGTTATAGTTAGGACCTATTTTCCATAGGAAATCCGCAACATTCTATTTGAAATAACGTTGGCGCCGGTTGACGAATCTTCGCGAAAGTTTCCAACTTGTTGGGGCGCTCCGGTCCGCTCCTATCCTGAAAGTCTCGGGGTGATTCGTCAAGCGGGGGCCGAGAAAAAGGGGGTCCCAAAACATGTTTTCCCCATTCATTTTTCCATAGGAACCTTTAGTCGCAGCTACAGCCCGAACTGCTGAACGGAATTACACCAAATTTGGCAAAGAGGTAGCCCTTGGTTCAGTGTCGTGCCTTTTGCTTAAATGGTGTAAATCCGTTCAGTAGTTCCTGAGAAAATCAAAAGTAAAATCACATATATATCTGGGCGGAGCCTAACCACACATGTCATCGTGAGATCTGATTGGCTGTCAGCACTTCATCCTGGAATTGCTGGCAGCCATCTTGGGACCAATATAAATGATAGTACCCCATTGAAATGCATTGTAGTGAATCAAAGATTTTGAGGGTTACCAAAAGGAGAACTATAAAGGGTGATAACAGACTTTAGTTACATTAGAATTCATTTGTTGATGGTACCATACTCATTTCAGGAATTGTGGTGTGTTCTAAGGTGATTTTACCCTGTGAAAAACCTTCTGCTGGGATATCATGAATCATGTTTGAGAGAAAACTATTTTCACATGCTTGTCCCATACAGTTTTGGAAGGTGCTCCAGAAGCTAAAATGAGAGCATATTTTCTGTAAATTCACATTATCTTTCTCAGTCATGTGAGAATGAAGTCTGACATTCTCAGTAAAACATGTACATCCAACAACGGCAGAGACGGTCAGTTGATTCCTTTGTGTTCTACTGCAGCTTCCCAGAGTGTTCTAAAGAACAACTAGAGTGCTAACAGCCTTACTTATGACAAAAGTATGGCACACCTGAAGCCATCTTGATTGGAATAAACTGGTAACACTTAAAACATTTAATTTAAAAAGAAACAAAATGATGGGGTTCATTTTGTCATAGAAATTATGGTTAGTGCTGTAGAAAGAAAAATTAGGACATGTTTCAAGAGTGATCTCAAATATCTTCCTGTTATATTTCAACAGGAGCAGCCTGCCAGTTGATGCCTTTGTGTTCTACTGCAGCTTCCCAGAGTGTTCTAAAGAACAACTAGAGCGCTAACAGCCTTACTTATGACAAAAGTATGGCACACCTGAAGCCATCTTGATTGGAATAAACCGGTAACACTTAAAACATTTAATTTAAAAAGGAACAAAATGAGGGGTTCTTTTTGAAATAGAAATTATGGTTAGTGCTGCAGAAAGAAAAATTAGGGCATGTTTTAAGTGAGATCTCAAATCCTCTTCTATTTCATTAGAAAAGTCTGACATGCAGACTGAAACAATCACTTTCAATACCAGCAGTAGACTTCCAGTTAACTCCCTGGTGAGCAGTAGCTTTACTACAGTGATCTAATGAGCAACTAGAGTGCTAACATACTGAATTTATGGCAAATGTGAGACACATCTGAATGCCTTCTTGATGGAATCAAAGTAAAAAACTGAAAGCATTTCCTACTGAGGAGACTGCAGTAAATGAGGAAATTAGGAAACTTCATAACAAAGAAGTCTTCCAAGATGGCCACCAGTGAAAAAAGAGCCCAAATGTAGCTCAAATATTACCCAGATGTAGCCCACATATAGCCCAATGACAAAAGTGTGCAAAAAACTTTATTTTTTAGTTTTTTTGCAGTTTTATGTAGTGCAGACTGGTCAGGTATTGGAGCGTTGCATCTTAAAACATGACCCCGCTACACTACAAAAACACCACTGCACAACCCTAAACCCTAAAACACTACCCCCAGAATGACCCCCTACACTACACAAGCACCACTGCACTATCCTAAATCCTAAAACACTACCCCCAGCATGACCCCCTACACTCCACAAACACCACTGCACTACCCTAAACCCTAAAACACTACCCCCAGAACGACCCCCTACACTACCCAAACACCACTGCACTAACCTAAATCCTAAAACACTACCCCCAGCACGACCCCCTACACTACCCAAACACCACTGCACTACCCTAAAACATGACCCCCTACACTACACAAACACCACTGCACTACCCTAAACCCTAAAACACTACCCCCAGCACGACCCCCTACACTACACAAGCACCACTGCACTACCCTAAACCCTAAAACACTACCCCCAGCACGACCCCCTATACTACACAAGCACCACTGCACTACCCTAAACCCTAAAACACTACCCCTAGCACGACCCCCTACACTACCCAAACACCACTGCACTAACCTAAATCCTAAAACACTACCCCCAGCACGACCCCCTACACTACCCAAACACCACTGCATTACCCTAAAACATGACCCCCTACACTACACAAACACCACTGCACTACCCTAAACCCTAAAACACTACCCCCAGCACGACCCCCTACACTACACAAGCACCACTGCACTACCCTAAACCCTAAAACACTACCCCCAGCACGACCCCCTACACTGCCCGAACACCACTGCACTGCCCTAAACCCTGAAACACCAGCCCCTGCACGACCCCCTACACTGCCCGAACACCACTGTACTGCCCTAAACCCTGAAACACCACCCCTAGCACGACCCCCTACACTGCCCGAACACCACTGCACTGCCCTAAACCCTGAAACACCACCCCCTTCACGACCCCCTACACTGCCCGAACACCACTGCACTGCCCTAAACCCTGAAACACCACCCCCAGCACGACCCCCTACACTGCCCGAACACCACTGCACTGCCCTAAACCCTGAAACACTACCCCCAGAAAGACCCCCTACACTGCCCGAACACCACTGCACTGCCCTAAACCCTGAAACACCACCCCCAGCAAGACCCCCTACACTGCCCAAACACCACTGCCCTAAACCCTGAAACACCACCCCCAGCAAGACCCCCTACACTGCCCGAACACAACTGCTCTGTCCAAAACCCTGAAACACCAGCCCCAGCACGACCCCCTACACTGCCCGAATACCACTGCACTGCCCTAAACCTTGAAACACCAGCCCCAGCACGACCCCCTACACTGCCTGAACACCACTGCACTACCCTAAACCCTGAAACACCACCCCCAGCACGACCCCCTACACTGCCCGAGCACCGCTGCACTGCCCTAAACCCTGAAACACCAGCCCCAGCACGACCCCCTACACTGCCCAAACACCACTGCACTTCCCTAAACCCTGAAACACCAGCCCCAGCACGACCGCCTACACTGCCAGAACACCACTGCACTGCCCTAAACCCTGAAACACCAGCCCCAGCATGACCCCCTACACTGCCCGAACACCACTGCACTGCCCTAAACCCTGAAACACCAGCCTCAGCACGACTCCCTACACTGCCCGAACACCACTGCACTGCCCTAAACCCTGAAACACCACCCCCAGCACGACCCCCTACACTGCCCGAACACCACTGCACTGCCCTAAACCCTGAAACACCACCCCCAGCACGACCCCCTACAGTGCCCGAACACCACTGCACTGCCCTAAACCCTGAAACACCACCCCCTGCACGACCCCCTACACTGCCCAAACACTACTGCACTGCCCTAAACCCTGAAACACCACCCCCAGCACGACCCCCTTCACTGCACGAACACCACTGCACTGCCCTAAACCCTGAAACACTACCCCCAGCAAGACCCCCTACACTGCCCGAACACCACTGCACTGCCCTAAACCCTGAAACATAACCCCCAGCAAGACCCCCTACACTGCCCGAACACCACTGCCCTAAACCCTGAAACACCACCCCCAGGAAGACCCCCTACACTGCCCGAACACCACTGCACTGCCCTAAACCCTGAAACACCAGCCCCAGCACGACCCCCTACACTGCCCAAACACCACTGCACTGCCCTAAACCCTGAAACACCACCCCCTGCACGACCCCCTACACTGCCCGAACACCACTGCACTGCCCTAAACCCTGAAACACCACCCCCAGCACGACCCCCTACACTGCCCGAACACCACTGCACTGCCCTAAACCCTGAAACACCACCCCCTGCACGACCCCCTACACTGCCCGAACACTACTGCAATGCCCTAAACCCTGAAACACCACCCCCAGCACGACCCCTTACACTGCACGAACACCACTGCACTGCCCTAAACCCTGAAACACTACCCCCAGCAAGACCCCCTACACTGCCCGAACACCACTGCACTGCCCTAAACCCTGAAACATCACCCCCAGCAAGACCCCCTACACTGCCCGAACACCACTGCCCTAAACCCTGAAACACCACCCCCAGCAAGACCCCCTACACTGTCCGAACAACACTGCACTGCCCTAAACCCTGAAACACCACCCCCAGCACGACCCCCTACACTGCCCGAACACCACTGCTCTGCCCAAAACCCTAAAACACCAGCCCCAGCACGACCCCCTACACTGCCCAAACACCACTGCACTGCCCTAAACCCTGAAACACCAGCCCCAGCACGACCCCCTACACTGCCCGAAAACCACTGCACTGCCCTAAACCCTGAAACACCAGCCCCAGCACGACCCCCTACACTGCCCGAACACCACTGCACTGCCCTAAACCCTGAAACACCAGCCCCAGCACGACCCCCTACACTGGCCGAACACCACTGCACTGCCCTAAACCCTGAAACACCAGCCCCAGCAAGACCCCCTACACTGCCCGAATACCACTGCACTAAACCCTGAAACACCACCCCCAGCAAGACCACCTACACTGGCCGAACACCACTGCACTGCCTTAAACCCTGAAACACCACCCCCTGCATGTCCCCCTATACTGCCCAAACACCACTGCACTGCCCTAAACCCTGAAACACCATCCCCTGCACGACCCCCTACACTGCCCGAACACCACTGCACTGCCCTAAACCCTGAAACACCACCCCTCAGCACGACACCCTACACTGCCCGAACACCACTGCACTGCCCTAAACACTGAAACACCACCCCCAGCACGACCCCCTACACTGCCCAAACACCACTGCACTGCCCTAAACCCTGAAACACCACCCCCTGCACGACCCCCTACACTGCCGGAACACCACTGCACTGCCCTAAACCCTGAAACACCACCCCCAGCACGACCCCCTACACTGCCCGAACACCACTGCACTGCCCTAAACCCTGAAACACCACCCCTGCACGACCCCCTACACTGCCCAAACACCACTGCACTGCCCTAAACCCTGAAACACCACCCACAGCAAGACCCCCTACACTGCTCGAACACCACTGCACTAAACTCTGAAACACCACCCCCAGCAAGACCACCTACACTGGCCGAACACCACTGCACTGCCCTAAACCATGAAACACCACCCCCTGCATGACCCCCTACACTATCCAAAAACCACTGCACTGCCCTAAACCCTGAAACACCACCCCTCAGCACGACACCCTACACTGCCCGAACACCACTGCACTGCCCTAAACCCTGAAACACCACCCCCAGCACGACCCCCTACACTGCCCGAACCACACTGCACTGCCCTAAACCCTGAAACACCACCCCCTGCACCACCCCTACACTGTCCGAACACCACTGCACTGCCCTAAACCCTGAAACACCAACCCCAGCACGACCCCCTACACTGCCCGAACACCACTGCACTGCCCTAAACCCTGAAACATCACCCCCAGCAAGACCCCCTACACTGCCTGAACACCAGTGCCCTAAACCCTGAAACACCACCCCCAGCAAGACCCCCTACACTGCCCAAACACCACTGCACTCCCCTAAACCCTGAAACACCACCTCCAGCACAACCCCCTACACTGCCTGAACACCATTGCTCTGCCCTAAACCCTGAAACACTAGCCCCAGCACGACCCCCTACACTGCCCGAACACCACTGCACTGCCCTAAACCCTGAAACACCACCCCCAGCACGACCCCCTACACTGCCCGAACACCACTGCACTGCCCTAAACCCTGAAACACCAGCCCCAGCAAGACCCCCTACACTGCCCGAACACCACTGCACTGCCCTAGACTCTGAAACACCAGCCCCATATAGACCCCCTACACTGCCCGAACACCACTGCACTGCCCTAAACCCTGAAACACCAGCCCCAGCATGACCCCCTACACTGCCCGAACAATACTGCACTGCCCTAAACCCTGAAACACCAGCCCCAGCACCACCACCTGCACTGCCCGAACACCACTGCACTGCCCTAAACCCTGAAACACCAGCCCCAGCACAACCCCCCACCCTGCCCGAACACCACTGCACTGCCCTAAACCCTGAAACACCAGCCCCAGCACGACCCCCTACACTGCCCGAACACCACTGTACTGCCCTAAACCCTGAAACACCAGCCCCAGCAGGACCCCTACACTGCCCGAACACCACTGCACTGCCCTAAACCCTGAAACACCACCCCCTGCACCACCCCCTACACTGCCCGAACACCACTGCACTGCCCTAAACCCTGAAACACCACCCCCTACACTGCCCGAACACCACTGCACTGCCCTAAACCCTGAAACACCACCCCCAGCACGACCCCCTACACTGCCCGAACACCACTGCACTGCCCTAAACCCTAGAACACTACCCCCAGCACGACCCCTACACTACCCGAACACCACTGCACTACCCTAAACCCTAAAATACTCCCCCAGCACCACCCCCTACACTGCCCGAACACCACTGCACTGCCCTAAACCCTGAAACACCACCCCCTACACTGCCCGAACACCACTGCACTGCCCTAAACCCTGAAACACCACCCCCTGCACCGCCCCCTACACTGCCCGAACACCACTGCACTGCCCTAAACCCTGAAACACCACCCCCAGAACGACCCCCTTTACTGCTCGAACACCACTGCACTGCCCTAAACCCTGAAACACCACCCCCAGCACGACCCCTACACTGCCCAAACACCACTGCACTGCCCTAAACCCTAAAACACCACCCCCAGCACGACCCCCTACACTGCCCGAACACCACTGCACTGCCCTAAACCCTAGAACACTACCCCCAGCACAACCCCTACACTACCCGAACACCACTGCACTACCCTAAACCCTAAAATACTCCCCCAGCACGACCCCCTACACTACCCGAACACAACTGACCTGCCCTAAACCCTCAAACTCTCCCCCAGCACGACCCCCTACACTACCCGAACACAACTGCACTGCCCTAAAACCTCAAACTCTCCCCCAGCACGACCCCCTACACTACCCGAACACCACTGCACTGCCCTAAACCCTAAAACACTCCCCCAGCACGACCCCCTACACTACCCAAACACCACTGCACTGCCCTAAACCCTAAAACACTCCCCCAGCACGACCCCCTACACTACCCAAACACCACTACACTGCCCTAAACCCTAAAACACTACCCCCGCATGACCCCCTACACTATCCAAACACCAATGCACTACCCTAATCCCTAAAACACTACCCCCGCACGACCCCTACACTACCCAAAGACCACTGCACTACCCTAAACCCTAAAACACTACCCCCCGCACGACTCCCTACACTACCCAAAGATCACAGCACTACCTTAAACCCTAAAACACGACCTCCTACACTACACAAACACCACTGTACTACCCTAAACCATAAAACACTACCCCCTACACTACACAAACACCACTGCACTACCCTAAACCCTAAAAAACTACCCCAGCATGAACCCCTACACTACCCAAACACCACTGCACTACCCTAAACCCTAAAACACTATCCCCAGCAGTACCCCCTACACTACCCAAACACCATTGCACTACCCTAAACCCTAAAACACTACCCCCAGCAGTACCCCTACACTACCCAAACACCACTGCACTACCCTAAATCACTACCCCATCACGACCCCCTACACTACCCAAACACCACTGCACTACCCTAAACCCTAAAACACTACCCCCAGCACGACCCCTACACTACCCAAACACCACTGCACTTCCCTAAACCCTAAAACACTCCCCCAGCACGACTCCCTACACTACCCAAACACCACTGCACTACCCTAAACCCTAAATCTACCCCCAGCATGACCCCCTACACTACACAAACACCACTGCACTACCCTAAACCCTAAAACACTACCCCCAGCACGACCCTCTTCACTACCTAAACACAACTGCACAATTTGTTACAGGCGTTGCAACGCAGGCCTGTGGTGCTTACTGGAAGTACCTGGTGGGCTAGTTGGGCCCCAGGGACCCTCAGGATTCAAGGTGACCTAATCCCCCAACTTAAAACGCTCCACGGGGCGCGTTTGCACAGTGGTGAAGGGAGGGGCGGGCCTCAGGTGACATGTGCGCAAACACGCCCTGTGGTGCGTTTTAAGTTGGGGAATTAATTCCCTTTGAATCCTGAGGGACCCTGGGGGCCAACTAGCCCACCAGGTACCTTCAGTAAGCACAACAGAGTTGCGTTGCAGAGAGGTGAAAAAAGGTGCGTGGCCTTGGAACGCCTCTCTGCAACTCAGCTCTGTGGTCCTAACTGTAGGTACCTGAGGGGCTAGTTGGGCCCCAGGGACCCTCAGGATTCAAGGGGACTTAATCACGCAACT
Organism: Calotriton arnoldi; assembly: GCA_963921515.1. Taxonomy (NCBI): domain Eukaryota; kingdom Metazoa; phylum Chordata; class Amphibia; order Caudata; family Salamandridae; genus Calotriton; species Calotriton arnoldi. Next base: position 253,438 of record CAWUFW010014250.1, on the reverse strand, counting down.
TAAAACGTGCCACGGGGCGCGTTTGCACACATGTCACCTCAGGACCCCCTCCCTTCACCACTGTGCAAACGCGCCCTGTAGCGCGTTTTAAGAGGTAGTTTTAATCCCCCTGCCCTATTATGTACTAGGGACTTGCAGAGGAGGTCATGCTAATCACAGGGGTACCCCAACGCATAGTGTTCCCTAGTGTATGTAGGTGTTTTCACTGTATTCTAAGTGTCTTTTAGCATAGCACTGGCTCTGGTTAGTCAGAGTCAGTTACCACCAGTACCCGTCTGAAAAAGTTGTGGGCACAGGATGATTTTGCAACAAGGCCTCTTTCTGCTCCTCTGTTGGTTCTTTCTGCTCATCTTTTGCTTCTTTCTGTGCGTTTTTTCTTCTTTCTTCACATGTCCTACGTCTGTAGGCATAGTTAGAAACTAGCATTTAAAAAACCTTTGAAATTCACTTAAAAATCATAGGTTTCAGGCACGTTATAGTTAGAAATTAGCATTTAAAAAACCTTTGAAATTCACTGAAAAAACCATAGGTTTCAGACACATTATAGTTAGAAATTAGCATTTAAAAAACCTTTGAAATTCACTGAAAAAACCATAGGTTTTAGGGACAGTTATAGTTAGTTGGACATTTCACTCGTACAAAACCATAGAAATTCCCCGTTATAGTTAGTTCAGCTAACTATAACTCGCGCCCATAATGCACTGCTGATGACGTCACATATTACATCACTCATGACATGGTCAGTGACATCACTGATGACATCACTGATGACATCTCAAATGACATCACTGATGACATCATCCATGTGATAATTTCATGCATCTTCTCACACCCTAATATAACTTTTGATACACCCATTCTAAATTACAGACTGCCATTCTCAAAACCATAGACACTCCAACACCAAAAACTACATACCCACTCACTGATTCTTAGGTCTACACACACATTCATTCACTCACCCGTACAGTCACTCATACTTACAGTCACTCAGTACAGGACTATCATATGCACTCATACACCTATATAAACACTCACAGACCGCCACTCATCCATAGAGGTACTCACACACCTAGTCAGTCATGCAAAAAATGTATCACACACCCATTTACTCACCTATACAGTTATACACACACCAGCTCACTTACTCATACAAATACTAGCACATTCTTACGCTCTTATACAATAACTGATACAAGCACACACACATCCATACAGCCACTCTCACTATCACATACTCTCACTTATAGCCATTTAAATACTCTAACACACATATATACTGCCTTTTACATATGTAGTTACTCGCACATGTACCACTGAGATATACATTCACTCACTAACACACCCATACACACACACACTCACCCACCCAAGCAGTCCATCACATATGCACTCTTGAAATCATGCACCCAGTGAATCACCCACTCACACATCTATGTACAGAGTCACACACACCCCACCCACACAAACACTCAGGCAGCCATACAGATACTCAGAGAACTAATCAATAACCCATATAGACACTCATGTAGCTATTCGCAAATCCATGCATCCACTTACACACCAACAAACAGACAGATACAGACATTCACACAGTTTAGTCACTAACCCATGCATTCAGTAAGATACGTTTAATCACTCACTTGTAGAGTCAGTCACTCACGTACTAAATCATCCATTCAGACACTTATACACCCACTCATTCTTCAATACGCCTCACCCTATATATATTAAACATATTTAAACTTTACAGAAACACACAGTCACTGGATGATGTCATCAGTGATGTCATCAGTGATGTCATTTGAGATGTCATCAGTGATGTCACTGACCATGTCATGAGTGATGTAATATGTGACGTCATCAGCAGTGCATTGCGGGGCGCGAGTTATAGTTAGCTGAACTAACTATAACGGGGGAATTTCTATGGTTTTGTACGAGTGAAATGTCCAACTAACTATAACTGTCCCTAAAACCTATGGTTTTTTCAGTGAATTTCAAAGGTTTTTTAAATGCTAATTTCTAACTATAACGTGTCTGAAACCTATGGTTTTTTCAGTGAATATACATATATATATATATTGTTGCTGGGCACTTGCTATCGATCGAATGGATGCTTTTGAATTTTGCTTCTGCAAATAAAGCACTGCAACTTTGTAAATCTACACGCTGTGGTCCGTACCTGCTTTCCCCGTACTGGTGGATATGGTGAGTCAGGACTGAGTCTTTCCATATATATATATATATATATATATATATATATATATATATACATATATATATATATATATATATATATAGAAAGGCACAGTCCTGACTCACCCCATCCACCAGTACGGGGAAAGCAGGTACGCCTCGCGGCTCCCGTCCTGTCATTGCAAACTGCTTTGGATATTGGAAGAGAGAGCAGGAAACCTGCTCTCTCTTCCAATATCCAAAGCCGATTGCTTTCCACATGGGGAGCAGCATGTTAGCTGCTCCCCATGTGTAAAGCAATGCCGGCTCCCGTAGGACACGGGGAGCCGGCGGGACTGTGGGGGTCTGGGGACCCCCACAGTCCCCAACGAGAGGCCAGGCCCTGGGGGATGGGGTCCCCAGGGCCATAAGTGGCCACGGAGGGGGCCACGCAGCCCCCTCCCCAAAGGAAAAAAAACGGAAAAAAAAAACGATCGGGCCCGCAGAGCCCCGCCCCTTCCTTCACCACTCTGCAAACGCGCCCCTGGCGCGTTTGCAGAGAGGGAACAATCCCCTTGAATACTGGGGGTCCCTGGGGCCAACTAGCCCACCAGGAACCTCCAGTATGCGCCAGGGGCTGCCTTGCAGAGAGGTGTACAGAGGCCACGCCCTTTTACACCTCTCTGCAACGCAGCTCTGTGGCGCTTTTTGGAGGTATATGGTGGGCTAGTTGAACCCCAGGGACCCTCAGGATTCAAGGGGAGTTAATCCCCCGACTTAAAACGCGCCACGGGGTGCGTTTGCACAGTGGTGAAGGGAGGGGCGGGGCTTCAGGTGACATGTGTGCAAACAGGCCCTGTGGCGCGTTTTAAGATGGGGAATTAAATCCCCTTCAATCCTGAGGGTCCCTGGGGGCCAACTAGCCCAACAGGTACGTCCAGAAAGTGCCACAGAGCTGCGTTGCAGAGAGGTGTAAAGGGGTGTGGCCTCTGTACATGTCTCTGCAACGCAGCCCCTGGCGCATACTGGAGGTTCCTGGTGGGCTAGTTGGCCCGTAGGGACCCTCATGATTCAAGGGGACTTAATCCCCCTACTTAAAACGCGCCACGGGGCGCGTTTGCACAGATGTCACCTCAGGCCCCGCCCCCTCCCTTCACCATTGTGCAAATATTCCTCTAAAATCAGCCGAAATATGAATTCTGATTTACTCACCTGTTATCAGGAGAGACCTCAGTGCTGCATCTTTCAGCCCAGTACTAATCCTGAAAAGTAATTTTAACCGTACTTACCAGTAACTTGAATTTCCTTCCATAGGCTAACATTGACTGGTTTCACTTGGAAATTCTTCTAAGTGTGGAGTTTTGGAACTTTAAAATATTCCTCTAAAATCAGCCGAAATACGAATTCCGATTTACTCACCTGTTATCAGGAGAGACCTCAGTGCTGCATCTTTCAGCCCAGTACTGATCCTCAAAAGTAATTTTAACCGCACTTACCAGTAACTTGAATTTCATTCCATAGGATATAATTGCCTGCTTTTTGCTGAAAAAGTTTCTAAGTGTTGATTTTTGAAACATACAAATATTCCTCTAAAATCAGCCGAAATACGAATTCCGATTTACTCACCAGTTATAAGGAGAGACCTCAGTGCTGTATCTTTCAGCCCAGTACTGGTCCTGAAAAGTAATTTTAACCGTACTTACCAGTAACTTGAATTTCCTTCCATAGGCTAACATTGACTGGTTTCACTTGGAAATTCTTCTAAGTGTGGAGTTTTGGAACTTTAAAATATTCCTCTAAAATCAGCCGAAATACGAATTCCGATTTACTCACCTGTTATCAGGAGAGACCTCAGTGCTGCATCTTTCAGCACAGTACTGATCCTCAAAAGTAATTTTAACCGTACTTACCAGTAACTTGAATTTCCTTCCATAGGATATCATTGCCTGCTTTTTGCTGAAAAAGTTTCTAAGTGTTGATTTTTGAAACATACAAATATTCCTCTAAAATCAGCCGAAATACGAATTCCGATTTACTCACCTGTTAACAGGAGAGAACCCAGTGCTGCATCTTTTAGCCCAGCACTGACCCTGAAAAGTAATTTTAACCGTACTTACCAGTAACTTATCTTTTCTTCCATAGGAATCCATTGTCTGGTTTTCAGCAGAAAAGTTTCAAAGTGTCGATTTTCACAAACTACAAATATTCCTTAAAAATCGCCTGTATGACTTAAACACATTTTTTCAACTGTTTACAGGAGATGCACCAGTGCTGGATCCAGGATCCAACACTGAGTAAGGAAAAGTAACGATAACAGTTTTTACCTGCTAAGTGAATTTCCTTCCATAGGATAACATTGGTGATTCTATGAGGAAAAGTTTCTAAGTGTCAACTTTTAAAATACAATAATATTCCTTAAAAATCACGACTGTAACCAAAACGCTTTTACTCAACTGTTTACAGGAGATGTCCCAGGACTGAATCTAGGATCCAGTCCTGTGGTTAGAAAAGTAATCCATAAAGTAACTAATTGCATTTAACTAGAAATTCACATTGAGCTGAATGTTGCATTGTGTTTGAAAATGTGTTGCCCATTGCAACAACTGTAACTACTGTACTTAAAAGTCTATTGCCTATGTGCTAAGTATTTAAACTAAAGTAATTCATTCTGAGAAAGTATTTTTGTAATGTAATGTATAATGTAATTACAATGTAATTTAAAAATAAAATATGTAAAAGAAATTGTTTCTAAAAATGTAGTAAATCAGTATGAAAAAAATAATATAAAAATTAATACATTTAAAAAACCTTTGAAATTCACTGAAAAAACCGTAGGTTTCAGGCACGTTATAGTTACAAATTAGCATTTAAAAACCTTTGAAATTCACTGACAAAACCATAGGTTTCAGACACGTTATAGTTAGAAATTAGCATTTAAAAACCTTTGAAATTCACTGAAAAAACCATAGGTTTTAGGGACAGTTATAGTTACAAATTAGCATTTAAAAAACCTTTGAAATTCACTGAAAAAACCATAGGTTTCAGATATGTTATAGTTACAAATTAGCATTTAAAAAACCTTTGAAATTCACTGAAAAAACCATAGGTTTTAGGGACAGTTATAGTTAGTTGGACATTTCACTCGTACAAAACCCGTGAAATTCCCCGTTATAGTTAGTTCAGCTAACTATAACTCGCGCCCCGCAATGCACTGCTGATGACGTCACATATTACATCACTCATGACATGGTCAGTGACATCACTGATGACATCACTGATGACATCTCAAATGACATCACTGATGACATCATCCACGTGATAATCTGATGCAGCTCCTCACACCCTAATATAACCTTTGATACACCCAATCTAAATTACAGACTGCCATTCGCAAAACTATAGACACTCCAACACCAATAACTACATACCCACTCACTGATTCTTAGGTCTACACACACACATCCACTCACTCACCCGTACAGTCACTCATACTTATGGTCACTCAGTACAGGACTATCATATGCACTCTTACTCCTATATAGACACTCAAACACCGCCACTCATCCAAAGAGGTACTCACACACCTAGTCAGTCATGCAAATAATTAAACACACTGCCATTTACTCACCTATACAGTTATACACACACCAGCTCACTTAATCATACAAATACTAGCACATTGTTACGCTCTTATACAATCACTGATACAAGCACACACTCATCCATACAGCCACTATCACAATCACTCACTCTCGCTTATAGCTATTTATATACTCCAACACACATATATACTGGCTTTCACATATGTAGTTACTCACACATGTACCACTGGGACATACATTCACTCACTAACACACTCTTACACACACTTACCCACCCATACAGTCTATCACAGATGCACTCTTGAAACCATCTACCCAGTGAATCACCCACTCACACATCTATGCACAGAGTCGCACACACCCCACCCACACAAACACTCAGGCACCCATACAGATACTCAGACAACCAATCAATAACTCATATAGACACTCATGTAGCTATTCACAAACCCATGCAGCCACTTACACAGCAACAGACAGACGGATACAGACATTCACCCAGTTTAGTCACTAACCCATGCATTCAGTAAGATACGTTAAATCACTCACTTATAGAGTCAGTCACGCACCTACTAAATTATCCATACAGACACTTACACACCCACTCATTCTTCAATACGTCTTTTCCTATATATATTAAAAATATTTAAACTTTACAGAAACACACAGTCACTGGATGATGTCATCAGTGTTGTCATTTGAGATGTCATCAGTGATGTCATCAGTGATGTCACTGACCATGTCATGAGTGATGTAATATGTGACGTCATCAGCAGTGCATTGCGGGGCGCGAGTTATAGTTAGCTGAACTAACTATAAAGGGGAATTTCACGGGTTTTGTACGAGTGAAATGTCCAACTAACTATAACTGTCCCTAAAACCTATGGTTTTTCAGTGAATTTCAAAGGTTTTTAAATGCTAATTTGTAACTATAACATATCTGAAACCTATGGTTTTTCAGTGAATTTCAAAGGTTTTTAAATGCTAATTTGTAACTATAACTGTCCCTAAAACCTATGGTTTTTTCAGTGAATATATATATATATATTCACTGAAAAAACTGTAGGTTTCAGACATGTTATAGTTACAAATTAGCATTTAAAACCTTTGAAATTCACTGAAAAACCATAGGTTTCAGGGACGTTATAGTTACAAATTAGCATTTAAAAACCTTTGAAATTCACTGAAAAACCATAGGTTTTAGGGACAGTTATAGTTAGTTGGACATTGCACTCGTACAAAACCCGTGAAATTCCCCGTTATAGTTAGTCCAGCTAACTATAACTCGCGCCCCGCAATGCACTGCTGATGACGTCACATATTACATCACTCATGACATGGTCAGTGACATCACTGATGACATCACTGATGACATCTCAAATGACATCACTGATGACATCACTGATGACATCATCCAGTGACTGTGTGTTTCTGTAAAGTTTAAATATTTTTAATATATATAGGAAAAGACGTATTGAAGAATGAGTGGGTGTGTAAGTGTCTGTATGGATGATTTAGTAGGTGCGTGACTGACTCTATAAGTGAGTGATTTAACGTATCTTACTGAATGCATGGGTTAGTGACTAAACTGGGTGAATGTCTGTATCCGTCTGTCTGTTTCTGTGTAAGTGGCTGCATGTGTTTGTGAATAGCTACATGAGTGTCTATATGAGTTATTGATTGGTTGTCTGAGTATCTGTATGGGTGCCTGAGTGTTTGTGTGGGAGGGGTGTGTGCAACTCTGTGCATAGATGTGTGAGTGGGTGATTCACTGGGTGGATTGTTTCAAGAGTGCAACTGTGATAGACTGTATGGGTGGGTAAGTGTGTGTAAGAGTGTGTTAGTGAGTGAATGTATGTCCCAGTGGTACATGTGTGAGTAACTACATATGTGAAAGGCAGTATATATGTGTGTTGGAGTATATAAATAGCTATAAGCGAGAGTGAGTGATTGTGATAGTGGCTGTATGGATGAGTGTGTGCTTGTATCAGTGATTGTATAAGAGCGTAAGAATGTGCTACTATTTGTATGAGTAAGTGAGCTGGTGTGTGTATAACTGTATAGGTGAGTAAATGGTAGTGTGTTTAATTATTTGCATGACTGACTAGGTGTGTGAGTACCTCTATGGATGAGTGGCGGTGTTTGAGTGTCTATATAGGAGTATGAGTGCATATGATAGTCCTGTACTGAGTGACCGTAAGTATGAGTGACTGTACGGGTGAGTGAGTGGATGTGTGCGTAGACCTAAGAATCAGTGAGTGGGTATGTAGTTATTGGTGTTAGAGTGTCTATGGTTTTGCGAATGGCAGTCTGTAATTTAGAGTGGGTGTATCAAAGGTTATATTAGAGTGTGAGGAGGTGCATCAGATTATCACGTGGATGATGTCATCAGTGATGTCATTTGAGATGTCATCAGTGATGTCATCAGTGATGTCACTGACCATGTCATGAGTGATGTAATATGTGACGTCATCAGCAGTGCATTGTGGGGCGCGAGTTATAGTTAGCTGGACTAACTATAACGGGGGAATTTCACGGGTTTTGTACGAGTGCAATGTCCAACTAACTATAACTGTCCCTAAAACCTATGGTTTTTTCAGTGAATTTCAAAGGTTTTTAAATGCTAATTTGTAACTATAACGTCCCTGAAACCTATGGTTTTTTCAGTGAATTTCAAAGGTTTTTTAAATGCTAATTTGTAACTATAACATGTCTGAAACCTACAGTTTTTTCAGTGAATTTCAAAGGTTTTGTAAATGACAATTTTTAAATGTATTAATTGTTATATAAAAAATTTTCATACTGATTTCCAAATTTTTTAGAAACAATTTTTTTTACATATTTTATTTTTTAAATTACATTGTAATTACATTATACATTACATTACAAAAAATACTTTCTCAGAATGAATTACTTTAGTTTAATTACTTTGCACATAGGCAATAGACTTTTAAGTACAGTAGTTACAGTTGTTGCAATGGGCAACACATTTTCAAACACAATGCAACATTCAGCTCAATGTGAATTTCTAGTTAAATGCAATTAGTTACTTTATGGATTACTTTTCTAACCACATTACTGGATCCTAGATTCAGTCCTGGGACATCTCCTGTAAACAGTTGAGTAAAAGCGTTTTGGTTACAGTCGTGATTTTTAAGGAATATTATTGTACTTTAAAAGTTCACACTTAGAAACTTTTTCTCATAGAATCACCAATGTTATCCTATGGAAGGAAATTCACTTAGAAGTTAAAAACTGTTATCGTTACTTTTTCTTACTCAGTGTTGGATCCTGGATCCAGCACTGGTGCATCTCCTGTAAACAGTTGAAAGAATGCGTTTAAGTCATACAGGCGATTTTTTAGGAATATTTGTAGTTTGTGAAAATCGACACTTTGAAACTTTTCTGCTGAAAACCAGACAATGGATTCCTATGGAAGGAAATTCAAGTTACTGGTAAGTACGGTTAAAATTAGTTTTAAGGCTCAGTACTGGGCTGAAAGATGCAGCACTGAGGTCTCTCCTGATAACAGGTGAGTAAATCGGAATTCGTATTTCGGCTGATTTTAGAGGAATATTTTAAAGTTCCAAAACTCCACACTTAGAAGAATTTTCAAGTGAAACCAGTCAATGTTAGCCAATGAAGGAAATTCAAGTTACCGGTAAGTACGGTTAAAATTACTTTTCAGGACCAGTACTGGGCTGAAAGATGCAGCACTGAGGTCTCTCCTGATAACAGGTGAGTAAATCGGAATTCGTATTTCGGCTGATTTTAGAGGAATATTTTAAAGTTCCAAAACTCCACACTTAGAAGAATTTCCAAGTGAAACCAGTCAATGTTAGCCTATGAAGGAAATTCAAGTTACCGGTAAGTACGGTTAAAATTACTTTTCAGGACCAGTACTGGGCTGAAAGATGCAGCACTGAGGTCTCTCCTGATAACAGGTGAGTAAATCGGAATTCGTATTTCGGCTGATTTTAGAGGAATATTTTAAAGTTCCAAAACTCCACACTTAGAAGAATTTCCAAGTGAAACTAGTCAATGTTAGCCTATGAAGGAAATTCAAGTTACCGGTAAGTACGGTTAAAATTACTTTTCAGGACCAGTACTGGGCTGAAAGATGCAGCACTGAGGTCTCTCCTGATAACAGGTGAGTAAATCGGAATTCGTATTTCGGCTGATTTTAGAGGAATATTTTAAAGTTCCAAAACTCCACACTTAGAAGAATTTCCAAGTGAAACTAGTCAATGTTAGCCTATGAAGGAAATTCAAGTTACCGGTAAGTACGGTTAAAATTACTTTTGAGGATCAGTACTGGGCTGAAAGATGCAGCACTGAGGTCTCTCCTGATAACAGGTGAGTAAATCGGAATTCGGATTTCGGCTGATTTTAGAGGAATATTTGTATGTTTCAAAAATCAACACTTAGAAACTTTTTCAGCAAAAAGCAGGCAATGATATCCTATGGAAGGAAATTCAAGTTACTGGTAAGTACGGTTAAAATTACTTTTGAGGATCAGTACTGGGCTGAAAGATGCAGCACTGAGGTCTCTCCTGATAACAGGTGAGTAAATCGGAATTCGTATTACGGCTGATTTTAGAGGAATATTTTAAAGTTCCAAAACTCCACACTTAGAAGAATTTCCAAGTGAAACCAGTCAATGTTAGCCTATGAAGGAAATTCAAGTTACCGGTAAGTACGGTTAAAATTACTTTTGAGGATCAGTACTGGGCTGAAAGATGCAGCACTGAGGTCTCTCCTGATAACAGGTGAGTAAATCGGAATTCGTATTTCGGCTGATTTTAGAGGAATATTTGCACAATGGTGAAGGGAGGGGGCGGGGCCTGAGGTGGCATCTGTGCAAACGCGCCCGTGGCGCGTTTTAAGTTGGGGGATTAAGTCCCCTTGAATCATGAGGGTCCCTACGGGCCAACTAGCCCACCAGGAACCTCCAGTATGCGCCAGGGGGCTGCGTTGCAGAGATGTGTACAGAGGCCACACCCCTTTTTACACCTCTCTGCAACGCAGCTCTGTGGCGCTTTCTGGACGTACCTGTTGGGCTAGTTGGCCCCCAGGGACCCTCAGGATTGAAGAGGATTTAATTCCCCATCTTAAAACGCGCCACGGGGCCTGTTTGCACACATGTCACCTGAAGCCCCGCCCCCTCCCTTCACCACTGTGCAAACGCGCCCCGTGGCGCGTTTTAAGTCGGGGATTAACTCCCCTTGAATCCTGAGGGTCCCTGGAGTCCAACTAGCCCACCATGTTCCTCCAAAAGCGCCACAGAGCTGCGTTGCAGAGAGGTGTAAAAGGGCGTGGCCTCTGTACACCTCTCTGCAAGGCAGCCCCTGGCGCATACTGGAGGTTCCTGGTGGGCTAGTTGGCCCCAGGGACCCCCAGTATTCAAGGGGAATTGGTTCCCCTCTGCAAACGCGCCAGGGGCGCGTTTGCAGAGTGGTGAAGGAAGGGGGCGGGGCCTGCGGCCCGATCGTTTAAAAAAAAAAAAAAAAAAAAATTTCTCCCTGAAGGGGGGCCGTGTGGCCCCCCTTCCTTTTTCCTATTTTTAGGCCCCGGGTACCCCATCCCCGGGGCCTGGCCTCTCGTTGGGGACTGTGGGGGTCCCCAATCCCCCACAGTCCCGCCGGCTCCCCACGTCCCTTGGGAGCCGGCATTGCTGTTCCACATGGGGAGCAGCTGACATGCTGCTCCCCATGTGGAAAAGCAATCGGCTTTGATATTGGAAGAGAGAGCAGGTTTCCTGCTCTCTCTTCCAATATCCAAAGCAGTTTGCAATGACAGGATGGGAGCCGCGAGGCTCCCGTCCTGCCATAGCAAACTGCAGTGTCCCGAGGGTAGGCACCCCGGGACACTGCAGGAGCCGGCCCTGGGGGTGGTGGTCCCCAGGGCCATCAAGGGCTCCAGGAGGGGGCCGCGCGGCCCCCTCCCATTCAGTGCACAGCCCCGGGGAGGTGGTGGTCCCGGGGCTTGGGGGTCCAAAACGGACCCCCATTGTAATTTTTCTTAGTGCCCCGGGGAGGTGGTGGTCCCCGGGCATGTGGGGGCTGGAGCCCCCCACACAGGTTTTTAATAAAAAAAAAGAAGCCCCGGGGAGGTGGTGGTCCCGGGTGCGGGAGGGCTCAGAGCCCTCCCGCACCATTATCCATAAAGCCCCGGGGGTGGTGGTCCCCGGGGCTTGGGGGCCCTTAGAGGCCCCCACACATAAAATTAACCCCCCCCAGCATGCCCCCGGGACTTGGCCCACCCGGGGCCAATTAACTATCGAAGCGCGGAGACCGCGCTCGATTTTTTTTTTCGGCAGGGTTCGCGCTCTCTGAGCGCATCCTGCCGATTTAAAAAAAAAAAAATTTTTTGCCCAGGGGGTCCTTGTGGGACCCCCTGAGCAGACCTAGGGGTCAGGGTGTTTCTACCCTGCCCCCTTTGTGCGCTTTGCATACTTGTTTCTGTCCCTCGGTTCTACCGAGGACAAAATGGCTGCCAACACTTCCTGATTTGGAGTGTTGACAGCCAATTAACATAAAGCTCGTGCTCGGGAGGATCCGCGGCCCTAGATATACCTATCTTTTTTTCTTTTGATTTTCTCAGCAACTACTGAACGGATTTACACCATTTAACAAAAATCTTGGTTCTTTCTGAACCAAGAACTACCTCTTTGCTAAATTTGGTGTAATTCCGTTCAGCAGTTCAGGCTGTAGCCGTGTCTAAAGTTTCCTATGGAAAATTGCATGGGGAAAACGCGTTTTGGGTCCCCCCTTTTTTCTCGGCCCCCGCTTGACGAATCCCCCCGAGACTTTCAGGGTAGGAGCGGACCGGAGCGCCCCACAAAGTTTGAAAATTTTGCGAAGATACGTCAACCGGCAAGAGAGTTATTTCAAATAGAATGTCGCGGATTTCCTATGGATAATAGGTTGTAACTATAACTATCTACTGGCGACCGCCAGTAGATAATATATATATATACCTACTGCGACAGTAGTTATAGTTGGGACCAAAGTTTCCATAGGGAAAGCGTTTTTTGTTTTGCCAATAACTTTACCACTGCTTGACGAATCTTCATGAACTTTTCAAAAAGCTTTCCCTTTTGGTTCAGCTGCTATGTTCATGAGGGGGCGCAGAAAAAAAGCGGGGTCCCAAAACGCGTTTTCCCCATGTTAGGCCATGGGGATTTTTCATTTTTTGAACACGACTACAGCCCAAATTGGTGAACGAAATTACACCAAATTTGGCAGATAGCTTAATGTTGGTCCAGAAAGTGTACTTTTTGTGATTTGGTGTAATCCATTCAGTATTTTCAGAGATATTTAAGTTTAAAAATTATAGATATCTGGGGACGTGAGTCCTTGCAGTGGACTCACAGATCCAACTGAAATTTGATTGGTTGCCAACACTTCAACCGGGTAGTGTTGGCAGCCATCTTCGGACTCGGCTTGAAGCCGAGCCCCACAAAAAAAGTAAAAAATGGGGCGGCGGGGAACCACAGGGACCCCGCTGGGGGATAAAAGCATTTTTTAAAATTGAATTTTGACAGAAATGTATGTGTGGACCAGCGGATCCAACGTAAAATTTTGGAAAAAAAGACATGTGGGCTCCCCGGGGCAAACATAAGTAAACTTATGGGGCGACCTGCATGGCCCCCCGCAGCCCCGGAGACTGTCACATCTCTTGGGCTATTTATCAAATTAGTGTTGGGGAAGTTTGTATGGCCTCCCCCGCAGCCCCTGGGACTGCGACCTCCTCAGGGATGTGGGGGCCTGCACATTCTCCCTTCAGCTTTGGGGGCAGCCATCTCCCTGGGGCTTTCAATGTAAATAATGCAGGGGGGTAACCTGGAACCCCTGCAGCCCTGGTGACTACCACCTCCCCTAAGCTTTAGCCAAAACAAATGCGGGCATCTGCGCATCCCCTCACAGCCCTGGGTACCACCACCTCTCACGGGCTTTAACTTTAATTAATAGGGGGCCATGCAGATCCCCCAGCCCAGGGACTTCCACCTCCCGGGGCAATTAAAATAGAAATATGGGGGGCCCGCATGGCCCCATGCATCCCCGGGAACCGCCACCTACCCGGGGCAATTACCATAGAAATACGGGGGCCTGCACGGCCCCTGCAGACTCGGGGACTGCCACCTCCCTGGGGCTTAAATAATATAATGGAGGGGGTCTGTTGTGAACCCCCAACGCCAGTGACCACCACCGCCCCGGGCCTAAAGTCAAGATTGGAGGGGGCTGCGCGGCTCCCCTCCTGGAGCCTTATGTCATGTGGTTTGTGGCCTCCTGGTCTGCCTTGCTACATTGGCTTAGGCCGGGCTGCCATGATGCCTTTTTGCGCACGTTACTTTGTGCCGTTGTTTTTCCAGCCTCTGCTTCTGCCCGGCTATTTTAGAACTGTCTGCATTTCTGCCTTTCACCTTTTCTCCTGTTCCCTTTGGGTTACGTCTGCACAACATGTACAAGGTCGAAAAACAACGTCCCTTGTTCTTGCTGATCTGGCCAGTCCCTCGCACTTAGACATAACACTAAGTACAGCTGCACTGGAGAAATTTGTGTGCTTTTAATATTGTGATTTCACGGTTAGAGGCACTTGGAGAAAAACCTTTCCAGAGAGAAGAGCTGTGCTTGTCTGATGATGTAAACCTTGCATCTAGATATTGAGGTATGGGGGTTCGCCTGACAATGCCCAGAGGTCTTCTGTTTTTATAATAAACTAGCTACTAGCATGGGGAGGGTGGTATGGTCATTTAGCCCTATATCCACTGCTTTCTGAAATGCTTTCCCCGTTTGTATTCTATGGAATTGTAACTATGCTTATTATTTTATCTTTATGCATTATGCTGATAGTACTGGCACGTGTACTGTATCTTAGAGCACAATAGTTGAAATAAACATTTTAAACTATACAGTGTCTCTTATTACACATGTTGCGGACAGGTATGAGTGAGTTATGAAAGGGTGTCCTTGCTCCCGCGAGTCCTGAGAGAGAGAGAGAGAGAGAGACCGTGTTCTGGGTTGTCTAATCATTTGTAGCATCGTTGCTAATGAGACGCTAAAGCTAGTCGGATTGGGATTGTGGGTACTAAGGTGCATGGTTGGTTCACCACTAAACTCCGAGGTCCTATTATCCTGTGCATAGCTCTGTGTATGTGCAGAATCCCTACAACATGGTGCAACCAACGAGTGGGCTGCTTATCTGCGAGACGCTTGAGTAGTAGATGTGCTTGTCCACAACCCCCTTCGCAGACGCTTCCAGAAGCGTGTGTGAGGGTGCTACCTCCTATATTGACGTTTTTATAGGTTCTTTCAAGCTTGAAGTTGTTAAAAGGTTTTTAAATAAAACCCTATATTGTGCTGCCTCATATTAGGTTGTCGAATATTGTTTGCCTTAAATGGCAGTTCAAATTGCGGCACATAGCCGCGCAGCACTCCGGGCTCACTTGACAGTGTATGGAGTGCCTGACGTGTGTGTCGATCTGATTTTTGTGGTACAAGCGGATCCCGCTTACCACTTTGAGGTGTTTTACTCTTGGGTCACCTTTCCGGCGGTGGATGGGACTGATAATTTGTTCCATGAATATAAAGCCACCGCTGTTCCTAATCTCTATAGACCTTATAGGAATCTTGAAGTACCGCTCACGGCATGGCAACACCGTGTTTGGTTTGATGGCGCCCTCCCCCAACCGGTTACCTCGGTTCGTTTAGGCCCCTTATCAATTGAAGGGGCCACTTGGCCTGTTTTGGCCGGGTATACCCCACATCCGCGTTATATGACGCTTGAGGTCACTGAACTGCGTAATTTGCATTCGTCTTTGATACGTGTGCATAGAGCTTTAGTACAGTTTGTCACAGGCAACATCTAGGGAGCCCCGCCTGGAGTTGCAGCACATCCAGCTGGAGCAGGCGGTGTAACCATAAGTCCCGTCATGGTTAATTCGGTGATGGGCAAGCGCCCACAAAATAAGGATGATTTTCCTTATTGGCTTGCAGAAAAATTTGACCAGCTGGAGGCAGTTTTTCCAAATACTTCTCCTGTGGAAAAACACAGGATTCTGACGATTAGTTTGCCAAAAGACTTGATCCCCGAGTTGGCAGAATGCAACAACTGGGGTAAGGTATTCGCAGCAGTGAATGCGAAGTGTTTCGGCACTCCTTCCATGACGGTTCTCCCCTCTGTAATCAAACGTGTGCAGGATGAGCATGGCCCTGAAGCGGCTGTGGAATTAGGGATGAGACTGGTGGGAGACTGGTGGGAGTGTTCGATGTAGTAGCTGATTTGATCCTTGCGAATGTCAAGGGCGATGCAGTTAACTTTCAAGTAGCTAATGCTTTGGCTTTGATCCCAGAACCGGACAAGCCGCGCTAATTACCGAAAATTATTGCACAGGCTTACAAAACAATTGGCCGCAATAGCCTGGGAGTTAAGCCTTTTGCTAAACCGCAAACACAATCGCAACAACAACCAAAAACTCAATCTGTGCTTTTTCCTCCCCCGCACGACATCATACATAGTTCCATTTGGCCTTCCATTCCTACTTTGAAGGCGGATTTCAATAAATTGAGCAGAATAAAGGCACTATTATTGAACCAGGAGGTTATGCTCACATACGCCCGGGAGACGTTCATTCTCCAGGTGGTGAGTACCCACAGTGAAATACAGGCCCTTTTGAACACTAACCTCCCACAACATTTCGGTGAACTGATTCACCGTGTTTTTAATGCATCGCGCACCGAAGGTCTGGTGCACTTTTTTAAAGTTGTGGGCTCTGGCCTTGTACCCTCCTTTCAAACTATCTTTGGTGTAATACCGGCTTTTATTAATTCCATTTTTTTCAGCGTCTTTGGCGGCTTTCCGTTGATCCTCGCCTTAGCGGCTGGTATATTGCTTTTGGTCTGTTTACTACGCAATGGCTGCACCTCCTTGGGCCCTTCTCGACCCAGGTCGACTCCATATGCTCCGTGAGCGCATCCTCGCTGGCTTCGGCGTCCTGCCATTGGCGACACTCAGTGTGTCCTATAGACTTTCTTTTCGCTTTGCGTATTTCACTTGCGTGCAACCTGTGATGTCTTGCATCAGATGTCCTTTCTCGTGGTCCTTGGATTATTGCCTCTCCAATACGTCTCTGTCTCGACCGGATTTTGTCCTGCTGGTGTGTCCCTTAGAGGCCCATGAACGGGACTGTTCCGGTGCAGGCTACATGGCGCGTGCGGCTCCACTGGGGATTTTGGCACAATGGGATATCTGGGCGGCTGCTCAGAATCTCCTACATCAAAGTTATATTGAGTATCACGCAAGTTGTCCCGCAATGCTGTTCGCTGCTCCCTCTTGCGAGGAACATGACTGCAGTTTTGATTTATTGGTCTGGATGGCGTCGCTTTTTTCCGACGATTCCAACGATGTCCTCTTGGAAGGTGTGGCGTTTTTCTGCACTTACACTCAGTTGGATTAAGGGGCCTTCGCTTTCCGCGACCTGCCTCGCTGGATTGTTTTTATTCTACAATTGTTTTCCTCTCCCATTCGTTGTCCTTCATGGGGACTATTCCAAAACAGACATTTTTGTTCTGCTCCATCTATTTGAACTCTGTCTTCGTCCTATGTCTTGGCCAATGGACTGCCCAGGGGAGGGTGTCATGTGGTTTGTGGCCTCCTGGTCTGCCTTACTACGTTGGCTTAGGCCGGGCTGCCATGATGCCTTTTTGCGCACGTTACTTTGTGCCGTTGTTTTTCCAGCCTCTGCTTCTGCCCGGCTATTTTAGAACTGTCTGCATTTCTGCCTTTCACCTTTTCTCCTGTTCCCTTTGGGTTACGTCTGCACAACATGTACAAGGTCGAAAAACAACGTCCCTTGTTCTTGCTGATCTGGCCAGTCCCTCGCACTTAGACATAACACTAAGTACAGCTGCACTGGAGAAATTCGTGTGCTTTTAATATTGTGATTTCACGGTTAGAGGCACTTGGAGAAAAACCTTTCCAGAGAGAAGAGCTGTGCTTGTCTGATGATGTAAACCTTGCATCTAGATATTGAGGTATGGGGGTTCGCCTGACAATGCCCAGAGGTCTTCTGTTTTTATAATAAACTAGCTACTAGCACGGGGAGGGTGGTATGTTCATTTAGCCCTATATCCACTGCTTTATGAAATGCTTTCCCCGTTGGTATTCTATGGAATTGTAATTATGCTTATTATTTTATCTTTATGCATTATGCTGATAGTACTGGCACGTGTACTGTAACTTAGAGCACGATAGTTGAAATAAACATTTTAAACTATACAGTGTCTCTTATTACGCACGTTGAGGACAGGTATGAGTGAGTTATGAAAGGGTGTCCTTGCTCCCGCGAGTCCTGAGAGAGAGAGAGAGACCGTGTTCTGGGTTGTCTAATCATTGGTAGCATCGTTGCTAATGAGACGCTAAAGCTAGTCGGATTGGGATTGTGGGTACTAAGGTGCATGGTTGGTTCACCACTATACTCCGAGGTCCTATTATCCTGTGCATAGCTCTGTGTATGTGCAGAGTCCCTACAACACTTAGATGGCCCTGGGGACCACAACCCCCCTGGGCTGGCTCATGCTATGTCCCGGGGTGCCCACCCCCGGGACATAGCTGTTTGGTATGGCTTGGCGGAAGCTTTACCGCTCCTGCCAAGCCATAGCAAACTGTGCTCCGCTTTGAGCAAGAGACAGCACAATTGCTTTGACAGAGAGGGATCTGCATGTTAGCAGCTCCCTCTCTGTCAAAGCAATGCCAGCTCCCACAGGGAGCCAGAAGGGACCGCTGGGGCCTTCGAGATTCACCCCGCGGTCCCCAACATTGCTAAGTGGGTGTCCTGGGTGGGACCAGGGCACCCACACTAGGGAGCCGGGCCCCGGCGGATGGGATTCCTGAGGCCAAAATTGGACCGGAAGAGGGGCTGCTGACAGACTGCTACTCTGTGGGACTGCTATTCTGAGAGAACAACTTTTCTGCTGTGCTGCCCTGCCTGCTGCTCTCTCTGCCGGTGTGCGAAGGACTGGACTTTCACCACTTGAACCTAGAGGAACTGAAAAGGCTTACTACTTGCCTCCTGCTTTGCAGTCTCACGGGCATCAAAGACTGCCTGGAACTCTCCATCCAGCATCTGGACTCTGTCAGCTGCAAGTCCTACCCTTGCCTGAGGTGCCCCATCCAGGGCCTCAGAAGTGGGTTTCTGTGCAGTTCTGCTGAAAAACCCGCACAGACCCGACTTTGCGCAAGCCGGACCTGACACATTTGCCTTCAATGCCAACACAACGCCTACATCGCCGAGGCTCAAAGATGACGTGGGACCTCCAGCTTGGCTCAACAACGACACATTTCCTTCATCGCCAAAGCTCAACAAGGAAGCAGAGACCCGGCTGTGTGGTTCGGTGACATTTCATCTCCTCCTCCACTCCTCGCAGCCTCTCTTCTCAACATTGATGCTTGTTCTCCGCAAAGGTACTATTTGAACGGGGCCTGCATGGCCTTTTTATCCAACCCGTGCTCCATCGCGGTCAGCTTGACCTTTCAGATTTTACTCTGTCCACTGCGACCTCATGTAACCCCTTAGCGGTATTGACTTTTAAGCACTAGATTTCAAGATATTCTCTGAAAATTCATAACTCCAGTTCTATTTATGGGAATTTGGTTGTTTTGGTCTTGTTTGGTTCAATAAATCAAGCTCTATTTTTCTAACTAGGTGTGGATTATTTTTGTGTGGTGTTTTCAAGGCTTCACTGTAATAAGTGTTGCACAAATACTTTACTCATTGCCGCTTAACGCCTTAACCGCGGCGGCAATTCCGCCGCGGTGTGGGGAGTTCCATTATGTGGGCGGGGCCGCGTCAGCCAACGGACGTGCGCAGCACTACGAAGGTAGTGCGCGTGACGGCCGTTGGCCAACAGAAGCAAGCAAGGGGTTAAGGTAAGCCTGCATGCTCTGTGCCAAGCTACCAGAGGTTGAGCATAGGTTAATTTATGGAGTGTATCTCAATTACATGTGCTAGAGTGGTGATCCCTACTTGGACAGGGTGTACACCTCTACCAACTAAAGACCCAATTTCTAACAGTGGATAACTGTAGATTTCGGACCCTAGCTCAGCCGACACCTAGGGAAACCCATCAAATCTGTACATTTCTGAAAACTAGACACCTAGGGGAATCCAGGGTGGGCTGACTTGTGTGGGTCTCACCAGGTTTTTTGACCCAGATTCCCTTGCAAACCTTAAACTTTTTAACAAAAAAAAACACATTTTCCTCACAATTCTATGATGAAAAGTTCTGGAATCTGCGGGGAGCCACAAACTTCCATTCACCCGCCATTCCCCCAAGTCTTCTGATAAAAATGGTACCTCACTTGTATGGGTAGGCCTAGTGGCCGTGAGAGGAAATGACCCAAGAAATTACATGGACGCATCACATTTTTCAAATGAAAACTGACCCTTTTTTCCAATGTGGGTAGCTGTACATTTTGGACCCTAGCTCAGCCCGCACCAAGGGAAACCTAGCCAACCTGTAAATTTTTGAAAACTAGACACCTAGGGGTATCCAGAGTGGGCAGACTTGCATGGGTTTCACCAGGATTGTTGACCCAAATTTCCTTGCAAACCTCAAACTGTGACTAAGAAAGACATTTTACTGACATTTCTGTCATGGAAAGTTCTGGAGTCTGTGAAGAGCCACAAACTTTCCTCCACCTGATAATTCCCTAAGTCTCCCGATAACGGTATCTCACTTGTGTGGGTAGGTCTAGTGCCTGCAACAGGAAATGGCCCAAAATGCAATATGGACGCATTGCAATTTTCCACTGAAAACTGACCCTTTTTTTCAACGTGGGTACCTGTAGATTTTGGACCCTAGCTTAACCAGCATTTAGGGAAACCTAGCCAACCTCTATATTTTTGAAAACTAGACACCTAGGGGTATCCATTGTGGTCTGACTTGCATGCCTTTCACCAGATTGTCTTACCCTGAATCCCTTGCAAACCTCAAACTTTGACTAAAAAACACAGTTTCCTCACATTCCTGTGATGGCAAGTTCTGAAATCTGTGGGGAGCCACAAACTTCCATCCGCCTGGTATTCCCTCAAGTTTCCCAATAAAAATGGTACCTCACTTGTGTGGATAGGCCTAGTGCCAGTGACAGAAATGGATCAAACCAAGGTCAATGGGAGTCCCCTGGCGAGGGCTCCAGTTGACTTTGGTTTGAGACGTTCCTATAGCGGGCACTAGGCCCAGCCACACAAGTGGGGCATCATTTTTATCAGCCCAAGTAGGGTAATGCAGAGTGGCAAAAATGTTGTGGATTCCGGAAGTGATTTCAGTCAGAGTTTGAGGTTTGCAGAGCATTGTGGGTACAAAAACCTTGTGAGATCCATGCAAGGCATACCCCCCAGACTTCCTTAGTTTTCTAGTTTTCAAAAATGTCTGTGGTTCATAGTTTTGCATGGGTGATACCAAAGCAAAGCCCCAAATGCAGCACCTACCTCCATTGCTCATCTCTCAACATAGCAACTTAGGGCCTTTTGTGTTGGTTTCTCTTGGGCCACCTCACGTCACAACAGGTTTATTCAAATTCCTCCGTGTTGAAAAAAACTGCCGACGCGTTTCAAGACCCAGTCCTCTGGTACCAGGACTCTCATCAGGGCTTTATGTTAATGGTCAGCGATTTCTGATTGCCTGATTCTCTGACAGAGCTGCTGCTCTGACTCCTATTTGCGTGGTAACCAGAATTTCTCAACGAAAATTACTGCAGTGCGCTTCGTAATTAATGCCAGGGGGAATTTCTTTCAAACGTTCCCGGGTTGCTCAGAGGCAGGCATCTATTTCTGTATTCATTCCATCCTGTTTTTAAGTCTGAGCACATCCATATTCTAAATCCGATATGAACCACAACTTCACTGTCAGACAGAAATTCTGGTTACCACGCAAATAGGAGTCAGAGCAGCAGCTCTGTCAGAGTATCAGGCAATCAGAAATCGCTGACCATTAACATGAAGCCCTGATGAGAGTCCCGGTACCAGAGGACTGGGTCTTGAAACGCGTCGGCACTTTTTTTCAACACGGAGGAATTTGAATAAACCTGTTGTGACGTGAGGGATTTGTATTGAACAGTATGCCCCACGCACACACTCTAAATATTTTCCCGTGTTTGGCATATGTTTGGCCCCAAAAACAAGATAGCGATAAGAGTATTCTAGTTTCTGATGTTATGATGCAAAAGTCCAACGTTTTTGTATATAAATGTGTTTGTATATAAGTATTTCATGCACTGTCTATTGTGAATTGTCATAAGTATTTTTCATGTTTTGTATGTTAATTTGAAAAATGTGTGTCTCTTCACTTCTCATGCAACTAATTTTTTTTGGTAAATATAAACAATTGCAAAGAAAGGAATGGTTTAATAAAAATTCCATTCAAACAGAAAAGATAGTTGTCTGTTTGTTGCTCAAAAATAATAAGAACACAGCGTCAAACGGAGCCAGGTTCTCCTTTTTGTATTCAATTTAGTACGGCCCTACCTGGTTCTAGTCCTTTGGGCCTATCCCCCAGTTTTTGAACTTTCTAAACTTGGCATTTTTAAAGTTGTGATCATAAATCCAACTTTACCATTAAAGAGGATTTATCATTACAAGTCCATAGGTACCAAACATGACTATTCGACTCCTTCTCAATTAGGAATTACACTTAATAGATGTAATAAGTAATCCACAATGTTAAGCTATGAGGGGGTAGGTCCACATGATTGAAAAATGAATGTGGGAGATTTTCACTACCAGGACATGTAAAACTAAAAGGTATATGTCCGGCCTTTTACTTACACAGCACCCTGCCCTATTGGCTAACTATGGCCCACCTTAGGGGTGATTTGTATGCAATAAAAGGGGAGTTCAAGGCTTGACAACAGGCTTTAAATGGCAAGTCAACATGGCAGTAAAACTGCATATACTGGCTCTGCAGTGGCAGACCTGAGACATGTTTGAAGGGCTACTACAGTGGGTGGCACAATCAATTTTGCAGGCCCACTAGTAGCATTCAATTTATAATGCACTTTACTAGGGACTTGGAAGTAAATTAAACATGCCAATTGAAGGCCCATATACGTTTGGCTACTCAATCTAGCCCAGTGCAGTAGTCACAAGATAATATTACCAATGAGGGGCCATCTCTGAAAATCTCAGTTAGTGCCTGGATGCAGACAGCACAGTTTGGAAATATATAGCAGGCTTGCCTCTCCGTGCTTTTGTGCTATGGTGTCTACAGCACATGCATTAACTTAGAGATTTTCAGAGTTAATGTATGCACTGTAGACAGTGCATTTTAGGGGAAGAGAAAGGAGGAAACACCATCATTCTACTACCTGGTGTTAGAATTTGGGTTTTTGCTTGGCAGAGTTATTCACCCTGTCCAAGCAGGAACCACAATCCTAGTCAGGGTAAGTCAGATACACACCATAAATTAACCTGTGCTCACCCTCTGGTAGCCTGCCACAGAGCAGGCAGGCTTAACTTAAGAGGCAATGTGCAAAGAATTTGTGCAGCACTTCAAACAGTAACACAGTGAAAACACCACAAAAAGACTTCTCACTAGGTTAGAAAAATAGATTATGATTTTATGAATAAAACAAGAGAAAAATGTCAAAATCCAATAAGTAGAGGTCGAGAAATTATTTTTCAAAGATTAAATGTAAAAATAGCACCTAAAAGCAATAAGCACCCATGGGGGTTATTTGGTTGAGCTTGACCGGGGCAAAGTCAAGAGTTCAGGCTGGGTGCGATGGAGCGTGGGCCGGATACAGGAGCCACGCAAGACCTGCTGAATACAGTACCTTGATCCTGGTCGCAACAGCGAGATGCGGGGTGCAGCTGAATGATGTGTTGGTGTCAATCCTGCAGTCAAGGTGATGCATTGATTTTATTCACGCTGTGGTGATGATGCGCTGGTTCTGAAGATGAGGCACCAAGCAGAGAGGTGTTGGTTCTGTAGATGATGCGCCGGTTTCTCCAATACATTCGAGAGGCTGTGTTGATCTTCCCACACTGCAGCGGCTGCAATGCAACAGTTCAGATGCATCATTATTTTTAGATGAAGGGATGGTTATGAGTGCAATGCTCTGGTTCTGCCCCCGCAACAGGGTCGATGTGCCAGTTTTGCTACATGCAGACTGGAGCAAGCACCTGGGTCCACTGCCAATAGGCCAGGCACAGGATCAGGTGGTGAGACTTTGATATCCCTGAGTCTCAAAGAACAGGAGGTAAGTCAACAAGCCCTTGGAGCTTACTCTGGATTCAAGGCAGAGTCCAGCTCTCTCTCTCAGCAGGTTCAGAGAGCAGCAGGCAGCAAGGGTCTTTGAAATGCACAGAGGTCCTTTCTTTCTAGCCCTGGCTCCAGACTCTCTACAGAGGGGTAATCAACCGATTGTGTGGGGACAGGACACTGCCTATTCAGGTGTAAGTGTTAGCCTCTCCCTGCCATCTTGCCCAGGATGAGCCATCAGGATGCAGATGGGCACTCAGACACACCTAACCTTCCTTTGTGTGGCTGTCTAGAGAGAATGCAAAAGTCAAGCTGTCACCCACCCCAGATGTGTCTTGGAGACAGGCTGCAGGCACACAGAGCTTTAAGAGCAGAGAAATGTTCACTTTCTAAAAGTGGCATTTCTAAAATGGTTATGTAATATCCAACTTTACCAGTAAAGAGGATTTATCATTAGCATTCCAAAGATATAAAACATGACAGAGCTACTCCTTCCCAATCAGGAATCACAACTTAAAAGTGTAATAAGGAATTCCCAACGGTAACTTATAAGAGGAGTAGGCCTCACTTTAGTGAAAAACAAATGTAGGTGTTTTTCACTACCAGAACATGCAAAACCTAAAAGTACATGCCCTACCTTTTATTTACATGGCACCTTACCCTTTGGGCTATCTAGGGCCTATCTTAGTGGTGACTTATGTGTACTCCACAAAGTAGAAAAAGGATCAGACGTGAGCAGATGCAGACGCAGTTTCAGCGGTCACAGAGGGAGGAGAAGGATGCGAGTGAGTGAGCAGGTGAACAGGAGCAAAAGGAGCAGCAGGATCAGAGCCGGGCAAAGCCACTGATCTGACTAACCTGGACTTGTTACTTTCCACCTCCATCTCCATTCACCGTGCATCAGTTTCTGCAAGCGCATATCCAACTCTGCGTACCCCCCACCCACTTGTGTGCTCGCCAACTGTTTTCTTCACTGCAGGTGCCACTGATGCTGCTGCTGCAGGCAGGCGAGTTGTGAGAGAAGAAAGTGGGAGCCAGCCGCGGTTCCCTAGCTGCCAGTCCATTCTGCTCAGCTACTCCTTGACCCCCCAACATGCACCCATGCCTCTAGCCACCCTCCTGCCATCAGGGTTTGAGGCAGTGAGGCTCCAGCGGTGGCAGACAGAGGGCAATGGAAGGCATATATCCATCAGCACAAGCATCGTAAGATGTAGAGGGGGAAGACAGCAATGGAAGCTACAACAAGCTACTGCAAAGGCCAAGAGGGTGCAGCGGTCCTAGATCTTGCTGCACTAGATTGAGACCCAATCTCTTGGAAGCGGCCCGAATAGGATCAGGTGCGGCTTGCAGACTGAGTTTGCTACCACCCCGCAGTATTTTCTTCCTCTGGCTTTCTGTGCCCCCTGCCCGTGCAGCCTCCTTGACCAGTTGCCCCCGGTTAGCCCAAACAATTAAATTCCAGATGTGAAACGCCCGGAAGGGATTTGCAAGGTGTCACCAGGAGTGAGCTCACAGTCTTATTTACTCTTACCCCAAAAGTTTGTATCCAACTTTAAAACATCCTGTAGCAGCCTCTGTGCAGCGTGCTCCTGCCCCTCCTCTGTACACTGCTGGGGTACACATTACAGCGGGGGAGAGATGGTGCTGGAAGAAGGGGGGAAAGGGCTCAATCTCATTTGAAGTTAAGAGCTTGAGTAAATGAACATACTTTATAGTAACACCCTGTGGAGCACTGTACCTTGTTAACCAGTCTTGCAACCAGTCTCTCAGTGGAGCGTCATAGCGTCAGCCTTGACTAAGCTCAAGTAGCCTCAGTACTATAAGCGGAGCAAGTAGTGAAAAGATGAGATCTGGTAGGATGAAGAGAGCCCTACCAATGGCCCTGAAGTGCAGGAAGAACAAGGCGGCCAGCCCGGTGAACCTGGACACGATAGGGGAGTCTATGCCCCCTGACTCTGAGCTTAGCCCTCATGCCTTGGCCTCAACTTCTGTACCTGTCTATGACATAGCCAGCCCTACAGAAAGGGCAGGCTAATTCGAGTCACGCATAACTATGCTCCTCAATTTCATCAAGAAGCCCTCAGTTGCTGTTGGTACATACACCTCCAAAGTAGAGGGGGAGTCCATCGCTTGTGATGAGACTAGGCTACTTAGATCCATTGTTCAAGCTATAGTCCATGAAGCCCCTCTATCTTCACATGAGATCGATAACTGCGGTAATGCCGCTGAGGACTCGAAGGCCCGAATCATGAAACTATCGGCCTCATCAGCCCCATTACCTTTAAGCCCTACACCGTGCTCTTCACCTCCTTTCCGAGTGGTCAGTCCTCTTGGCTGGCCTCCACAGGTCTTCCCTGCTGGTCATCTTTCACCTGAGACAGCTCTAGCCACCAGCGCTCAGGAATGTGAACATACAACATCTACTCCATCCGTAGAGGCAACTTGCTGAGCTGCCCAGGGTTCCCAAATAGATGCCCTTGCACAATCAGAAACTCAATCTCGTCTGGAATGTACCTTGAAGTTTAGAATAGACTGCCCCTTTAGCCCACAAGCTGCACAATGGACTCGGGGCCCCAGCGGGAAACATTGCCTTATTGTACACAATGAAATTACTTAAACGTGATGCGCACAGCAATTCTCAGCCCAGAACTGCTTGCATGGAACTGAATGATCAATCTCTCCTGGAGTTGTTTTTTTTTTCTAGAGGTGCCTTGCATTCCCGGTAAATCCATCAATTCCAGCCTAGGCCTTCCTTTCGCCACTCCATACTCTATCTGGCTACAACTCCTGCAGACCCTCCAGTTCACAGTTTCCGCCCTTAACTTCACTGCTTCTGTCGGCCAACGGCCGTCGCGAGCACTACCTCCGTAGTGCTGCGCACGTCCGTTGGCCGACGCGGCCCCGCCCACTCCGCTAAACCGCCGCACCGCGGCGGAATTGCCGCCGCGGTTAAGGGGTTAACTATCACTCCAGTAAGCTGGATCTTCAAGTTGGCCTTCTGAAATCCCTTGCTGTCTTTAAGGCAGGGATTGATAGTAAGCTTGACAACTTAAATAGATTAATACTCAGAGCACAATCTACAACCAATTGCGCTCAGGCTATCTGTCTCCTATTTTTGACAACCTGTCATCACTTCCAGCCTTTCTTAACACCATCTTAACCAAGATAGAAGGATTTAAAGCTAGCTCTGGGCAATGCCCAATTCTGGCTGAAGCAATATGCCCCCAAGCCTCGGATGCTCTCAATACTCAACCTTCGGAAGCACTCATCTTGACAATCGGCTCCAGCCTCTAACATGTAGGCTCACCACTTCTGAACAGCGCGGCTGCCATTTCCACTTCGGCGCCTCAGCTCTGCCATAGAACCCCAGGCTCAGATGCAATTCAACTCCCTCATCCCCTAAGAATGAGGGAAAGGAAATGCATCTGGAAGCAACGGAAAAACAAAACCTGTAGTAATTCCTCTTCAGCTAAACATAACCTGTTCCCGTTGTTTATTAAAAAGTTCACAAGAAACCTAATACCCACTGAAGAAGAAAGCAGTTCTAATTACCTAAAAAAAGACCCAACAATTGGATCAAATTGCTGGCTCAGAGACCACCAGCCCAATCCTTCCCCCAAGACCAAATGCCAGAGAGACAAACCACGAGTCAAACCGGCTCGCGCGTTGAAGACCCCACCACAATCGTACACCAGCTGGATAGGGGATTCCACAGGGCCAGCACAGACCACCTTGCCAACTCCCCTGGGCTTCGTTCTCAGTTAATAGAGAAAATATCAGAGTCACAGTCCCAAGGGACCAGGGGGTCTCAAACAGATCACCTGAAAAGGCCCAAAGTATGGAGCACTTGACATAGAGCCGTCGGTGCAAGGAAATCAGGGAGGCTCTAATGCCCTATACACTGTACAGGATTCCCCAGGTTCTACTAGAGGACAAGGACCAACTTAGCAAGCAGCCCTCCAACCCTCCAGTACCAAATTGTTGTTTATCCTGGAATACCACAAGCAAGGCCTCAACGACATCCTAAATAGGGGAAATATTCTTAGGCTTATGAAGGTCATCCCAGAGCTTAGCTCCCTGGAATCACAAGAAATTGTCTCAATCAAATTCCTGGCCCCAAGTGACATCCAAATCTCTGAGCCGACGCTGGTGACCCTTCCCTCTGTGGCTCTCATGCAACATTTTCCATCTAGAGCAGAGTCATTCAAATCCTGGGGCATTAGATTAAGTGCCTTTAAGGAAATTGTCTATCCTGTGTTCCTGCAAAACATCAAATAGCTCCAGAGGTTCCTAGGCAAGAGACCTAATCGGTTTTAAAAAATGCCTTGGGCCACACTATAACATCCTCTAGTGATCGGAAGTGGGCAATTCAGGACTGTCGTGTAGTTCCCACTAATCTGTAGGATCTGCACGTTTGTTGGACAACATACACTTTGGGTGAGGAGCCTAGACTGATTCTGTGCACCCCCGCAGGATTGTTCACCTAGAGACCAGATAGCTCACAGTGCCACCATAAGCCCCCTAACCCTACCAGGGAGTGAATAGTTTCTGGCAACCACTGAACATGACAATCCTGACCCCTCAGGATCATGGTAACAGATCAGAACCTTTCGCTCAGTCACTTGAGCTCTTTTGTTCACAGAGAAATATACAGAGAATACACAGTGGGACGTTTTCAATATATTTGTTGAACCAATGTTATTCTTGTATAAAATACATGTGCTGCGATAATCAGTAGACAGAAGCAGATGAAAGTGATTAAAAAGCACCAAAAGAGTAAATAGCAGATATAATTCTACCATGGTGCTAAAACAGTGTATATATGCAGGCATATAAAACAAGGTAGTAATCAGGCGTACTCCTACTATTCGAACCCTATTCTGTGCGTACCTAGAGTGTGTGTAGGTGTGAAGCCAAGAATCCCCCTAAGGGATGATCCAACCCAATTATCTGGTGGGAGAGATTGTAGGACCCCGTCTTGGTCACAAACTGGACACCCCTCACGGAGATGTCAGACAGCTGTGTGGTGAAGTCTCAGCATGCAGGGACCCTCGGTATCAGCTGAAGTGCCTCCTCTACTAATCCTATGAGATGCTGATTATTTATAATAAAAAGCATCCTTGTGATGTACATATAGATTAGCAATATTATGGATATGTAGATAGCCCAATTGCCCCGTGGATGAAGATAGAATGACATTTGTACATTCGTGCTAAAGGTCTTGTACTTGGTGTTTGAGGCATCGGGATAATGTTATGCGAAGCCAGGTGTGTAAACAGAAGTAGTTTCAGAGAAACTGATCCAACATTGTCACACACGTGAATATGTGCAAAGGTCACAGCAGTAGTGTTATTGTGCAAAAGAGGACAATGTAAGAGATGAGCAGCTTCGCTACATTGGCCTAACCGGGCACATAACACCTACTCCTCATACCTAGGGTCAATATATAAAAGCTGTCTAAAAAGGCCGCATGCCATAATGAAATTCAAACTAAAAAGGTCTAAAACCATTTCTAAAATCAAGCTTCCCTTTAAAATATTCATAAAAGCCTTTAAAAGTCACACTGTTTAAAATTCGAAGCACTCAGAAAGCCATGGTGCCTAGAAAAGCAGAAAAATATAGTTTTTCAGTCATTTTGTTTAAATAATAGGCCAAACATTCCCACCACATGGAAAAGCCAATTGTTTATGTGTTCCGAGTGATAGTCGCAAAATTGCTGTCGCTGGCAACCGCAGACGACGTTCCCAGAGGCACACCTCGAAGCAGGTTTATGGAGCAAAGGTGGTTCCTGCCGGTTCCCACAGCAGCCGCTGAGGGAGCGACTGCATCCTGTAAGCATATCGCTGAGCCAGTATCCAGTTCACCAGGAGCCAAAGCATCCCAGAGTGGCTCGAAGAATGCATTCATCAGCAATGGAATACGCTAGGGACAACAATACTCATGGGCCTTTAAGGGGTCCATCAGTACTTCAATGTCTAGTGGTGCAAACAATTGTGATCCGAGACACACATCCAATACGCATTTATGGCTACAAAGCAGGCAGCAGAATACAGGTTGTAAGCAGTGAAGCCAAACAGGCCTGAAAGACAAGAACCAGTGCTCATTCAGTTCTCGAAGCCGAGGTGTGCCGAAGCAGTGCATCATGTGCTCATTCTGGGTTGAACTGGGACGTCCATTGTGGAGCAGAAAAATGTAAATCAGAATTCCCGTCCCTAAGTAGCAGGACAAGCTGGAACCCTTCAAAAACGCTTCCCAACAAGGAGTGTATGAATGATGGTATAACTCCAAAAATTGTCTGAAATGTGCTAACCAGTCCAGAGCCAATACATTTAAAAAAGTGTGCTATTCCTTTCGTATCAGACATATTAAGATACGGTGGACCAGCTCCTCAAAATGTAGCGGTAAGTTAGTATGAAGTAGTGTCTGTATCTTGGGCGAGGACCCTGCAACATGGAGATCAAACGTCTCTCTGGCGGATGTTAAGGCAACATCTTTTTGAAAAAGCATGGATTTCAGTTTGCTCAGAGAATTAAAGCGTATGTTGGAAGCATTTATTGAAGGCCATAGCATTGCCTCCTTAACTGCGTGGGTAGGTGGAAACAGTACTTATGTGCAAGATGTGACTATGGAATTAACCATTACTAGATAAGTGATCCCTGGTTCCATTCCACGGATACCTTGATCATTTATCATCAAATAGCTCCCATTAGAGAGCAGCTTGGAAACCGAATGAATCATGGCAGCCGGAGAACCCTTCAGATAACAGGACAAGTTCGCCACTGAAGCATTGCATGTCCCCTGAGGTGAATTGTCCTTGCATACTAAGGACCCTCTCAAAGCATCCTCACATTCGGAACCTCTAAGGAAAACTTCTGTGTCCCCATTCCTGCATCGAAATCTGTAAGGTAATTCCCATTATTCATGCAGATTACCTTCCCTTAGCACTTCATATCTGCCTACTTGGTGGTATTGTAGACAATATTGGAACTGGAAAGTCGTGACAGGTAGAGTGATGTAACCATGGATTATCTAGTCTGCGGTTGGTGTCTCAGCCACGGTGAAAGGTATTTGGTCTAACTTTTCAATGTGCAACACGGTATACTTTGCATCTCTTCGTGCCCTTAATATCTGTCTTTCAGTCATGCAGTATGCAGAAAACAGACTCATGCTGTTGATAAAATGACACGGCACATTGCTAGAACGTAATGTTTAAAGTGTCTAGCTTAATAATACAATGGACCATAGTTGTGATTGTTCATGCTGTAAAATAGACATATCTTGTTGTATTATGTCCATTGCAGAAGATACTACGTTGCCCAGTGAATATATGCTGGACGTTAATGTGGTCATACCATTGTCAACCACAGCCAAAACCTTTTCCAAATTAACCTTATCAATCTCGTGCAGTCTCTCAGCAGACTCCTGTTGAGAAACATTCCACAGCTAGATGTATATTGCATACAAGAAGTGCTTTTAACATGGGTTCCGGGGACCTAGCAAGAATTCCTGAGATCCATGTCACCAGAAAGAAGGGACAAGGTTTGCTTCACCTTCAAAGCGTACAAAGGTTTATTGTTTAGTTAGTTAAAACCATAACAATCTTTTATCACAATAAAAACATAGTACATAAGACAGCATAATTAATTGTTGAAGGAAGCATAAGGGTATTAGGTCCATGTGCAGAAGTAAACCAGATATTGTGCATTGTTTAGGTACGTTATTTGACTTGTGCCTGGTCATAGCTGTGATGGCAAACTTCATTCTTAACAAACAAAAATAAGAAAATAAACAAGAAAGTTAAAAATTTGATCTGCTGTTGATTAAATGTCAGCAGTCTTTGAGTAACTCTTTTGCAGAACCTAGTATAGAGCTTTATATTAAAATGGTTGTGTTTGTTTGATTGACTGGTCTAGGCCATTCTGTCCATTAGAATGGCTGGTGCAAGCAGGGATGTTACGGACATGAATGTATCAACAAATTAAAATCTCTGCAAGTGCCCAAATGTATAAAAAGGCTAATGCCCGAGTGTAGATAAATATCAGAATGGCATGTGCAAGCTTGTTCAAGTGTGCATGCCTATGGGAGTATCGGCTCAAAGTCCTGCAGTTTTAATGAGTTCAGATGTGCGGGCGGGTGGGTACTCCGTTAAAGATTTATAGGATTGTCAGTTCCCCCTGGCGAGAGGCAGTCATTGTTGATCCAGCATCTCTTATTGATCTACCCGCTTCCGCAAAGAATTTGCCGAACTGTGCTAAGACATTTGGGGTAACAGATGTATATATGAGTAATAGTGCTTCCTTACATGATTTTATCTCATGTTGCATGAAGATAGGCCTCAAATACCTGCGTCTCTGTTGTAATAAGCATGTGCAGCAGCATACGATATGGGCAACTGATTCAGAGTGGTATTTACACAGCCTGCATTGTTCTTGCCCCAGGACCCAGTTTTTCCAATGTGCCCTGTACTCCCTAATGGGTGTTGTTGGCAGCCTAACTTATAGAATGTTCTTGAATGCGTACCTTCCAATTGCTGCTCTCAAGTATGTTTGGCAGAGAGAGGCATCATGGGATGCTGCAAGCTCCTCTGCACCTCTGATTCATCTTGCCTTGTTTAAGTCCAGATCCCTAGAGGCCTTCTTGGATTGTGCCTTTAGCTTGCTTTTTAGTTGTGCTTTGCTGATTGGGAGAGCTAACAAGAGAGCTGGATCCAAGTTTACCGATGATCCAGCTAGTTCCAGGTACTTTGCCCAGGCACTTTTCTTGTCCAGGAACATTGCCATAAGGGCACCAGCAGGGATTCAGGATCAGCTCAGCTCACCTAAAGATAATAGTTAATTATGTCCTTTTTTGCATACTACATCCATGCTTGCTAGATTGTATTCCAGACGTATTAAAGTGCACCAAGTGTTCCTTGGCATGCCAAATATCTTCTTATATGAAAGTGTGTGGTTCCGCTCTAGTGTCTCCGTTAGCCTTCCTGGCTAGGCATGGTGGCCATAGCTTATTGTTGTTACAAGTTTAGCCCCAATGATTCTTGGAATTGCCTCAGCCAAATGGCTGTTTAGCTTGTGATGGAGTGTGGCTAGAGCATACATCGTATTTGCTGCCTTAGCTGCTATTGCCTTTGTGTGCAGCGTTTGTTTCCCTGTGTATGTCAACCAGACTCCAAGGTAGTTGAACTTGGAGTCCATGTCAACCTTTAGTGTACCGAGTTGCCATTTGAGTTGACGTTTCTGGGGGCATTGGCTGAAAACCAGAACGTTTGTTTTCCCGGCATTTGCATGGAGGACGTTGCGTTTGTTGCACATGTGTAAAACCAATGCGGTTCTGGTCCATCAAGACCAAGTCGTCTGCATACTGTATTATTGGTAGTTTTTTCATCCTAGTGATGGTGGAAAGGCTCTGCCTTTCAGTAATTCTTCCCCAAGGTCCACTGCGTATAAGTTGAATAAAGTCAGGGTAAGTACTCATCCCTGCTTTAAACCTCTGTTGGTGAGGATCCATCCGGTGGCATGTGATTGTGTTATCTTGATCCTCACCCATGTATCCATGTATAATGCTGCTCTTGCTGTGAGTAGTTGTTTCGGGATGCCCCATCCTGCCAGTTTTCTCCATAAGATGTTGCGGTCAATGCCATCAAAGGCCGCGCTATAGTCAACAAAAAAAACAGGCAAATAGGGGTGGAGTATTTGTTTCATGTGCCTTTGAGCCCAGATAGGTGAGGGCGATGATGTTGTCTAGAGTCGATGCATTCGGCCTGAACCCTGTCTGGTAAGACGGAATGATTTTGTTGTCTGTTATTCATTGTTCTAGTTCTTTTAGCAGGACTTTGGCAAAAATTTGTCATCCAAATCAAGTAGGGCAATTAACCTGTAATTTTCCGGTTGAGTAGGGTCTTCCTTTTTATGAATTGGATAAAGGATCGAACCCTTCCATGCGTACCGGGATGACTGATGTATCAAGGCATTCATTAATCAGATTGAGCAAAACTGGAGCCCAGAAAGTTCAGTCATCTTTAAAGATAGTCCCTGGTATACCATTTGGTCCTGGAGCCCCGTCTCTCTGGCAGTTTTTTAGTATCTTTAGTATCTCTTTCCTGGTTAATATTATACTGCTGTCCTCCAAATCTTCTAAGGAATTCTTCAGCTGGTCGATGTGGAAGGACTTGGGTTTGTCTGAGTCTACATATAGGTTCTCCATGTGCTGCTCCCACTCGATTGTTGGTACAACATTTTCTTTGCTATATGACATAGTTGCTAAACTGTTGACGTATTTCCAGAATTCTTTCGATTTACTGGGCGTTAGCAAGGAGCATATGTGTTTCCACTGTTCCTGAGTTTCTTGGTGATTTTGGCTCTTTCAGTTTGCTTTCGGTCGCCGTAGTTCTTTCCTTTCCATGGTGTTGAGCAGCGCGTTGATACGTTTTTTTGCTCGCTAGAGTCTTACGTGTTCCAGCAATACGGGGCCACCGACCTTCTTTTGGCACAGTTTGGCATTTTTGGGATTTTGTGGAGTTAGTGATGCATGAAGCTTATCTAACAGTGAGGACCACTGCACTGCCCTTGTTGTTTAGTGTTTCCATTGGCCAGTTGTAATAGTGTGTTTCCAGCCTTTATAGATGATCATTATAACTGGCCCCCATTTAATTATTTTTATCAGTGGGCCCGCATTTGTTTCGGGCTTGCAGCTGGCTGGATTAAAGTTTTTGTGTACCTTTGCACTTGTATTGATGTCTGTGGTGATCGGATTGTGGTCACTTTCGTTCCTTCGGTGTACTTGGTCAGTTGTACACCTCTTTAGTAACTCCCTGCTTAGAAAGATGTAGTCCAAAGTCGATATGACTCTGTAAGTGTGCGTCATAGTGCCCCCTGTGGCCTCCACTAGCACCACTGACCCGAGGTCGAATTCACAGATGCATGCTTGTAGGATCATTCTTTGTTGGACTCCTTGAGATGTTTCTAATTGGTCTAAATTGAGGGGTTGAAGTCGCCAGCCATTATACAGAGATCTCCTGGCTGTTCATATACAAATTCCTTTATTTGTTTGTTTATGTTCTTCACTATGGCCAGTTTTGTGTCTCTGTGTGGGTTTATGTACAGGTTTATCAATGATATTGACTTGGGCATTTCATCTAGTGCTAGACCATTTATGTTGACTGCCTGTAGGTTCCATGTGTTATTTGACCATTCTCTGATTTTCACTTGTAGATCTAATTTCACATAGATTGCGAGGCCGCCCATTGGTCTTCCGAACAAGTTTTTTTTGTGTGCTGGTATATAGCTGATTTGGAACCCTGGAATAGGAATGGGGATGGTCGGCCATGTTTCTTGCATGCTTATGATGTCTCCTGTGTTTAGAAATTCCAATGTCTTTTCATCTGTCATAAGGGAATGTAGGCCTGCCACGTTCCAGTTAATTATTCTTAATGCACTTTTTTGGGGGTTTATTGTTTTTGGTTGTTTTCCATTTTCTTCCCTAGGAATTTGACTGTCCTCTGGTCATAAGGGCTGTAGGGAGCCAGGCTCAGTCAAGTTGTAAAGGGTATGTGTGTATTAATTGCTCCTCTGTCTTAAGGTTTTCGCTCCTGCTGTTGCACAGTTGGATTTTTATTGTGCTCCTCCCAAGAGAATAACAGGTCATTTTTTGGGTTCATATTAATATTGTATTTAATCTTTGGGGGGTATTGTTGTGTATTGCCTCCCCGACAGCACGTGCAGGTATTTTTCTATGACCGTTTTATTGATTAATATGCCCCAATCCTTGAATTGTTCACTTTCACGTAGAATATTCTGAACATCTGATTCGCTTTGCCATTCGGTTAGTGTAGATTGTTTCTGGCTGTTGTTTAAATTGTATTTAAATTTAACTGAAATTAGGTGTGCCGTAGTGAGGTAAGATGAAGGTATATTGTGTGTTAGATGTAAAATGTTAGATCTGTTTAATATGTCCCATGCCCCTTTCGTCTTGAATTTGGGAGTGAATATTAGGGTTGAGAGTGCCGATGTCATTCGATGTTCCACATTTTAGCCCTTCCCTGGTGGCGTGTCTGGCTGAGTGATGGGCCTTTCGTATGTTTTGTTATGTGGAGGTTCAGGACAGTCAGCTTTTGATGCAGATTGATATGCCCTGTTCCTTTGTGTGTTAGCTTTGTTGGACAGAACTTGCTTGTTCTCTTCTTTCGTGCATTGTCTAAATATTTGAAGTTGCCCTGTTTCTGGTGGTTGCCCAGGTGATGGTTTTGGCCCTCCCTTTGTTCGCACGTCTGGCCAATCCGGAATGTTCTGCTGGTTTATTTCCATTATTTTCCTTCTTGTATACGTTCCTCTCTCGAGCTCTGGTGCTTGTTGCGTGTTTAAATGATTATGTGTGCAAGAGCTTGTTTGTAAAATGGCCTCACTGTTAAGCCTATCGATGGCTGTTTGTGGCGGTGTGGTAGTCTGCTGAAAACGTTGAGGGGCTGTCTGTTCTCCCTTTTTCCCAATGGTTCTGGCTGCGTTTGTGATCCAGTAGTTTTTGGTGTTTTAGATGTTTCTATTCTTCCCTCAGCATATCCATATTGTAAAACATCTTCATATGCTGGTGCGGTCTGTGTCCTTGGGAGGAAAATGGAGGAAGTCTTCAGAGTGTCTGAGTTGGTTGCTTCTATGGTGTCCTCATGCTTTACTAGTGTAGGAGAGTAGGATCTGCTTCACATGGGTACCCCCACTTTTTGCTGATGCTTCACTGTTTTTCGACATTAGTCTGGCTGGGGCCCTGCTAATCAGAACCCCAGCCTAGCTGCTTCCTCTCTAAAATGGTTTCCATGTGCCTTAGGCACATCACTGATTGGGATCTGGAGTGCCCTTATAAGTCCCTAGTATATGGTATACTATGTACCAAGGGCATAGGTACCTCAGAGGCCTGCCAGGGGCTGCAGCATGTATTATGCCACCCCTGGAAGGCCATCCAAACTGACACCACAGGTCTGCTACTGCAGCCTGGGTAAGGTGGTGCATGCACCCCTTACTGTGATATAGGTTACCTATATCACTAAATACATACACACATATAAACCTATAAGTCACTCCTAAGGCAGGCCTTATCAATCCTAAAGGCAGAGTGCATGGTTCCTATGTGAGAGGGTGCCCCTGCATGAGCAGGGCCCCTCTGCAGTGTTCGGAGACCATCTCTGATGCTGTTTGTAGTGCAGCCTGACCATATACTCTTAAGCGCATTATATCCTCACGGTAAAATGCTAACTTTGGAATGGCTGCACCTAAACATGTCGTGTTTGGTGTCAAACATCTTGGAATACTACCCCCCGCCAATCCTGGCAGCGGGGGTAGCATTCCACCCTTCTAGAGGAAAGACATGTTAACTCTGACTAGTCCGGTAACTTCTTTCCAGAGCCCTGGCATCACAAAATGGATGCTGCTGCCACAGACACGAGTCTGGCCTCCTGCTGCTGGACGAAACTCCGGCAGGGAGGCCTGGACAATAGGTTTCCTGTCCCAGGGAGGTGTGACCACCTCCCCAGACAGGATAATGTGTAATGGGGCTGGGCGGGAGCACTTTCGGGTGCTTTGAAGTCCTGCACTGGGGGCACATTTGGTGTCCCTGTGCATACCCCAGTTCAAACCGGATCAGGGGCTTGCAGCCCCTGCTTTGGCGTGAACTGGACAAAGGGAAAGGGTGTAGCCACCCCTCTGCCCTGACCCACCCATAGGTGGGACCACAGAGTAGTCCAACCCCTATCTTTAGTATAAAGGTAGGAACCCAGTCCTTAGGACTTTAGATTATCCCTGGATGAAACTCTGAAACTGAATCCTGGACCTTCGACGCTCTACTCACGATTAGAGGACAGAAGAATCTCCCTTGGGGTCAAGGAGTGACTCCCCTGCTTGGCAGGCACCAAAGAAGCATCTGTCCGGTTCGCATTTCTGAAGCTCCGTCGGACGCCGAAGTCATCGCATCACCAGAGGTGGATTCTCAGACTTCGCCGAGGCTACCCTGAGTCCCCAGCAAAGCTGAGGCCCGTGGCTATCATGGGTGACTTGAGACCGTGACCCCTGGACACCGAGCACATTTGCAAGTGCATCCTCTTCTGGGTCTCCCAAGAAGTCGTGCTTTGGGCTCCAAGTAGCCCTAGCCTCCAGCACCACCTGCACCAAAGATCACTGGCTCCCACTCCACGAGTGTCCTGTAAGCCAGATCCACGTGCGGCGTCACGAGGCTCCTTCGCGGTCGCTAGCCCATTGGCTAGTAGCCCTTAACGAAGGCCAATCCTTTTCTAACTTGGCATCCTGGTTGCGCCAGGCCTGCCCTCACTTACCCTTGCTGGGTGAGTTCCACAGACCTTGCTGGTCTGCACCATCGACGATCTACATCTTCACCAAAACTTGCCGTTGCCAAGGCTTGTTGGGTCCAATCCGGTCGCCGACACCTCAGCACTCGACAGACATCGTGTACCAGGCCGAATCCTGCTACTGGTCGCCGACAACGCCTCCTGGACCTCGTGGCTGAAGAGTCAAGACGACCATCAACGCACCTGAAGCACTCGACATCGGTGGGCATCTGTCCATCGCCTTCCTGGTCACTGGCTAGTGACCCAGACTCTGTCCCCTCTGCTTTCAGGTTCTTCAGAACTCCGATCCACTCTTGGATCCACCCGGACACTTTTCTCTTGGCCGCCAGCAGCACTTTGCAGCAGATCGCCATTCGAATCGACGACGAAACCCGACCCCAAAAGGCACCTATGCACCCGGCTTCCCTGGGTGAGGTAACACGAGTACTCCGGTGCTCCCGTGGGTAGAGACTCTTCAAAGTCCTAGATCTCAAAGGGTTTTGTCCTAGTCCTCTTTTAAGTGTCCCTTTTCTCTAATTTCCCGATCCCGACTTTCTCCATAGAAGTCAACGGCGTATCGCGGTTGTGTATTTACACTGCACGCGTCTCCCGTGGGTCCCCTGTTTCACTACCTTGGGTGGTTCCTTGTGGTCCAAGCACTTCTAGAGGCTCTAGGCCTAGTGTCTAGTTCAGTCGTGGTTCGCATACCACTTTATTGGTATATGGTTTGGATCGCCCCTAGGGCCCAAACGTGTATTTGTGCTATTACTGTGATTTAATAACTTCTAACTTATGTACTTCGAACTCTAGCCTCATAAAGAGACTAGAGGGGTGTGTTTAGCAATAAATACATATATTTTGAATATATACCTGGTGTGGTGCTCTTTCATTTGGTCACTCAAGAGATTATAGACTGGTAAAACAAGCTGCTTTACATTCCTTCAAGACTTAGCCTGAAGGCTGCTCTCCATAGCTACCACTAGGATAGCTTTCAATAAGGTTGTCTTTAACCTATCTCCAATAAGGGGTTGTTTGGACTGGTGCAAGGTGCCCACTATAATTAGTGGACAGCATATGCCAGGCCAACTTCTCACATTGGTGTGCAGCGTGTGGGATTCCAGCTTGCTATTGTTTTACCAGATAATCTCAATTGAATTGATCAACTGAAAACCACTAAAGGTACCTAAGGTACATATAATTTAAGCTTAGAATACAGTAAGTTCTACTGAACTTAGAGTTGTGTGTTAAGGGATAGCACAACCCTTTCTACAACTCAAGAGAGTTTAGTAGGCCACACTAGAGTAGGTAGTGCATACACCACACCACACTAGTAATGTCTTTAAGGGTAGGATCTAAAGAATCCTTGCAGGAAGCCATTGAGCTTCCACCCTCCAAGTATGATACACTCCCATTCTTGGAATTGAGAGCTTTATGCAACTTGAGAAAAATAAGGACAGGCCAAAGCCCCACCACCCAACACCTCAAGGAGTTGTTGGTGGCTTATGACCTTAGTAAGCCCTTGGGGACTGAAGGGGTAGGAGCTGAGGGTGGGGCAGAGGAAGAGGAGGAGGCCAGGGATACCAATACCCCCAGCCCCCCCTCTGAAACTGGCCAGGAGGGTAACAATGACCCTGACCTGGATAACCCAATCCCTCCTGTGGAAGATTATGAGGATGATCAGAATGATGCCCTCTTTGTCCCCCCAGGAAGGATTAAGAGTGTGCCCAGGAAGTCTAGATCTCCTTCTCAGGAGTCTAACCACTCTGGCACCTCCATAGGAGCTCTATCTCCTCTCACAGGAGGGAATCCTCTCATGAGAGAAGAGACAGACTGGTCCAGTATGAGGAAACTCAGCTGGAAATCAGAAAAAAGCAATTGGCTTTAGATAGGGAATCCCTAGATCTCCTTAGAGAGAGAAGAAAGTTGGGACTAGAGTCCCATGGTGGCAGCCATGTCCCTAGAGACAGGGAAAGGTCCTATGACCATAGGAACCTGAGCAAGATTGTCCCTCCCTACCAGAGTGGGGATGACATCCACAAATGGATAACTGCATTAGAGAGGGCCTGTAAGGTACAGAAGGTCCCTCAGGAGCAGTGGGCAGCAATCTTGTGGCTCTCCTTTGCTGACAAAGGTAGAGATAAGCTCCTCACTGTTAGAGAGGAGGATGCTGATAATTACAAGGTCTTGAAGAGTGCTCTTATTGATGGGTTTGGCCTAACCACTGAACAGTACAGGTTGAAGTTCAGAGATACCCAAAAAGCACAGACTCAAGACTGGGTAGACTATGTGGATTGTTCTGCCAAGGCTCTGGAAGGCTGGTTGATGGGCAGTAAGGTGTGTGACTTCTCAGGATTGTACAATCTGATAATGAGGGAGCAGATTCTTAATAACTGTCAAAATCAGCTGTTGCATCAATACCTGGTAGACTCTGATCTGACCTCTCCCCAAGAATTGGGAAAGAAGGCAGACAAATGGGTCAGAA
This sequence comes from Calotriton arnoldi, assembly GCA_963921515.1. Classification (NCBI taxonomy): domain Eukaryota; kingdom Metazoa; phylum Chordata; class Amphibia; order Caudata; family Salamandridae; genus Calotriton; species Calotriton arnoldi. The sequence continues at coordinate 212,596 of CAWUFW010014250.1, read as the reverse complement.
CCAGGGTGAAGCAGAAGGTACAGAACCAAGGTGGGGAAACCAAGAAGCAAGATGCTAAGAACTCTGACAAGGGTGGGGAGAAGGGTAAAGATCAAAAGTCTTCATCAGGCCCCCAAAAATCTTCTTCTGGTGGGGATTCACAGTCTACCAAAGGGAAAGGCCAAAGAAAACCATGGTGCAAGGTCTGTAAGCAAAAGACCCACTGGACCAGTGATTGCACCAAGTCCAAAGACTCCAGTCCAGCACCCACCAATGCCCCTAAGGCACCTGTTCCCCCTAGTACAGTTGGTGGGAGTGCTCCAGCCAAGGGTTTAGTAGGGTTCACCCTGGGAACTGAGTTGGGCTCTGACCTAGTCAGAGAACTGACTCAGGCTGTGTTATTCTGTGATGGAGGCATGGATGTGACCTCCACTGTGAGTCCCAGTAATCTGGGCAAGTACAGACAACAGCCTTTAATCAATGGACGTGAGGCTTTGGCATTTAGGGACACAGGGGCAAGTGTCACAATGGTGACACAAGACCTTGTGAATCCTGGGCAAGTTATACTTGGTGAGATGTACCAAGTGACCAATGCTAGCAATGTCAGAACAGACCATACTCTGGCAGTTGTTAACTTCTCCTGGGGAGGGGTAACTGGCCTTAAGAAGGTTGTGGTAAGTGCAAACCTACCAGTCAAATGCTTGCTTGGCAATGACTTAGAGACTTCTGCTTGGGCAGAAGTGGAGCTCAGGACCCATGCAGAAATGCTGGGGATCCCTGCAGATGTGTTTGCTGTGACCAGGTCACAAGCCAAAATGTCTAGCACTGAACAGGCCTTGGATTCTGGAAGAATGGACCAAGTGCCTTCCAAGAGGAGGAGTAGTAGGGTTAAGGCAGTGCCTTCCCCCTTGGCTCAGGAGGAAGATCAGTCCCTTGAGGGGGATGATCTCAGCCCTGAAGAAGGAACTGTCCCAGAGGAGCTTGAACCTGACCAGGGTGAGTTCTTGGGGACAGGGGGACCTTCTAGGGCAGATCTGAGCCAGGAGCAGCAGAGCTGCCCCTCCCTTGAACCTCTCAGACAGCAAGCTGCTGCTGAGGCTGCTGGGAAAGCTAGTGGTCCCCATACAGTGTATTGGGATGATGGACTCCTGTACTCAGAGGGTAGAGACCCCAAGCCTGGTGCTACCAGGAGGTTGGTAATACCTCTGAAGTTCAGGGGCTTCCTATTGACCCTAGCCCATGATATTCCCTTAGCAGGTCACCTGGGCCAGAACAAGACTTGGGACAGAATTGTCCCTCACTTTCACTGGCCCCACATGTCTGAAGACAGTGAGGAGTTTTGTCGCTCCTGTGTAACCTGCCAAGCCAGTGGCAAGGCAGGTGGCACCACAAAGGCCCCCCTGATACCACTACCTGTGGTGGGGGTGCCCTTTGAAAGGCTAGGGATTGACATTGTTGGTCCCATGGATCCCCAAACAGCCTCTGGGCGCAGGTTTATCCTGGTGGTAGTGGATCATGCCACCAGGTACCCAGAAGCTATTCCCCTCAGGACCACTACAGCACCTGTGGTGGCAAGGGCCCTCCTGGGAATTTTCTCAAGAGTGGGCTTTCCTAAGGAGGTAGTATCAGACAGGGGTGCTAACTTCATGTCTGGGTACTTAAAAGCAATGTGGAAGGAGTGTGGAGTGACTTATAAGTTCACCACACCCTATTTCCCACAATGCAATGGTTTAGTTGAGAGATTCAACAAAACCTTGAAGGGCATGATTAAAGGGCTCCCAGAAAAGCTTAGGCGTAGATGGGACATACTCTTGCCCTGCCTTTTATTCGCATATAGGGAGGTGCCTCAGAAGGGGGTTGGTTTCAGCCCTTTTGAACTTCTGTTTGGCCACCCTGTGAGGGGTCCACTGTGCTTGGTGAAGGAAGGATGGGAGTTACCTCTCAAGCCCCCAAAGCAAGATATAGTGGACTATGTACTTGGTCTCCGCTCCAGGATGGCTGAGTACATGAAAAAGGCAACCAAAACCTTGAGGCTAGCCAGGAACTTCAAAAGGCCTGGCATGACCAAAAGGCTGTTCTGACTGTTTACCAGCCAGGACAGAAGGTGTGGGTGTTGGAGCCAGTGGCCCCAGCAGCTCTCCAAGATAAATGGAGTGGACCCCACACTATTGTTGAGCAGAAGGGTGAGGTCACTTATTTAGTAGACCTAGGAACACCCAGGAGTCCCCACAGGGTTCTCCATGTCAACAGGTTAAAACCATATGTGGACAGGGCAGACATGGGCTTGCTCATGGCTACTGATGAAGGGCAGGAGGAAGAGAGTGACCCACTCCCTGACCTGCTCTCACAGAACCCTGACGATGGGTCAGTTGATGGTGTAGCCTTGGCAGGCAGCCTCACTACCCAGCAACAAACTGATTGCAGGCAAGTCCTCAATCAGTTTAGACATATGTTTTCACTGACACCCAGTCAGACCACCTGGTGCACTCATGAAGTGGACACTGGGGACAGTCTGCCTATTAAAAACAAGATTTATAGGCAACCTGACCATGTCAGGGACTGTATCAGGACTGAAGTCCAGAAAATGTTGGAATTGGGAGTTATTGAACCCTCAGATAGCCCTTGGGCTAGTCCAGTGGTCCTTGTACCGAAACCTCACACCAGTGGTGGAAAAAGAGAGATGAGGTTTTGTGTGGACTACAGGGGTCTCAATGCAGTCACTAGGACTGATGCCCATCCAATACCCAGGGCAGATGAGCTCATAGATACTTTGGCCTCTGCCAAATATCTCAGCACATTTGACCTAACAGCTGGCTACTGGCAGATCAGACTAGCTGATACTGCAAAGCCCAAAACAGCATTCTCAACCCCTAGTGGGCATTATCAATTTGTGGTAATGCCCTTTGGTCTGAAGAATGCACCTGCCACTTTCCAGAGGTTGGTGAATACAGTTCTCACAGGACTGGAAGCCTATAGTGCAGCATATCTAGATGATATTGCTGTCTTTAGCTCCACCTGGGAGGATCACCTGGTCCACCTCAGGAATGTTTTACAGGCCCTGCAAAAGTCAGGCCTGACTATCAAGGCCACTAAGTGCCAGATAGGGCAGAGTCAGGTTGTGTACCTGGGCCACCTTGTGGGTGGAGGCCAGGTTCAACCTTTGCAGAGCAAGATCCAGACCATCATGGACTGGACTGCTCCCACTACCCAGACTCAGGTGAGAGCCTTCTTAGGCCTGACTGGGTACTATAGGAGATTTGTCAAGGGGTATGGATCAATAGTGACACCCCTGAATGACTTAACTTCTAAGAAAATGCCCAAAAAGGTTCAGTGGACAGTTAGCTGTCAAAAGGCATTTGATGACCTCAAGCAGGCCATGTGCACTGCTCCAATTCTGCAGAGTCCTGATTACTCCGAGAAGTTCATTGTTCAAACTGATGCATCTGAATTGGGGGTAGGGGCTGTACTGTCACAATTGAATGAAGAAGGTCAGGATCAGCCAGTAGCTTTTATTAGCAGAAGGCTGACCCCTAGAGAGAAACGTTGGTCAGCCATAGAGAGGGAGGCCTTTGCTGTGGTCTGGGCTCTGAAGAAGTTGAGGCCATACTTGTTTGGTACACACTTCCTGGTTCAGACAGACCATAAGCCCCTCTTATGGCTAAAACAAATGAAGGGTGAAAACCCCAAACTGCTTAGGTGGTCCATTTCCCTACAGGGGATGGACTTTACAGTGGAACATAGGCCTGGGAGTAACCATGCGAATGCAGATGGACTCTCTAGGTATTTCCACTTAGAACATGAAGACTTAACTGGGCAAGGTTAGTTTAATGTCCCTACGTTTGGGGGGGTTGTGTAGGAGAGTAGGACCTGCTTCACATGGGTACCCCCACTTTTTGCTGATGCTTCACTGTTTTTCGACATTAGTCTGGCTGGGGCCCTGCTAATCAGAACCCCAGCCTAGCTGCTTCCTCTCTAAAATGGTTTCCATGTGCCTTAGGCACATCACTGATTGGGATCTGGAGTGCCCTTATAAGTCCCTAGTATATGGTATACTATGTACCAAGGGCATAGGTACCTCAGAGGCCTGCCAGGGGCTGCAGCATGTATTATGCCACCCCTGGAAGGCCATCCAAACTGACACCACAGGTCTGCTACTGCAGCCTGGGTAAGGTGGTGCATGCACCCCTTACTGTGATATAGGTTACCTATATCACTAAATACATACACACATATAAACCTATAAGTCACTCCTAAGGTAGGCCTTATCAATCCTAAAGGCAGAGTGCATGGTTCCTATGTGAGAGGGTGCCCCTGCATGAGCAGGGCCCCTCTGCAGCGTTCGGAGACCATCTCTGATGCTGTTTGTAGTGCAGCCTGACCATATACTCTTAAGCGCATTATATCCTCGCGGTAAAATGCTAACTTTGGAATGGCTGCACCTAAACATGTCGTGTTTGGTGTCAAACATCTTTGAATACTACCCCCCGCCAATCCTGGCGGCGGGGGTAGCATTCCACCCTTCTAGAGGGAAAGACATGTTAACTCTGACTAGTCCGGTAACTTCTTTCCAGAGCCCTGGCATCACAAAATGAATGCTGCTGCCACAGACACGAGTCTGGCCTCCTGCTGCTGGACGAAACTCCGGCAGGGGAGGCCTGGACAATAGGTTTCCTGTCCCAGGGAGGTGTGACCACCTCCCCAGACAGGATAATGTGTATTGGGGCTGGGCGGGAGCACTTTCGGGTGCTTTGAAGTCCTGCACTGGGGGCACATTTGGTGTCCCTAGTGCATACCCCAGTTCAAACCGGATCAGGGGCTTGCAGCCCCTGCTTTGGCGCGAACTGGACAAAGGAAAGGGGTGTAGCCACCCCTCTGCCCTGACCCACCCATAGGTGGGGCCACAGAGTAGTCCAACCCCTATCTTTAGTATAAAGGTAGGAACCCAGTCCTTAGGACTTTAGATTATCCCTGGACGAAACTCTGAAACTGAATCCTGGACCTTCGACGCTCTACTCACGATTAGAGGACAGAAGAATCTCCCTTGGGGTCAAGGAGTGACTCCCCTGCTTGGCAGGCACCAAAGAAGCATCTGTCCGGTTTGCATTTCTGAAGCTCCCGTCGGACGCCGAAGTCATCGCATCACCAGAGGTGGATTCTCAGACTTCTCCGAGGCTACCCTGACTCCCCAGCAAAACTGAGGCCCGTGGCTATCGTGGGTGACTTGAGACCGTGACCCCTGGACACCGAGCACATTTGCAAGTGCATCCTCTTCTGGGTCTCCCAAGAAGTCGTGCTTTGGGCTCCGAGTAGCCCTAGCCTCCAACACCACCTGCACCAAAGATCACTGGCCCCCACTCCACGAGTGTCCTGTAAGCCAGATCCACGTGCAGCATCACGAGGCTCCTTCGCGGTCGCTAGCCCATTGGCTAGTAGCCCTTAACGAAGGCCAATCCTTTTTTAACTTGGCATCCTGGTTGCTCCAGGCCTGCCCTCACTTACCCTCGCTGGGTGAGTTCCACAGACCTTGCTGGTCTGCACCATTGACGATCTACATCTTCACCGAGACTTGCCGTTGCCAAGGTTTGTTGGGTCCAATCCGGTCGCCGACACCTCAGCACTCGACAGACATTGTGTACCAGCCTGAATCCTGCTCCTGGTCACCGACAACGCCTCCTGGACCTCGTGGCTGAAGAGTCAAGACGACCATCAATGCACCTGAAGCACTCGACATCGGTGGGCATCTGTCCATCGCCTTCCTGGTCACTGGCTAGTGACCCAGACTCTGTCCCCTCTGCTTTCAGGTTCTTCAGAACTCCGATCCACTCTTGGATCCACCCGGACACTTTTCTCTTGGCCGCCAGCAGCACTTTGCAGCAGATCGCCATTCGAATCGACGACGAAACCCGACCCCGAAAGGCACCTATGCACCCGGCTTCCTGGGTGAGGTAACACGAGTACTCCGGTGCTCCCGTGGGTAGAGACTCTTCAAAGTCCTAGATCTCAAAGGGTTTTGTCCTAGTCCTCTTTAAGTGTCCCTTTTCTCTAATTTCCCGATCCCGACTTTCTCCATAGAAGTCAACGGCGTATCGCGGTTGTGTATTTACACTGCACGCGTCTCCCGTGGGTCCCCTGTGTCACTACCTTGGGTGGTTCCTTGTGGTCCAAGCACTTCTAGAGGCTCTAGGCCTAGTGTCTAGTTCAATCGTGGTTCGCATACCACTTTATTGGTATATGGTTTGGTACGCCCCTAGGGCCCAAACGTGTATTTGTGCTATTACTGTGATTTAATAACTTCTAACTTATGTACTTCGAACTCTAGCCTCATAAAGAGACTAGAGGGGTGTGTTTAGCAATAAATACATATATTTTGAATATATACCTGGTGTGGTGCTCTTTCATTTGGTCACTCAAGAGATTATAGACTGGTAAAACAAGCTGCTTTACATTCCTTCAAGACTTAGCCTGAAGGCTGCTCTCCATAGCTACCACTAGGATAGCTTTCAATAAGGTTGTCTTTAACCTATCTCCAATAAGGGGTTGTTTGGACTGGTGCAAGGTGCCCACTATAATTAGTGGACAGCATATGCCAGGCCAACTTCTCACAACTAGCTTGCTCGGTTCTTCCGTTTGTGGTTCTTTTTGAGTAATTCTGTGGGCTTTGATTCCTCTTTTATTGGCCTTGTGTACTTTACGCAATTTCTTTTTTTGTCTCCATGACAGTTGTGTCATCATCTCCTCTGCCTTGTTAATTTGAGTGCCTCTGGTTTGTGCTAGGGTCTGGTTCCGCTCAAGATCTTTGTCAGTTGATTGCAAAGGCATTGCAGCCATACAGTATGGAGGCCCCTTGCTTACATGGCAGTCCTTTTCTCTACGTATTTCTTGTGTTTTTTGTCCTGATGGTACCCACCCATTGTCTAGTGATTTGTTCTCCTCCTGATTTCTATTGCTAATTGTGTGATAAACCTCTCGTTCTGCAGTTTGCTTTCATGGATGAGTTTGCATTAGTTTATCAGTGTTGTTAGGAGATCAGGAAGTGAAGTTAGTTTATCAATTATAGCATCATTTGTGTTGTCTATGGGACCCACGGTGCTCTTGCTCTTTTTTAGCAGGCAGTCCATTTTTGTGTTAAGTGCTTCGATCTTCTTGTCAATTGAGAGCATGCTCTGAGCGAGCATGTGTGTCAAGTCTACATGTATTTCTAGTTTGTGCGATTGCCAAGTAAGTGCCTTGTTAGCCGCTAGTAGGGAGGTGTTTATGGTGTTTATAATCTGTTCCGGGGCTTCCTCACTTGTCAAAGTCTGGTTGGGCGGATGGTGATTCAAGTGTGTTTAACCCGGCTCCACTTCTGTGTTTCTGCATTTGTCTTCACTGTTCATGTCAGCTAGACTCGAGTCTGATGATTGGTGCCATAGCTCCGGCCAATTGTTGCTTAGTGGAGTCTATTTTTCGCTTCTCCCTGCCACGTTTTGTTGTGTGTCAGGCTGATAGTTCTCTGGATGGGAGATCATTGCTCCCACTGTAAATAGTTGCCTGTTCTGCATCCTTGCAAAATTTTGCCCCTCCGTTGCATGTGCTCACTGGTGTGTTTCGGGCCTTGCACCTCTGTGTCCTCCATGTCTTCCTTTGTGTTTTCTTCCTCATTGTTCATTGTAGACAAGAATTCAATGGCCTCTGTCACTACTTCCGCCTCTAAGCCTGATATGTGCCAAATATTAATATAATCGGCACGCTTCCTTCTTTCTAGTTCCTCTTGTGTCGTCTCCCCTGTTAATGTTGGGGAGCTCCCCATTCGCCCCAAGATATTGTGAGCCTTTGCCTTGTCCATAGTAGTTTTTCGGGTGCTGATTTTCCCTGTTTCATTGTCAGCGAATTCAGTCAGCTCAACAAGCTCTGCCATCTCTGCCATTTCTGCTGTGGTTTGCTTCTTTAGGTTAGGGCTGCCTTCGCTGGCTTCACGATTTGTGTTGCTCAAGGCTAGGGGGTTCCAAGACGTTGAATCCAGCCTGGCCACCTGCGGGAGTTGAGGACCTGCGGCTTCGTCCATGCCGGCCCTTTTCCTGGTAAAGTACCTATGTATTAGGTTTTTGGGTGTCACTGGTCCAAGGCTCTGATCTGTTGTCTCGGGATTTCCCAGCATGCCCACGCCCTTTGCCCTCCCTTCCTGTGCACTATAAATCCGTTTTTTGCGGTGGTCGGACATTGTGCGGTTTCCCCTTGCTTTCTTTATCTCGCTTCTCGTGGCTGTTAGCAGATTTTTGCCTGAGTGTAATATATGGCTTTTTGTTGTTTTTGTTGTTTTTCTCGGTGTTCTCTTCTTGGCATTTTCTGTGCTTTCCTTAGTTTGAACGGGCACTTACAGCTCTTGAACAGCCGGTGTGAAAGTTTCCAGCTAGTGCAGAAAGTGTCAGTTTCCAGAAGTGGCTTCAATGTCTGTGGTTTAAGATGGACACTCGCTCCTTCGTGCCCAGTAACAGTGATGGTAATGGTGAGATTCTCTGTGATGGTTAGCTGTATTGGCATTGGTCTGATGCTGCTGGTCTAGTGCTGCCACTTGCTGTTCGTTACTGTTTGTTGTTTTTTAATCCGTTCTGTTCTGGCTCTGATTCTACTCCTATTTTTTGATATTACGTGTTGTATTTTTGTTCCCTTTGTTATGTTTATGTGTCCGTCCTGGGCCCTTTCTGCGGTTTTAAAGTGGCTTAATGCTTAGCGGCTCTCTGCACCCTGGTGTGATTGCCGGAGTAGGGGATCAGGCGGTCAGGTGAAGGTAAAAATGATGAGAGGTTTTGCAAGGTTGGTCCCCCAAGCTCTCCGATCTCTTATCTCCAGCTTATGCCGGCTTTTGCCCTGGGTCTTGAAGGTCCAGACTCGGCGTCTGTTAGGTCTACATGGGAGGTGGTGCCCTTACCCTTGTTCTAAGTTGTTGCATGTCTCAGCACGTCTCTGTACTTCAAGGCTCCATGCAGTGTCCGGGGGAGGCCCAAGCAGGAACGCACCAAGGGGCATATTATCAAGAACGGCGTTAAAATTATCGCCGGTTTAGCGGCAGAAAACTGCCGCTAAAGCGACGATAATGGGCTTGATAATATGCCCTGGAGAATTCCAATAGAAGCCCATGTTCACACCAGAACATGGACTTCTATTGGAATTCTCAAGGGCATATTATCAAGCCCATTATCGCCGCTTTAGCAGCAGTTTTCTGTCGCTAAACCGGTGATCATTTTTAACGCCGTTCTTGATAATATGCCCCCAAGTCTCTAGCAAGCCTCACCCAGACCTAGCTGGGCCGCTTGTGCTGGGACTTGGGTTCACACTCAGCAGCCGGTGGCCACTAACGCCGCAGCTCGGGCTCCCCACTGCCCCTATTCCTACTCACCCTGCCTGTTACCTTACATCCTTACAATCTCACTCACCCAGCCTACCTGCCAGCCCTTGTGCTAGGCCTGGGAGGAGGCTGGAAGGAGCCAGGTAGGAGGTAGGAGCCAGGCAAGAGCAAGAGCGGTCCTGCGAGTGGGAGCGAGGTGGCGGGAGGAGAAGCAAGGACAAAGGCAAGGGCCGAGGCAGAAGCGGCACCATTTTCGAGGCATGCAGAGTACGGTGTATGGTGCTCATCGTATCAGGAGTGTCAAGTACAGCCTCAGTGGAAAATCGGTGAGAGAAACTCAGCTCAGGGTTCAAGGGCTCAAAATCGAGACTCATCCCTGGTGCTAGGAGTTGCCGCCCTCTACCGCCTTCCTGCTGACCAGATGGGGTGAGCTCCCCCACTGCACCGCACCACACCGTACCGCGCCACCGCCTCCCTTCCATTCCACAGCTGCAGCCACAGCTTGCTCTGCACTGCTTGCTCTGCTGCTCTGCGGCTGCTGCTCTTGCGTCTCTCAATTCACTTCCGGGCTCTCAAGATTCACTTCCCTGTGTGTGTGACAGTCCCTCAGCCAGCCAAATCCATAACTTTAACAAGTTCAGAGCTGGACTGAACTGTACGGCTTGTGACGTGCTTCTTTCCTGGGAAAGTGTTGAGGTTTTTAGCCAATCAAGGCACAACTTCCCAGCACTATACAACGTCACCACCCCTGAGTGTTCTGATTGTACATATCGCCAGCTAGGCCTATTATTTTAAACCCTTTGGCATTGCCTAGAAATCTAGACCGACACCCGTTAGCGTCCACAGGCCAAACCAACCATCTCTGCCAATTGAGGTCTGATGAATTGTAAGAACCATTACATATCATGGCATCTAGTATATCCTCACTGTATTGTGTGAAATGCTGCCAGCTCTCAAAACGTGAGTATGCAGCAATATGAGGTGTGTTCAAATCCTTCATCTTGGCTATTCCAAGACAGGAAGTTTGTTGCACTGTTTTATTCAGGAAACTTATTTGATGTGGTATGAGGTTTGCTCTAAACAAGGCCTCTGTTCCCTGAACCTGCCAATCTTTTGTCCCCCTGTACAGACAGCTGGGAAAGACAGGAAGCCGAGTATATCAGCTTGGTATTTGTTAGCATATTGTTCTTTTCAGGTGTAGGTGCAAGCCTATAGTAGTAAGAGGCTAGGTCTAATGTGTCAAAACCAGAAAAATAGGCAAACTTTTGTGCAAATGCTTTTGAACTACCTTTCGGTGGTGTTTGGCAGTGTTCTCATTGGGTGTACTTATAAACAGCATGTGAGATACTTGTTTTGTATAGAAAATGGTGACCATAATGTTGGTAACAGAATATATCACCTTAATTAGATGTACCGTCATACAATTCATCAGAAGAAAATGGAGCAGATTGTTCTAAATCTGCAAGCAAATTGTGCATTGCTTCAATTTCCCAATCATCAGAGAAAGTACTAGAGGTGATGATATCATTTAAGGAAATTGTAAACAAATATGCTATTTGTAAAAGTTCAGTAGGACCATACACTATTCCTTCAGGAACTGGAACTGCTGTAATGTTCACCAGGGACAGGTCCCTCTGTTAACGGTGCGATGATGCATGTGGCTTCAATACCAAGTTCACAACCTGTGCTGCAGAGCATTCTGGGAGATAGTGTCCATTCAGAAGCAGGAAAAAGACAGTCACCAAACCCATCCAGAGGACCAGGAATAGTAATCCGATTGTAATCCAGAGGTGTAACCAAGGAGTAACAAAGTATGTCTTTTTCAGCCAAAGATAGAGAGCATGCATTTGTAGCTTCAAAGGAAGATGCAGTGGTGATGGCATCTCAGGTTCAGTTGAATCCGATGAGAAGTCGTCATCGTCCACGAAGTAGACAGATGCCGTTCGGTCAATTTTTGGCAGCTCAGCAGGTTTTGAAGAGCTGGAAGCTGACTCAATCTGTGGAATATTCACATAGATCTCGTACATTTTTCGAATTGAAATTTGTGTTTCTGTACTAATTGACTGTACAGTTGTAGTTGTTTCAACAGGAAGGAGAAATACTTCATTGCTGTTTACAGTTTCTCTTTGGAGAGGGGAATCTTCTTTAGTTATTAAAGCTTCCATCTGAACTTCCTGAATGGTAGCGAGAGGAGTGCTGCAGCTACCCAGAAGCCCACATGGCCTACTGTTGAGAATCAGCCACATTGTGTGGTTTGATCAGATCAATTGAGACAAACCTTTAGTCTTGGCGACTGGAAAGAGGCGGAAGAAGTACAGTTCTGGTACCTTCGACAGCCAGTATAGGTACAGGTGCTCTGTAAGATGGCCCAAATTCTTTATTTTCCACAATTGTTTCCCTGACCAGATACCCATTCCTTGGGACCTAGCCAGGTCTTGCCAGAACAACCTTCACTTCCCCAGTGGTGGTGCGTTTTACTTGGACGTTGCTTTTTGCTCCCCGGAATTCATTAAGTTCCTGTAAAACAGCCAAACATTCATTGATGTCAAATGGTGTTTCCACCACCACTGCACTGACATTATCAAGGTCTGGGACCCACATTCTCACTCCAAACATGATTTCATATGGGGTACGACCACCCCGGGATTTCCTTGGCATGTTATTGAGTGCCCTCTGGACCCCATATAGGTGATTGATCCAACTGCGGCCCGAGCCTAATGCCTTTGCTGTTAAGGACTGCTTTAAGTCATGTTTTTTCTTCTCAACTATCAAATTTTCCTCTGGATGATGGGGGAGGTCTATCGCAAGATTACACCCAAACTACCCATGGCTTCTTTGTAAGCCCGCGAGCTAAACCCCTGACCCTGGTTGGAATATAGTGTGCCAATTGCGTATGTCCTGATGAAGACTCGCAAATCCTATATACAGTTTGGGCGTCAGTCGATCTATGTGGACAAACCCACAGGAATCTGGAGCATGACTCCACTGACACCAAGATGTACTTGTAAACCCGTCTGAGTGTAAAGGGCAGCAGTGATCCAGATAGACAACTGCCAGAGGCTTGTCTGAAATCAACAGAGGTGTCCGTAGAGGACGTGCTATGGTGGAACCCTTTATCTGCTGGCAGATGTCACATTTAAGGATGAAGTCCTCGGTTTGTTTACTTAGACCAGGCCACCAATAGTGATTCTTCAGTAATTAAACTATAGCAGTAACCCCTCTGTGTGCTGAACCCAGACCCTTATGTGCAGCTAGTATTAACCCCAATCTGCGATCAGTGTTTGGTATAACTAGATCCCCCACTCCTGGAATCTGAGCATGCAGAATGCTTTCTGCACCTAACTTGTAGAAGTACTTGAGTGGAAAGCCTTTCAGTAGGTGTGTGTTGTTGCGAGCATAATTGACGGCCACCATGATGTCTCTCTCAAATCTCGTATTAGAACGAGTGATTGCAGCAATGGCAGCAGTGTGAACTGTTGCCTTAGCGGCTTCATCAGCCATGGAATTCTCTGCAACGTGAACGCCAACACAATGACTCAATTTGTGGATAATATGAGTCTGTGGCAAGCATACTTTCAGCTTTGCCACCTGTTCCCAAAGCAGCTCGTGGTTGATTGTGCAACCCTTGGAATCTCGAAATCCATTCTGGCCCCAATAGTGAAGGTATTTCATTAGAGGACTGGATACAATAATACTAATCACACATTATAAGTGTGGGGAATCCATGATTCGTATTTTGTAGTGCCAGTATCAGGGCTTTTAGTTCTGTCAGCTGCGCTAAACAGTACCCTAGGGACTGGGTGTGTGTGTTTTTCAGGAGGGAACTTTCCGTCATGCATGAGCCTGTTACGATTTCGCACGCTGCAGAATATTGGTGTCTTGTCCCCACTGCAGGCTGAGTAGACCCATGACTGTAGATTTCATTTGGCAGAGGATATTCTTGTTGATACTGCAAAAATGCTTGTGTTTGTAATGTAGAATCAAATATGTACTCTACATTTACTGCAGAGAAAGAGTTAGCCCATTGTATCCATCATGGATGTAAAAGTTTGGCATTTGAAACGCTCACTTTGGTGATGGCTTCTAAGGTTGGTACCAGGGTCACGACAATTATGCGCTTTCCCTGAGCTAGCGTTCTCTCTCTCTCACTACAGCAGTCTGTACCACTGTGAGAATTTTCTCAGTGGGTGCAAAATGCATTTCAGCATTTGTGTACAAATGGGATTTGAATGCAATTGGTACCATATCATCTTCATTGAAAGTGATATAGGTGTATCCGGTTGGCCCAGTGACTACGCGGATCACCAGTTTGGTTGTGTTTACTCGTGTATGTAAATGTTTGGAAGCTATCATGTCAGCTTGTACAGAACGTAAAATGTTTTTGTATTTCCCCGTCTCCAATGTGTGATTGAAAAATCTGGTTTAAATAAATCGCAGAATGGTTTCACCTGTTCTGCGTAATCCAAAATGTATGTTCTATCAAAATTTTAAAATCCTAAAATGGATTGTAATCTTCTCAGAGTTGTTGGAGGTTGGAGCCATGCACATTTTTTTAAAAATGGCTTGCCAATCTTTTGCCTTCACTTGACAACTCGTAACCCAGAAACAGGGCATTGAGATGGGAATTTTTTGATTTTTTTAAATAAAATTTGTATCCCAGGTGAGCAAACCCTAGAACTATACTCTGTCCAAGTGTTCCATTGATTTATCATCCATCAGATAAATATCATCTACATAGGACAACACCTCCTCATCAAAAGTTTGAAGAAACTCTGTCACTCTGGCTGAAAACAGCCCAGGGCTATTCTTATACCCTTGAGGTAAACAGCAAAATTGCCTATGTGAACCTAGCGCTAAAAATGCTGTCAAATATCTGCTTTCAGGTGCAATTTTCTGGCAGAAGAATCCATTTGAGATATCTAGTGTTGTTTTGTATTTTTTCCGTCCAATGTTAATAATTAGTGCAGCGCTGTGTGCATTTTTACTGTGAATGTGCGAGTAGATGTGTTTAAATGCCGGTAGTCTAAAACTAGACGGTATGAATTATCTGGTTTCATTACAGGAAACAAAGGATTATTCATTGATGAGGTGCAATTTTCTATTACACGTTGGTATCCAATTTGTTCTAGGATTTCCCTAACTTGTTTTTTAGCTTCATGTTTCATTGGGTATTGTCTCTGGGTTTCAGGAATTGATTTTAATGGGATCTCATGATGAGGTGACTCATCATCCCACCCAACATGATTGCGGTATAGTGCAGGAGCTAGTGCTAACGCCCACTCCTTGGCGTAAGAATGTTTAATTGATTCCGGAACAAGGTCAGAGAAAGCAACTAAGGTTACAGTTTCCCTGTTTAGGTATTCCATTACGAACTCAGGTGGTCAGTCTTTTTCAGCCAAAAGAATATCGTAAACATATGACGGGTTCTCCCAAAAGAGAACCTTGATGTTCCTGGGTATGTCCCCCTCCAATTAGACCATTATTTTGTATAAACGAAGGGGAACACTTACTCTAGTATCAGGTGTTTCCACCTTGATATGCTCACTCAGTGCTACTGCCGCCAGATAATCCATCAGGTTCTGGTGAGCTATCGTGACTTCTGCCGCTCTGTCCAGCATCGTCACTGCCCATTCCCCATTCAGAAACAGAGTCCTCAGTAGCCTGGGCATGTCTTATTTTAATCCCAGCTACTTTCTTCTTTTTTAATTGAGATTTAGTATTCTTTGGTTTGTCTTACTTTTTTAATGGTGTAGTCTGATGAGCGCTGTGATTCCTTCTTCGGTTTCACTCGCTCTTCTGATCTGCGCTCTGACCGTCCACCTCTCACTGAATGTGTATCGGATGAATCCTGAAAGGAACAAGAGGAACGTGTATCAGTATCCTGCTAACTGTTAGGCTTTCTAATGTTATCATGGTTTCTAAAATTGTATTTCTTTTCCGTGGATTCCTGTTGAGGAGACCTACCCCGTGATTGTGTTTTATTTTGTTTATTGTTTTGTTTATTATCCCATTTCTTCTTTGAAGAATCGGGTGCTTGATTAGAGTTAACCTTTTTAAATTACTCTTAAGTTGTAGTTTCTCATGTCGGCTCCAAAATTATCTCTACCTAGCTCAGCATAGGTTTCTTCAATAATTCTAGGCAATTCCTGCTATATATAGCTAATGATGCTGCCTCCCCCTTTATGTTACTTAACATAATGGCTGATACTGTGGCAAAACTGCCCATCAGTTTCATTCCCATGTCCAGGGCAGGTGCTGCCCCCATACTCATTCTGTACCTTTTTCAGTAACTCAGGCAAGACAGCCAGTGAAGGGGTACTATGTGTTCTGGTATAAACGGCAGCGAAGTCTGTACCCCAAGTGGCACACTCTTCTACCGGGGGAGCCATCCCCATTGCCAAGCAAATTGTTAATAGTCTGTGTTTTTCCTGTGGGCCCATATGGGAAAATACTGCTTCATGCTGCCTTGTTTTTTGTGCTATCCCGAACGGAATCTGCTCCTGACTGGTCGGAATCTTTCCCATAATGGCATTTAGTGTTTGTGGACTGATACGCGTGGTATCCAATTGTGGTTGTGCAGCCTGAGCAGTCCGCGCAGGGTTAACTGTGAGTGTCCGCATTATGAACTGTGTAAGTTTTCTGTAAATCTTTACTAGATCTTCGTATAGTGTGCTTAATTCTGCTGCATCTAAATTAGCAAAGTTAGGATGCAGTGTATAAGCAGCTAAGACTGGCCATGTTGCTCCTTCTTTACTGAGCGGACTGAGTCTCAAATTTTCTGTAGTGTGTGGTAGGGTGCCTTTAAACCAATTTATATGTTCTTGGTAAGATAATGGAATTTCTATGTCACATATGGAATGTATTCATATGGTGTTTCATCTTCAATGTAAGTGTGAAACAATTGTGTGCAAGCATCCACAGCCCGGAATTTAACCCAGGAATAGAATACCTCTGTTCTGAATGATTCATGTGCCTCTACCACGAAGGTAACATCTCCACCCATTGTTGGAAGACCATATTGTAATAATTTTAAAGTAACTGCATGTCTGCAATTTTCTGTAATGTTTAGAGCTCATACTTCTTCTCCAAAGTTTTTTCTATTATCTCCGTTTACGGACATTGTTTTTTAAAGAAGAAAGAATTTTAGTAAAGGAATTTATGGAGATAGGGTTTGCACAATGTGGAAAGTTTTGTCCTACAAGCTTGAATAACCTACAGCCAATACATAGGGTATACCTACTCAGCTGAGATGGATTTTCCTACCACCACGGATGTCTGCGGTTAGGAGGTTAGTAGGGGATCACTGAGAAAGCACAACAGAAATACTCAGGTAGACTGTTAAATAAGAACCCAACCAACGTTGGTGGTGCCATGTCATGTAGTTCCCACTAATATATAGAATTATTATTATTATTATTAATTAGCATTTATAGAGCGCATGGCTACCCAAAGGCATCCCAGCGCTGACGGCAATTAGGGCTAGTAGGGGAAGGCTAGCAGGTACTGTTCTGGAATAGCCATGTTTTAAGACCCTTCCGAAAAGAGAGATGGGTAGTTTCATGGCGGAGATTAAGAGGGAGGGAGTTCCACAGTCCAGCTATGTTATATGAAAAGGAGCGGCCTCCACTCCGCTGCTTGTTGATTTTAGGAATACAGGCTAGATTTAAATTCTCCGATCGAAGAGATTTCCTGGGGAGGTAGGCGGTGATCAAATGCTGATTAATTCTGGGGCCTGTGCCCATAAGGGTCTTATGAGCAGTACATAAGGCTTTGAAGGAAATTCTTTCCTTTATTGGTAGCCAGTGAAGGGCTTTCAGACTGGGGCTAGCTGACTGCCTACTACTGCAGCCTGTCAGAAGTCGTGCTGCGCAGTTCTGGGCCACCTGGAGTTTCCTTAGGGTGGATTTTGGGGCTCCCAGATACAATGAATTGCAGTAGTCCAGCCGCGAAAGAATCAGGGCCTGGACTACTATCTTCTTCGCTTCAGTGGGTAATAGGGGAGGACTTTCCGTAGTTTCCTAAGGATGCCGTGACACGCCCCGTCACTGCCACTGCCTGCTGGTCAAATTTGAGTGAGTCATCCAGCCACACACCGAGGCTCTTGATCTTGGACTTCGGAATTGGAGGGGCACCCAGGCAGTGAGGCCATGATAGTGTGGGAGTTAGCTTGGCAGTGTTGCCCATATACATGATTTCTGTTTTTTCTCCATTCAGTTTAAGGCAGGAGTGTTGCATCCAGGTAGCTACCTTTCCTAGGCAGAGCTCCAGGTCTGCAGGATCAGTCCGTGGATGATTAAGAGATATCACCAGCTGAGTATCATCCGCGTAGGTGACCACTTTGATCCCAAATGGCTGGATGACCTCCGCCATTTCTACACATTTGTTGGACAACATAAACTTTGGATGAGGTGCCTAGACTGATTCCAGGCACCCCAGCAGGATTGTTGGCCTAGAGACCAGCTAGCTCACAGTGCCACCATAAGCCCCTCTAACCCTACCAGGGAGCGAATAGTTTCTGGCAACCACTGAACATGACAATCGTGACCCCTCAGGGATCGTGGTAATGTTATGTAGTTCCTATAAATCTATATAGGAGCTGCGCATTTAGATGACAAACTGTGGGACGGGTGTCCAGATTGATTCCAGACACCCCCACTGGGTATGTTCGCCTGTATATCTAGCTAGCTCACAGTGCCACTGTAAACCTCTATTAACAAGGAGAGAATAGTTACAGGCAACTATGGAACATGACAGCCCTGTCCCATCAGGGATCGTGGAAATGGTACAGTACTTTTCGCTCAGTCACTCGTGCTCACTTTGTCTCAGAGAGATACACAGAATAAACGGTGGGGACGTTTTCAATAAACATTTATTGAACCAGCGTCATTCTAGTGTAAAATAGGTGTGCTGAAACAACCATAAGACAGAAACAGATATAAATTATTATAAACACCAATAGAGTAAATGGATGGTAGATTTCTACCATAGTGCTAAAACAATGAATATATGCAAGCATATAAATACATTACAGTAATAATGCGTACTCCTACGATACAACCCTAACTAGATGTACCTAAGTGTACCTAACATGTATGTAGGTGTAGAGCCAAGAATCCCCCTGGGAAGAAGCCAACCCCATTTCCTGGTGTGAGCGAATGAAGGACCCTGTCTTGGTGTAGAGATGGATATCCCGCAAGGGATGTCAGACCACTGCGTGCCGGAGTGTCTGCATGCAGGAATCTCAGCATTTTTCGTCAGTGTGTCAGCATGGAAGTCTTTTTCCCCTGCCTACTCCGGCAAAGATGTGGTGTATATATACCCAAAAGGTACCGTTAGTGGATTCTACCTTGCTGTGTCATGTCGGTCGAGGATGACGGAAGGGATGACCCTTACACATAGTAATTATGCAGAAGATGGTAATCCTGCTGTGATTCTGAGAATCCTTATGCATAATTAAAGAGGCTAGTTTATGGGGAAAACCACATGACATTTATGCAGCGCTTAACTTAACTAGGTAAAAGGTCAATACCAAAACCCGTTATGTAGTACCATGGTATGGTAAATGTAGGTGAAGGGTCAGGTGACTACTTAAGCCTATATTGGGGTACCCTATGAAACATAACAGTAACAGATGAGAACCTTTCACTCAGTCACTCATACTCTTTTGTTCTCAGAGAAATATACAGAGACTGCACAGTGGGACGGTTTTAATATATTTATTGAGCCAACGTTATTCTTGTATAAAACACATGTGCTGCGATAATCAGTAGACAGAAGTAGATGAAAGTGATTACAAGCACCAAAAGAGTAAATAGTAGATGTAGCTCTACCATGGTGCTAAAACAGTGTATATATGCAGGCTTATAAAACAAGGTAGTTATCTGGCATACTCCTACTATGCAAACCCTACTCTGTGTGTACCTAGAGTGTGTGAAGGTGTGAAGCCAAGAACCCCCCACAAGGGATGATCCAACCCCATTACCTGGTGGGAGAGAATGTAGGACCCCTATCTTGGTCTCAAACTGGAAACCCCTCACGAAGATGTCAGACCGCTGCGTGGTGAAGTCTCAGCATTAATGTTCGAGGCATCGTGATAATGATATGTGAAGCCAGATGTGTAAACAGAAGTAGTTTGAGAGAAACTAATCCAACATTGTCACACACGCAAATATGTGCAAAAGGTCACAGCAGTAATGTTATTGTGCAAAAGAGGAATATGTAAGAAATGAGTAGCTTCGCTACATGGGCCTAACCCGGGCACATAACAGGACCCTTTAAGGTTCTCCGATTAAATTAAGAAAACTGCACCTCCATGCTCTGAGTCCTCATCTTTTTTCTTATGTTCCTGGAACATCAGTGGTCTCGCCCAGAAACAGTGGATCCCAGACCTCCTAGTCTTTTGGAGCGACTTCAAAATTATCGCTCTACAAGAAACATGGTTGGGGACCACCCCATTATTGATTTCATTGAGTGCAGCAAACCAGGTTTTAAAGAGCACAAAAACAGCAGACCAAAGGGTGTCATTATATAATTCAGCAAAACTCCAGGCGTAAATGGAATATATAACTATGCAAGAGAATGGCTACAAGTAATCAAACTCCATAATTGTAGACCTCATCGCTCACTCCTGCTTTTCAATATTTACATCAACCCAAGCTCAAGGGAAAAAAGGACTAAACTAAACCAGCTTATATTGGCCGTTTGCGACCTGGCCAGGGATCACCCCTCAGCTGATTGTATGACAACAGGAGACCTTAATGTGAACCTCTTTCAAGAACATCATTAGGAAATAACAGAGACCTCCCCTGAGGGGGTTTGGAACATTGCAGAACAAACTAGGCCCAAAGGTTGTCCACAAAGCCCAGTGGGGGAACTTGTGGTCTTGCAGTTTAGTAACCTGCGCTTCAAAGTTCTAAACAGACGGCTTCCACAGGATGTTCCTCCTAACTGGTCTAGAACTGATGGAAAATCACAATACTACCGTGATTATTCTATATGTAACGTGTAAATGCTCACCTTAGTGGAAAGCCATTGCATAGCTCCCCACTCTGAGAGCTACCACCGTCCTCAGGTCATAAGAGTAAATATCAACCTGCCCCAACATAATCCATCTTGTGCCACCAGCAATGGAATTTACATTGATAACCTTAGGCGCCTCAATTGGAGCGATGACACTTAGCAAAATCGTGGCTCAATGTATAACAGCTACTGGAGGGGCAGTCATTGGAAACATTTCTCCAACTGATGAATGGACAAACCTCACTTCGCTTCTTGAGAAATTTCCACGTTCAACCTTTTCTGCTGCCTCGCAGCAGAGCTACAACAAGACTTTTGATCCCACGGCCACAATCTAAACATTAAAGAAAGCCCGTAACATTGACATGAGAGGAGCTCAAAAAAATTCTGGCAATAATGAGCTAACAATGACATTTACGCAGGTGCAAAATTGTTATAAGCAAGCAATTCCATCAGAGAAGGCAAGTCGTTTAATTCACTATTGGGCGATTCTCCTTTACAAAAGTAAGAAAACAAAATTGGCAAGTGAACATCTCTGAGCCAGAATGGTCATCCTTCCTCTCTAGGCACTTTACGTCAAGTGACCCCAATTGCCAGACTGGTCATGTTCATGTTCTCTAGGAAGGGAGTGATTGGTGCTCTACTGGCCCAAATGAGGCTACTACCTCTGCCACTTATTAAGATTATAATTGCTTGACTTCTCCCCTCGCAGACTCACCATCTCTGTCTAGCCAGGTGCAACAGGTTCTGGCCAAGGCCAGATCAGGTGGGGCACCTGGGCCCAATGGCCTCTCTCAGTCCCTTTTCAAGCAGGACATCCCCTTCTGGGCCGTAAAGCTCTCTCTGCTATTTGACTACTGCTTGAGGAGCTCTGTAATACCGAAGTTCTGGCGTGGGACCATTCTTCAACCTATCTACAAAGGAGGCTGTACATCTGATCCCAGCAAGTATAGATTAATTGCACTTCTGGATATTGAAGCAAACTTTTATGCCAATCTACTGCTGAAGGATCTGCAGCAATGGGTGGAGTCAAGAAGGTACAATCCGATGAACCAAACTGAATTCATTGAAAAATCTGGCATACTGACAAATTTGCTAGCCATATCCATACTATCTGAAAATGAAATCACCTTGCGCATCTCGCACATTTCACTGCACTGCTGCTTCGTTGACTTCAAGGCGGCATTTGATCATGTTTCAAGAACATCGTTGTCAAGAATATCGATTTTGGGGTAAGTAATATCGATTTTTAAAATATCAAAGTCATTGATATTGTTTGGAAAAATATAGTTGTTTAAAATACCATTTTTTAATTATTGATATATATATTTTAGTATATATTTCAAATATATATGCTGTCAATTTTTTGTATAATTATTGTTTATGTTTTTTAATATATTTGTTACATTTTTGGTAGTTATTAAATTTAAGGTAATTACTTTTTGTGATTTTTAGTGCTGTAGCAGGTTGTGAGTGTATAGGGGTATTGGGTGGGAACTAATTTAATTATAAATGATTACTTTTTACTTAATAAGATTTATTGTTAATTAATATGAATTAATTAATAATTAATTATGTTAATTGTGAAATTGTTTATTATTTTAGGTGTGGGTTGGGTGGTTTATAGGGGTAAAGGGTTGGATTTTTTTATTTATTTAATAATTAGTTGTTAATTAATATTAATCAATTAATTGATAATTAAGTATGTTAATTTTAGGTGCAGGTTGTGGGGTTTAAAAGGGTATGTCGGGATGTTTAAAAACATGCCTTTGGCATTGGGGATTGTGCTGTGTCCCTTTTACGGGCCTCAGTGCAAGCCTCAATGCAAAGAGGCATGTTTCCGACCGCCTCCACAGTGTTTGGATCCTAATTTAACGGTTGGGACTGCTGACTACGAAACAATGCTGGTCGGACGCCCGTCATCATATTCGGGCCCATAGTTTTTAATTAATAATATGTGTTTAATTGATAATTAATTATGTTAATTGTGCAATGATGTGGGTTGTGGGTTTTGTAGGGGTGTGGGGTGGGAAATAAATTAATTTTAATTGATTAATGATTAATTTTTTTATGAATATTACTTATTAAATTGATAATGATGTTAATAGTGTAAAAAATATTCTGGTAAATTTTATGATGGTGTTGTGTGTTTTGTAGGGGTTTATTGTGGGAAGTAAATTAATTATAATTAATTAAAAATTGATATTTTGATTAATGATAGTTTTAGGTGCAGGTTGTGAGTTTTGTGGGGTTATAGGATGGGAAGTTACTAAATGAAATTTATGTAATAGATATTGTTTTGTTAATCAATAATTTCTAAATAAAAATATTTATTTGCATGAAAATTATTTTTGTATTTTATTTATAATGTTATTTGTAGGTATTTGTAATATGAATTTAACATTGTAATATGTTTTGATTTTGTAACTTTTTAAAATTAAATATATTTGCAATATTTTGTCAACATATTTATATTTTTCTTTATTTACTTTGTTTTTGGAAAAAAATGGTGTTCAAGATATTTTATTGTTTTTAATGTTGCAATGTCCGTAGTGGGAATAGTAAATTTTACCCCTCTGTAATCAAACACTTTCTCTACTGTTGAACTGACTGGAGGGGGAATAGTAAGTTTGACCCCTCCGCAAACCAACACTTTTCCTACTGTTGCACTCTTTGGAGTGGGAAAAGTAAATTGTACCCCTCCGCTATCCAACACTCTCCCTACTGTTGTATTGATTGGAGTGGGATTAGTAATTTTTACCCCTCAGCACCAGTGGCGACTCCTCGGGGGAGTGCTGCGGGGCGATGGGGCGGGGGAGGGGCTGTGTGGGGGGTAGTTAACTCCGGCATACGGCCGAACGGAGTTAAGTACATAAATAAATAAATAAAACGAATTACATTGCGCGTGCCGCATCGCCGATTTGGCGTTGCAGCGCGCAATGCCTTGAACCTCTTCTGCTGCTCAGATCCAGCTGGAACTGAGCTTTTGTGGTCAGCTGGTAGCCAGAGCTGGAGCTTTCCTAAATCATAGTCACAAACTTAAGCTTGCCAGGAGAGGACTCCTAGAGGCCCTACTGGTGGATGAGATTCAATCTGGCAGCTCTAGACAAACACGCTATTTGTACTTTGAGGACTGTCTTAGCACCTTGAATGTGAGAGAGCTCTGGGCCTCCCATACAAGCCAATATGCCTTTAAGCAATGTATTAAAAAGTGTGTGTGCCTTCTCTTGCATCGGGCTGACATGGACGTTCTAGCAAAACCCAAGCATGCGTGGGCTGTCATCAACTCCCATAAATTAGAAACTACCCTCATCCTACTTGTCCTGCATGCACTCAAAA
Organism: Calotriton arnoldi; assembly: GCA_963921515.1. Lineage (NCBI taxonomy): Eukaryota > Metazoa > Chordata > Amphibia > Caudata > Salamandridae > Calotriton > Calotriton arnoldi. The sequence continues at coordinate 188,937 of CAWUFW010014250.1, read as the reverse complement.
CATGAGAAAGCAAGAATTATGTGCGTTAGGCTTGGGGAATAGCCATTCCTAAAACACTTAGCTAGGTGGTGCCGGCCTTCTGAAACAATAAGGTGCAGGGGATGTGCATTACATGATGAATTCTTTGAACACATCATCAGCAGTTCCAAAGTTTTACTTGAGGAATGAAAATCTCCCCTGAAGCATAAATGGAACAAACTGTGTTATTCGAGGCCACTATCCCTTCCCTCAAACTCAACAACACCGCTTTGAACATCCTGTTGGTTAACTTTTTCGCTTTAGCAGCTAAGAGCTCTGCAGCCTGAGGGTTCCATTGAGTGGTTCCAGCCTAGGCACCCCAGTGGAACCCCGCCGGGGCCTTCACTACAAAGGTGCACTCATTCTTTTGAATCATCGGCTGGTTTAAGAAAACGCTGGACATGCCTTTGAGCGGACCGACGTTTAATGACCACTGTTGTACTCATGAAACTTTAGCCATTGCATGCTGCAAGGCCTACCCTCTCATCTGGTCACTTTTTGTGCCTATCTAAGGAATCTTACTGTATCTTTCTTGGCACTGTAGTTATTGCACTTTGCACTTCGCCTTATGAGCTGTTGACACACACCCCCTGTGGCGAGAGCATTCTCTATGTTACAGCCTCATTCGAGCTGTGTGATTTATGCCTCTGGCTAATTTCATTTGGTGATGCCACTGCTCCCCATTACCTGGCACTTTGCACCTTATTGTGAATTTTCTCCTTTTTGATTTATTGTGGCTTTAACATCGGACTTGGTTGCGATCTCCACAATGTCCTCTAGGGGCTCATTGCTTGCAGACTTGATTTATGAACAGTTGCTGCTATCATTTTGATATTGTACCTCGCACTTTGCTTGAACGAATAAGCTTTTTTCTATATTTCTTTCTAACTTAATGCTCGTTTCAATATGCTTGCAACCAGTAACAACGCCCTTGCCGCTAAGTGCGCACCACAGCTTTTTTGGGCTTTGTCGTTGTTGACAAAAGCGGTAACTTTTTGCACTCTGCATTTGTTTGAATAAATAAGCCTAGTAACAATGTTTTTGCCTCTAGGTTTGTATTATAGCCCTTCTGTGCTTTTAGTTGCTGGCAAAAGTGGTAATTTTTAATTCAAATTGCACTTTGCGCCTACGGTCACAGGCCCATATTTAATCCTCTTGTTATAAGTCTGTGAAACACATAGGCTTACTTTTTTTTACTAAACTATGTGCTTGTTACATGCCTCGCCTTACTGTTACGCTGTCAAACGTATTTAATTTTTACCCTGACTTGAAGTTATTATGCTTGTGTCTTTGTTAAAATTGTAATGTTTTTTAATTAACCACACAATAAATAAATACCCATGTGTAATAAAAGGGGAATTTAAGTCTTGGCAAAGGAGTTTTAAATGCCAAGTCGAAGTGGCAGTCAAGCTGCACACACAGGGTCTGCAGTGGCAGGCCTGAGACAGGTTTCAATCAATCAATCAGGGGTTTGTTAAAGCGCGACTACTCACCCGTAAGGGTCTCAAGGCGCTAGGGGTGGGGGGGTGCAGGTTCCATCCATCAAGGAGGGGGTCTGTCGAAGAGCCAGGTTTTGAGGTTTCTTGCGAAGATGGGGAGCGATGTTGTCTGTCTGAGGTGGAGCGGAAGGGCGTTCCATGCTTTGGCCGCGAGGAAGGAGAAGGAGCGGCCTCCCGATCTGGTCTTTCTGGTGCAGGGGACGATGGCGTAGGAGAGCTGGGCTGATCGTAGGGTCCTTTGGGGTGCGTGGAATTTGAGTCGGCTGTTCAGGTATGCTGGTCCGGTGCCGTGGAGGGCCTTGTGTGCGTGGGTGAGCATCTTGAAGGTGATTCTCGCCTCGACAGGGAGCCAGTGGAGTGTGCGCAGGTGCTGGGAGATGTGGCAGTGTTTTGGCAGGTTGAGGACCAGTCTTGCGGTGGCGTTCTGGATGTTCTGTAGCTTGCGGGTGAGGTTTTTGTTTATTCCGGCGTAGAGTGCGTTGCCGTAGTCGAGTCTGCTGGTGACCAGAGCATGAGTGACGGTCTTTCGGTGTTCTAGGGGGATCCATTTGAAGGTCTTACGAAGGAGGCGGAGGGTGTGGAAGCAGGAAGACGAGACAGAGTTGATCTGGCGGTCCATTTTGAGCTCGGAGTCCAGGATGATTCCCAGGTTGCGTGCGTGGTCCGTGGGGGTTGGCGGGTTTCCGAGGGCGGGGGGCCACCAGGTGTCGCTCCAGGCATCGGGGTTTGGGCCCATGATGAGTACTTCTGTTTTGTTGGTGTTTAGTTGTAGGCAGCTGTTTTTCATCCATTTGGCAACGGCTTCCATGCCTTCTCGAAAGTTGCATCTGGCGGTGTTGGGCTCGTTGGATAGGGAGAGGATGAGCTGGGTGTCGTCTGTGTATGACACAATGTTGAGTCCGTAGGTTCTGACGATGGGGGCGAGTGGAGCCATGTAGACGTTGAAGAGCGTCGGGCTGAGGGAGGAGCCCTAGGGGAATCCACAGGTGGTAGGTGTGGGGTCCGAGAGGAAAGGGGGGAGTCTGACCCGCTGCGTCCTGCCGGAGAGGAAGGAGCGGATCCAGTCGTGCGCCTTGTCCTGGATTCCTGCGTCGTGGAGTCTGCGTATTAGGATGCGGTGGGAGACTGTGTCGAACGCCGCTGATAGGTCGAGGAGGATGAGGGCTACTGTTTCTCCTTTGTCCAGTAGGGTGCGGATGTCGTCTGTTGCGGCGAGGAGGGCGGTTTCCGTACTGTGGTTTTTTCTGAAGCCGGATTGGGAGGAGTCGAGGATGTTGTCTTCTTCAATGAATGTGGCGAGTTGGCTGTTGATGGCTTTCTCGATGACTTTCGCTGGGAACGGGAGCAGGGAGATGGGTCTGTAGTTTTTGAGGTCGGTGGGGTCCGCTGAGGGTTTCTTTAGGAGGGGGTTGACCTCGGCGTGTTTCCAGTCGTCGGGGAACGAGGCGGTCGCCAGGGAGCGGTTGATGGTGTGGCGGAGCATGGGTGCGATGGTGTCGGCGGCTCTGTTGAAGATGTGGTGGGGGCAGGGGTCCGTGGGGGCCCCTGAGTGGATTGACTTCATTGTCTTCAGTGTGTCTTCGGTGGTGAGGGCTGTCCAGTCGTCAATCACTGGTTTCCGGGTGTCGGGGGTGGTTGGTGAGGGTTCAGTGTGTTAGTTGTCTTCGTCGAAGTTGTCGTAGATGCTCTTGATCTTGTGGTGGAAAAAGGTGCTGAGTTTGTTGCAGAGGTCTTGTGAGGGAGGGATGTCGGTAGACTCGCTAGTGGGTTGGGTGAACTCCTTGATGATGCTGAAGAGTTCCTTGCTGTTGTGCGCGTGGGTGGAGATTCTGTCTTCAATCGCTTTTTTCCTTGTTTCTCTGATGAGTTGATGGTGGGCGTTGGTGGCGGCTCTGAAGTTGTCGTGGGCTTCTGTGGATCTGGTGTTCCTCCAGGCCTTTTCGAGGCGGCGGCATGTTCTTCTGGACTCTCGAAGTTCGGTGGTAAACCATCTGGCTTTCTTGGCGCGGGTATTGTTGTTTTTCTTGAGGGGGGCTATGGTGTTGGTGCTGTCCGAGATCCATCTATGCAGGGTTCGGGTTGCGGTGTTGGGGTCGTCGTTTTCCGTGATGGTTGGGGTGGAGTTGTTGAGTGAGGAGGTGAGCTGGTCGTCGGTGATTTTGGTCCAGTTTCTTCGTGGAAGCAGGTGCTGGTGTCTGTGGATGGTGGGTGTTCTGAAGGTGAAGTGGACGCAACGATGGTCGGTCCATGGGAGTTCGGTGGTGTGGCTGAAGGTGATGGAGTTTCCTGTAGTGAAGAGGGGGTCGAGGGTGTGTCCTGCTGAGTGCGTGGGCTCGGTCACGATCTGGCGCAGTCCAATGTTGTGGAGGTTGTCCAGGTGGGATGTGGTGTTGGGGTCCAGTTGGTTGTCGAGGTGGAAGTTGAGGTCTCCCAGCAGGGTGTAGTTGGTGGATGTAATGGCCTGCGGGGAGATAATGTCTGTGATGGAGTTGGCGAAGGGTCCGTGGGGTCCAGGGGGTCGGTAGATGAGGGTTCCTCGGAGGGTGGCGGTGGGGCTGGCCAGTATCTTGAAGTGAAGGTGTTCCATCAGTTCTGTGGGCTCGTCAGGGAGTGTGCTCAGGCGGAGGCTGGATTTGTGGACGATGGCGATTCCTCTTCCTGGGCGGGTGGGGCGGTCCTTCCTGGAGATCTTGTATCCTTGGGGGATGGCGATGGCGATGTCCGGTCCTGAGGTGGTGTTGGTCCAGGTTTCGGTGAAGAACGCTACGTCCGGGGTGGTGCTGTCGAGGAGGTCCCAGATTTCTGTGGCGTGTTTGTGGAGGGATCGGACGTTGAGGAGGATGCATTGCAGGGTCTTCGGTTCGGTTGTGGTCTTGTGGGCGGGTTGTGCTGGATCCGTGTTCTTGGCGGTGCTTCAGGTGTGCCGGCAGCGGTGACAGCTGAAGGGTCCGCGGTAGTCGGCTGGTGATGCTAGCTTGCAGTTGGTGTTGCGGCCTGGGTTGAGTGCGTGGAGTGCTGCTGGGTCATAGCGGTGGCGGGGCGGAGGTCCAGGGTTCCTGGCGCTGGTCGCGGTCGGGTCGCGGACGGGCGCAGACGGACTTGCCTTTGACGCGCCTTCGGCGTGCCAGCGGCGCGCCCGCAGCCCGTGTCAGTGGTCTTACTCGCCTGTCCCCGAAGTGGCCGCCATTAAGTAGGGGTCGGGGAGGGCTGGACAGCTGGGAGCTGGGAGGCGGGAGCGGGGAGGGAAGCTGGATTGGGCCGGTCGCGCTGGGGGGGAGGGGCCGCGGGGGCAGCAGCGGCGGGGAAAGGTAAAGGGAGGAAATAAGGGATAAAGAAAAAAGCGAAAATAGGCAGAAATAAGGCACAAAAGAGCAGAGATGCAGAAAAGTGCAGAAAGGTGAAAGATAAAAGAGGGTAGAAAAACGAGTGAAAACGAGTGAAAGGGCAGAGCGAGAGGAAGGGAAAATGAGCAGAAATAAGGCACAAAAAGCAGAGATGCAGAAAAGTGCAGAAAGGTGAAAGATAGAAAAGGGTAGAAAACGAGTGAAAGAGCAGAGTGAGAGGAAGGAGACAGAGGTCCACTGGACCACCAGGGATGAGGCTCAGGAAACCTGCGGGTGGAGGAGGGCTCGATCACCAACACTCGAGAGTGCAGGGGCAGGGGCAGGCCTCACTTAATGGTGGAGCTGCGAGGGTGGGAGAGCAATTTCACTGACAATGAGTTAGTGGTCTTGCTCGCCTGTCCCCGAAGTGGCCGCCATTAAGTAGGGGTCGGGAGGGCTGGACAGCTGGGAGGCGGGAGCGGGGAGGGGAGCTGGATTGGGCTGGTCACGCTGGGGGGGAGGGGCCGTGGGGGCAGCAGCGGCGGGGAAAGGTAAAGGGAGGAAATAAGGGATAAAGAAAAAAGGGAAAATAGGCAGAAATAAGGCACAAAAGAGCAGAGATGCAGAAAAGTGCAGAAAGGTGAAAGATAAAAGAGGGTAGAAAACGAGTGAAAACGAGTGAAAGGGCAGAGCGAGAGGAAGGGAAAATGAGCAGAAATAAGGCACAAAAGAGCAGAGATGCAGAAAAGTGCAGAAAGGTGAAAGATAGAAAAGGGTAGAAAAACGAGTGAAAGAGCAGAGTGAGAGGAAGGAGACAGAGGTCCACTGGACCACCAGGGATGAGGCGCAGGAAACCTGCGGGTGGAGGAGGGCCTCGATCACCAACACTCGAGAGTGCAAGGGCAGGGGCAGGCCTCACTTAATGGTGGAGCTGCGAGGGTGGGAGAGCAATTTCACTGGGCTACTTGTGTGGGTGGCACAATTAGTGCTGCAGGTCTAGTACCATTACATTCACAGGCTCAGGGCACAGGAAGTGTACTCTACTCAGGACTTACAGATAAATTAAATATCCTAATTGTGGATATGACGAATGTAACCATGTTTAGGGGAGAAGCACATGCACTTAATTGCTGGTCAGCAGTGGTAAAATGCTCTGAGTCCTAAGGCCAACAAAATGTAAGCAAAAAGAGGAGGTAAGTAGGCAACAAGATTGAGGGAAGACCACCCTAAGGCTGGCAGGTCTAACACCTGGACAGAAAGTTGTTAAAACTCTTGGGGGCATATTCTCAAGGAGCTATCGCTGAGTTATCGGCACTTTAATGCATCCAAAGTCGTGCTAAATTTATCGCTCCATTCACAAGCTGGTGACAACACCACACCTCAACATTCTCAATGACCAGCCCGATCAGCGATAAGACCACAAAACAGGCGATAAGGCGCGTTAGCAGCAGGAATCTAACACCTGCTCTGACCTGGTGTAAAGTCGGACGACAACCTGCACCATCAAAGGGAGCCCAGCCCACAGCCACACATGAAGAACAACAGATGCCATGGAGCTACTAACCATGCATCCCGGAGCCCCGAGAGGGCAACAACACCCTCCGCCACCACCCCCAGGGCACCAGCACCCCCGCAACTCCCCCGGACCACCACAGAGGCAGCGCAGACAAAGACAGCGCACCTTCAGGAAATGCACCAGCCCCACAGACCTAACACCAGACAATGTCAATGCCCAGTACAGGCTCAAAAGGACAACCATCCGCCGCATCCGGACCATCATTGCCCACAGGCTGACGGTACCAACACAGTGGACAACCAACATCCCTCCGCAGACAAAGTTTCTGGCTGTGCTGCACATGTTGGCCTCCCGTAACCCCCAAACAACATCCGCCAGAGTCAGAGGAGACTCACAGCCAGCCCCATCCAAGTTCTCCACACCTGTCCTGGATACCATCATCAGCCAGGTACCCCAGTACCTAAACGTCCCCCACAATGTGCAGGAACAGCTGGAGACCAAGCAAGGGCTACACGCCATAGCAGGAGTCCCGCACCTGTTGGGGGCAATCTACTGCACACATGTCCAACTTGTGCCCCCTGCCGAAAAAACACACAATTACTGCAACAGAAAGCACACGCATCCCATCAATGTGCAGGCAATAGTGGACCAGCGGGGACCCTACACCAATGTTGCAGCCAACTACCCAGGCAGTGTGCATGATTCCATCATCCCCCGACAGTCCATCATCAACCAGCGTTACCAGGATGGCACCAATGGAAATGCACTGCATGTAGGTAAGTACCAAATGAACACACCACACACCTCAACTCCACAATCATGCAACTCACAACACTGGCAATGCGCACATCACAAAATCACATACAACATGCCAGACAACATGCCCACCCACAAGACACGACAGCACAACTTACTGTGGCAACCTTGCTCAGCCATGTACATGAACCATCAACAGCTTGGCACCGCAGCCACACAATAGCGGAATGTGGGGAGAGGTGGGAACCAGGTATGTGCAAAGGAGGCAAGTGACCCATGAATGAGAATGTACACAATGCCAACTGTGGCGGAGATGTCCTGGACAGATTGCAGTATGCAGACCACAGACATATCCATGCCCACATGCACTGCTGATGTGTGGAGTGTAGTGGACAGTGGATGCAACCATGTCACCACAGCCAGTGGGGAAGAACGTGTAAATGTAGCATGTGACGTCCTCCCTGCAAGCATGTGCGGAGTGGCCTGGCACGGCATACGCAAGGCCAGCGTAGGGGTGTGAATAAAAAGCACGTAGCCCTGGGCGTGGTCCTCTTCCGGAATGGAAAACGTGCCTGCCAGTGCGGCGCCTCCTACCCCGCCACGAGGCCGCCGCCCTCACCATGGGCGCTGTGGCCTGCGAACCTATGCGCCTGCTGCACCATGGGCCGCTGGACTCCCAACCTGTCATGCCCGCCCCTGCGTATCCAGGCCTCACAGCTCACCTGCCGACACCGGCATGTGTCGAAGAGGGCCCACCACGTGCCGCGCAAACTCCAAGCCCGAACCCCGCGTCCTTGGCAGCCTCCTCACACCATCACGGCCTCACTGTACATGTGACCATGCCAATAAAGGTGTCGGGCGCACGTGCCCGTGGCCAGTTCAAGAGCTCTATGAGTGTGTCCGTGTGCTCATGATGTATGCATTTGGGCCACGGCCCCAAAACATCACATTGTGCCGTGTGCAAAGGACGCAGCCATGTCACCGGAGGCAGAGTGTGGGACATTGCACATGTAGCTTTGTCGTCCCCCACTCAATACGTAAGAGGAGTGGACTGGGCCGGCGTGCGCCAGTCCAGCGTGGGGGTGTGGATGATTATCCCATGGCTCTGGGAGTGGTCAGTCCTGGAAATGTGCAAATGCGGGTGTCTCTGTCACAGTGTGGGTCTCCTTTGGGGAGTGTAGGTGGTCCCTGATGGGACTTAGACACCCACGTATGTGATCTAGTTCAGCTTCCATGAGGTGGGACCCCACCCGCACCTGTTCGGACACCCCCTTCTGGCAGTCTGACACCTGGCCTTGGGATGCGATGTGTGCTTCGGTGTGCTGCTGGGAGCCAGCCGTGGTGGTGCGTGCATCCAGCTGTGTTGTCTGTGCAGGGGGTGGGGTACCCTCGATGCAGCTGGGCTGCCCTGCTCCTGGGGGTCGATTGCCCGAAGATGTCCATGAACTGTTGTAGGGCGTCGGTGTCGGAAGTGTGGAGGTCCTCTTCAGAATCACTGTGGAGTTGTCTGGTCTGCTCTGCTGGAGGTGTTGTTTGTCCCTCTGCAATGTGAAGGGGAGATGCTTGTTGACATTGTGTTGGCATGTATGTTTACACATTATTCAGGTTTACATACAGACTGCATGACAATGTACATTGTGACTGTTTGGGAGGAGCGGACTATTTGATGCGGGACAGTGGACATTTGGACTACATGATGTAGGTGAGGTTGTACACGTACATTTTCATCTCACAGTTCCCTGCTATGTCAGATGTGATTGGCCATTTTCTACGCACAGGCGGACCCAGTTGTGTCCTCTCTTCTGCAGTGTAAGTGTTGCACTGTGTACCACATTGTCATCCATGTGGATGTGCTGGCATTGCTATGTGTGTGTGCTGCATTGTGGGAGGGTCGCACCTGCAGCTGTGATTTTGCTGCCCCTTATCCCTTGGAGGCGGTGTGCCTTTGACTTTTAAGGTGCTGTGATGTTGGCGACTTGGGTCATTTGTGCTCTTGGACGGTTTTTGTACTCTTGTGCATTGTTTGTCTGCAGATGTATTGTTGACGTCAGTGGTTGTTTGTGCACGTGGATGTGTCAGAGTGTGACCTGCTCCTTTCTGGATGTGGTCCACACTCAGCCACCTCAGTCTCGTGGCGTGCACAATGTCATGGTGATTGTACTCCAGCCATGCTGCTGGTCATGTGGTGTCACTTGCATTGTCAGTGTGGCTCTCACATACGCATCTTTGCTGTGTTTCGCATGGGTGCATGTGTGTGTCGTGGACTTGGTGATGTGTGGGGTGGGACCCCTTTGGGCACGTATGGACGGGGGCCTACTTGATGTTTGTATGTGTGCTGCAGTGGGCCACAGGGATCAGGGACATGACCCAGGGTCGTTGTGGGTGTGCGGTGTGCTACACGTCGTTGTGCATGTGTGCCATTGTGCCTGTCCCCCCCCGTCCCCCAGTCCCTGTTCGTTACTCACCCTGTTGATGTTGTGTCAGGTCATGTCGAGCTGTATCAGGACTCCCGACTCCTTGCACCGTCTCCTCACTGATGACTGTGGCCACCATTTTCTCCAGCTCCTCCTGTGACGCTGGACTCCCACCTCCATTCGCCGTTGCTGCCTTCCTGTTGGCAGCGGGTTTCTGCTTGGTTTGGCTTTTCACATCGTGCCAGCGCATCTTGGCCTCATCGACACTCCGACTGCATTCACGATGGAATGCCATTTTTCCGTCTGTGTTTCCAATGACACGGTGGAGGTGACGGACAGTTGTTGTTCGTGCTCTGTCACCTCCGTGAGGACGATCCGGTTGTCATGCGGACTGTACCCCGTCTTCCTCTTCCTCTTCTCCTTGGCCTTCCCCGACCTCGAGGTTCCTTGCTGGTGGTCTGTGGGGCTTGTGGGGTTCGCGTTGACCTGGGCACTGGTTCCGGGTGCATCCATGTTGCTACGCACTTTATTTTGTTTTTGTTGTTTTTTTTTGTTGTTCTGCTTTTATTGTGCATTTTCCATCATGACGCGTGGGAATTGCAGGCCTGTCGCTGGTTATCGCAGATTTTTGTATCGCGGTTGGCCTCATCGCGACTTTATTTGCGTTAGTGTTTCATATTTTTGCGGCATCGCGTTGATTTTAACGCGGACATTTGACGCGTTATCGTGGGACTATCGCATGGTGCCACCAGTTTGAGAATACTACGTTAACACGGCGTTGTTTTCCCGCGATAGACTGCGATATGCAAAGTTGCGTTAAGCTAAATTTGAGGTGGTTACCACACGTTCTTGAGAATATGCCCCTTAGATTCAAAATGTAGTTGCAGTCCAGTAGGAAACTATGGGGCATGTGCAAAGGGTCAATGTTAATAAGTTGTTCGTTTATTACAGTCTAGCGAGAAATACAAAGGAGTTCCACAGTGTTTCATCATGGCATTCGGAATTGTTTATGTTTATTATTTTGTTTTACTTGTTTTTTGGATATGTTTACATTAGGAGATCGATAACGTCCAATGCAATTCTTCTATAAAAATGACAATATACACCTTCCATGCCATGATTTGAAAGATCCTTTAAGCCCCGTTTCATAATTGGTGGTTCCAATAGTTAACAAGCATTTGCAATGCAATAGGTCTTGCATTTACCCGAGTTTAAGCTATTGGCATTGTAAATGACAATGCGTTTTATTTATGTTTGAAAATCGAAAACATAAATAAAAGGCATTGTCCTTTTCAATGCCAATAGCTCAAACTCGCGTAAATGCGAGATCTGTTGCATCGCAAATGCTTCAATGACGCTTCCAACGCTGTTCCTTTGTGGTGTCCTAGTAAAGCTTGGCGCCACAGTTTTACCAAACTGGAACAGTCCCAATTCATTGTACTTTTCATGACCACGTGCAACATCGCCCGCGCTCCACTGCCAAGACTGATGTCCTAATGCGTCTAAAATCACACCATTTATCACATGTCAGATTCGGATCGCAAACGCTAAGCCCTCTGCTTTTCTATCAAGCCACTGTGATTTTTGGAGGAACGTTTTAAACTTTCCCTGTGAATTAGAGGCTGCTATTTTAAAGCATAGAAAAATGTGTCAGTCACTGCAAAATGCATTTTCCTCGGTGCACTGCGTAGCGGTGATGGAAACCGATGGAAACCATTTGGAGATGGGATGGAATAAGGGCAGCTAACACTCAGTTACACGCTGCATGTGAATACGGGCAATAAATAAAAACGTGCGCAATCTTAATTACAGCACTGAAGCAGTATGCTGCATCTTCCTCCAGCTCTACAGTGACCTAACAGACCATCTTCGTTAATGGCCCAATTAGATGACCAGTAGCCCCGTGGCATTGTTTCTTCTGTGCTGTCCTGAAGCTCTGTGTTTTGTTATCAAAAGCAACCCTTGGCGCCACGCTTTGTCACATTGAAACAGTTCCAGTGCATTGCATTATTTCATGTCAAACAGCTCTGCAACACCGAGCTTCAGCATAACACATGGTATATTCAGCGCTTAGAAAGGGAAAAAAACTGTACTATTAAGCGCTGTATAAAAGCAATTTCTTACTGTCATTTTGATAGGCATGGAGCATCAAGTCTGCACGACCTTTGAGGATGACATTTCAAGGCGTCAGGCTTTATGGAACAAATACCCACAGCCACCGGTGCTTTTCCTAGCAAGAACCACGCCGCACTGTTCTTACTTGTGACACCCTGAACTTGCACTCCGGAGCTTTCTTACCAGTAATATTTCTTTTCGTACGGAATTGAACTATTTCCCACTACAAACAGCACAGCAGCAGTGGATTTTCCCATTACCGAAGAGCACAACAGCATCCTAGCTTCCGGTCGTGAAACACCGGTTCAGCGCCGTATTTTATTAAAAACATTTTTTTTTTTTAAACGCTCCAGGTTTTATTTTATGTTGAGGGGCAATTCAAACCTCGATCTGAACTGACGTGAGGCACTTTCTATCATGTCATCACGGAGCTGCACAAGTGGCATAACTGCCACGGGGCCGCAAGCACAGCCAGGGCCGGCTTTTGGGCAGTGCGACCCGGTGCCAAGAGCACGCCCCTCAGCCTCGAAAACGGGAAGCGCTGGGAGGGAGTTGTTGTACGCTCGGTTGCTTTGCTTTGTAAAATCGTCGGCTGCCTGCTTGCAGCAGAGAAAAGACGGAGGAGGGAGGCAGCATCAGCACAAGTGAAGCGCTGGACAGCAGAGACGTCGGCAGCGTGAGAGAGGAGGGGGCGAGCGAGCGCGGCAGCCTGCTGAGCTGACCACACGCTCGTGCACAATGGCCATGTGTTTTCAATTATCGTGCCCGTGTCTGGGCACGATAATTGCAAACAGATGGCGGCCCTGCGGGTAACCGCAGGGAAAAGGCCATTGTGCACGAGCGTGTGGTCAGCTTTCAAAAGCCCCTTACATAAAGTCTCGCAATGCAGCGCTTGCGCGCTACTCGAGGCTCGACCTAAAAATAGTGATTCCCTCAGTTTTTCACTCAGCTTGCATTTGTAATACAATACAGTTATAATTATTAAGTAAGTTAAATCCAGAAATTTGATGCTAACAGCTCCACTATTTTTGAGTTCCATATAATTTAACAGGAAATCAATGAATCTACTTTAGCTCTATAATGTAGACTAATACAAATTGTGTTAGAAGAAAAAGTAAGTTTCCTTCTTCATGACAACCTTCGCCATCACATAATAAAGTATCTTATGGATCAAATAACAATTGTATGCTCTAAAAAACTATTTTGGAGCGATTAACAACACTTTTTGACATAATGGGCACTCCTCCACGCGTAAAAACTGACATATGCTGCCGGAAATCACAGATCTGACAGTTTCAGGACCTGAAGAAATGAAGCGACACTTAACAATACAGAATAGTTACCCAACGGATCGATTTTCACCAGTCATGTGTATAAGAGCGGGATGAAAACATTGGTTTTCCCGGCAGTGTCGTCGGAGTTAGCATTGAACATTTCGTGAACGCCTGAGTGTTGTGTTTAATTTCAAATATTTGTACTGCCATTTCCTACGCTCTTCTCTTTTCTAAGTTACGCCTACTCCTAATAGGAACGAATACTTGATGCAATATGAGTGGGAATGTCCCCCGAGTACTTCCTTTTCCTGGAAATGATGGGTAAGGAATATCTTCACATCAAAAATTGTTTACCATGAAATGAAAACAGAAAAAAGTGTATGCAAAACTGCATATTTTCGCTGAATCAAGCCCAGTGGAATGCCCAAATTGTATGCTTAAGACTGACAGGTGTAAAGCAAGGCCGTATGCCTGAGGAGTAGGTGAGCCACCTATAATATTCATCCTTAAATTGAGATGCAGCGCTATCTAAGAGGGACATTTAGACAGCTACTTAATCCATTCAATTCCTTAAATTTACAGAAACAAATCTCCATCACCTACTTTTACTTTGAGAAGTGTCTCGGCCTGGAGGTTTAACACTGAATAAGCCAAAATAAAAGGTGAAGCTAAAGGCATTTATATATGTCTGCTAAATGTCTGAGTCTCAAAGCGCACACGTAAGGGACTTCCATGTTGAAAATGCCAAGCTGAAGATAATTAGAGAAATTGTGGATGATGCTTGTTTTTCCTATCTTTTATAGACATATTTAAGACACTAACTAGCTATAAAATCTTTATTGGGCGAAATCGACTAGTCAGAATTATTTTTAAAAGGTGCAAATAAAAGCAGGAAAACAATTACAATAATATGTCAAATTGAAAAGACCTTAGTAATGACTAAATAAATATAAATTAGCAACAAAAGCCATGCTGCCTAAGCCGAATATAATATAGAACACTCAAATGGAAAGATGTGGCTAAGGCTGAAAGTGAATTAAATTATAACAGATATTTAATACACACATGGATCAATAGGATACAGGGTTACACAATTTGTTGAACGCCTATTTAGCCATCATTGCTTTCAGAACCAAATTCGTAGACAGTTCAGTTAGTAGGCCGGGTTACTGTTATTCAAACATGCCTAGTAAAGAGGAAGAGAGTATAGAGCAACTTTCGTATGAGAGTTTTGAGCCTTCTACTTTCCTCTACATGCCTGGGATAAGGAGACGTGCATTCATTCTGTGATGTCTTAATTCAGTACAGATTGTCTATTAAATTCTTGACGATCCAAGTTTTCAAGGTATAATGATATATAGTTTCAGATTTCTAAGAGATTGTGCTCAGTACTCTGGTTCCATCTTCCTTGTTCCAGCGCATACTAATATGAGGTTTGTGCATCTTCCAGACAGGCCCACTGCCCACTGGAACATCCCAGAGAAAAGGTCCTCCCCTTCATCAGACTCTTGAGAAGAGTACCCAAGTTTTCACAGATCAATCTAAAATTCTAATCAAGGAGGGAGAGAGGTATGTAAACCTGGGATGAGAAAGATGGAATCAGAGTAATGGGTTAATGAGCAAGTAATTGAGGCACTACCACTTCATCCACTTCCTCGTCCCAGTCACTTTTCAGTAGGCTATACCAAAGAGGACTTAGATGCCGTATCAAAATGATCACTGGTAACTGAAGAATCAAGATGCAAATCAAATTAATTCCAAAGAGATAAGATGTTAAATCCAGAAATGTATAACAGAAGAGAGCACACAGGATCAACATTTCCCCTTTCCACTAAAATCCACACCCAGTCGATAATGAGTAACAAAGGTCTAAGGGGAAGACCAAATGTCCTAAAGAGATACCCCATTGCTTTGGCCCAATAAGTAGTGATGCCCCTGGTTTAACAATCCTTCTTCACATGGTAGATTAGCCAACTCATACGCCATGGAAATGAAAGAACAAAACAAATGAATATGGGCCAGAAAGGATTCCATAACACACACCTAGAAGGTTCATAGTGGTCAAAAACCACATCTTATTGGCAAAAGGTGGACGTGCAGTCCAAGTTGATAGCCCCTGGCCACTGAACACCCATAGTGTGAGGAAGAACAACTGCAGAAGTAGAGAGGTTTGGGGAAAAACACAAGGAAGACAATCTCTTATTAACTGTGAAAATCAGAACTAGCCTTGGGCAGAACCCCAGTCCCATTTTGAAGAATCAAGCATTCTGGCAACTCCCTAATATAGGGATATAGTAAAGCAGTAACACTATTTTACCCAATCACATATGATAGCAAACAAAACAAGGACTTAAAAGATGAGATCTGAGGAGAACAGGAGGACAGGAGGAAAGAGACTCAAAAAGAGTGTTCTGCAAAGAATCAAGTACCATGGGGTGATTTAGAATGATCAGCCAAAAGTTCAACATTGAAGCGGTCCACTTTTCCATGAATGCTTGAAGCCTGCCTCTCACCAACAGCAGGACTTTGTCGTAGTCAGGATTGCTGTGAAAGGTTGGATGGAGGTGAGGAGCACTGATAGCATGCACTTTTCTTGTATGAATAACTTTGGAACTGACAACAGGATTTTGTCACAATAAGGCAGAGCAGAGTTTTTTATGAAAAGAGCCTTTTAGAAAAAGAATAAAGTGGAGAAAATGACAATTTATGCTTATAGACCTTGAATGAATGGTGCAACATATGCAGTGCTTGTCCAAATAGTTTGGAACCATGAAATGAATGCTTCATGATGTTGTCTGTCTGTACAACGTCCACCTTCTAATCATGTGCCCATACTTTAACAAGCCACCAAATATGAAGCTGCTAAGACAAAAGAGTGGCAACCATCAAAAGCAATATCGGAAAGTAAGCATACCTGCACTTTCATACTTTGGAAGAGTCCTGAGCAATCAGCGTCTCCTGATAATGAGATACTAAAAGTGTTGGTAGCTTCAGTAACTGCACTAAACATGAGATTAAGACCCCATGCGAAAAATAGCTGGGTTCACTTGGTCATCAGGATCTGATGCTGATGCATCCTGTGTGACATGGCAAGTTGAGCTAGCAAATTTGCCAACCTGGGATCCAATCTGAATGATTAAGGAAAATGTGTCAAGTTGTCAGAAAAGCACAAAAAAGTAGAAGGCTGAGGTTCAGAAACAGGATCGGTCCAAATGATCCCTTAGATATATTTTCCATTTGGGTCATGTTCCAAAAATGTAGCTGTAAGGAAATGCCTCTTATGGTGTGATCACCCCCCAAACATTTAGACTGCTGCTGCTGATTTGTCAACTCTGAAAGTGCCCTTGGACTTGCCAACCAGGCCACAGTGGCAGTGCTCTATCCCTTAAAAAGTAAATATGCAATTGAGTGACGCCCATTTTTAAATGTTTATAGTGAGCCCAGGTCCAGGAAGAGAAGAGCAGATGCGGCATGTGTTTACCTTTTGCAGAGAACATGGCCTCTCTGACTTTTGACAACAACAGCACTTTGCTGTGAACAGGTATGCAGTGCACTGATTCTCCCAGGAAAACGAAAGTTGCAAGATATACAACTCCATGGTCTTCTAGTGTCGGGCATAGAGGTAGGTTTCAGGGTGCTGGAATGAAGTTTATTAGTAGGGGTGACTAGGTGCCTATCACTAGTAATAAGGCCACAATCACAATATAAGATCCAGTCAAGGTCTCAATAAATTATTCCCTTGCTCAACCATTGGTAGCTGGCTGCGAGCAGGCATGCTTAACACCAATGCATTGAATAAGTAAGACACAACACACAATAAAAATCCAACACCAACTTACAAAAATAGGAAATATTTTATGAATATAATCGCACCAAAATGACAAACATTCCAATGTAGGGAAACTGAGATATGAATTTTCAAAGAATAAACACTTTCTAGTTCCTAAAAGCCAAAAGCACCACTTTGGAACATATGGCTGAACTTGACTGGGACAAAGTCAAAATTTTAGACTGACCGTGATAGATCTTGGGCCTGGTAAACTTAGCGGACGGGCCCAGTCAAGTTTTTACCTTCTGACGTAGTCACTTTTATGAAGCTTTTGCCTTCGACGTCAAGCGAGGCTCCTCGTCAGGCCAGCATTGGGATCAACGATCACGGCTTGGCTCAGTGCAATGCATCGGTCAACTCCTGGAAGTCTCGTCTACGATGAAAAGTTCTGGACCTTATGCGGGTCAGACCTGAACCTTAGGCCGGGTCGCGGTTCGATGTCACTGGCTTGAGTCTCATCGATGGGTCGGTCACCTAATGGAGCTTTTTATCAAACATTCTCCAAACTTCTGGATCTTTTTCCAGAAGGTCCTTTCGGGGTTCCAAAGTGTCCAAAACATCAATCCAAGGTTCCAGAAGCACTGAAATGCACCTTGGGATGTTGGTTCTATGTCTCCTACAATGCACCTGTCCAAATCCTTTAAAGTCCAGCTGGAAGTGGTCAGCTGGTTTCTTCTTGCTCAAGATGATGCAGGTGTTGCTCTTTTAACCTGTTGTTTTTAGGGAGTCCCCTCATTCACTTTTCAAAGCAAGGCAAAGTCTGTATTGGCTATAGTTCCAAAGTGTGTAGCAGGTGCAGTCATTCAGAGTGCAATCCTCTTGGTGTAGGCCAGGGTTCCCGCAGGGCAGTCCTTCTTCTTCTTGTAGTTTCAGACAGGGATCTGAGTTGTTGGGCAGCTCTCCCATATTACCCGTGCTCCTGGGATGACAAGCAGGTGGCACCCCTGACCAATGGGGTGTTGGGCACCAACCCCAGGTATGACAACTTCCTCCAAAGTGTGTCATATTCTTGTTCTAGAAAGCACTATTCCTTTAAATTCCAAAATGGAGAAACTCTCTCCTGGAGGTTAAGATCTGGCTAAGCCAACCCGCTGGCATGGTTAAGTTTCCCTAACACTCCCCTTCCATTCCCTCTGCTCATTCAATTACCTGTGCTCCACCCCATCCTGCCTTTTGCTCTGCAGCTGCAAATCTCCTCCCTTCAGATGTCCTTTGTCTCTAAGCAGGCCACTTTACGCATCATCAGAGCAGTTTGTCTGAGCCTGTCAAAGGCTTGCCAATCAGGAGAGGCTGCTGGCAGACTGGATTTTAGCACATCTGAAATGCAAGTTCTATAACTCCTTTTCTGTGATCTTTATAATAAATCTAACTGTGGCAATGTGCCACAGTTAGATTTGTGCTGCAATGGGTAAAATGAAATTGGCAGTTTTTCTCCTCACCGGGCATATAAAACATCTTTATAATGCCCCTGTTTATATTTACAAGGTACCCTACCCCTGGGGCACCTAGGGAAGACCTTAGGGGTGACATATGTAAAAATATGGTAGTTTAAGACTTTGGAAGTACCTTTAATTCCAAAGCTGAATTTGCATATAAAGTAGCCTTTATAGCAGGGCTGACTTTTAAAATGACAGCAGGCAACACAGCACTGCACACTTAATTGCATTAAATATACTGGGCCTCTAAACCAAAATGCTCTACCATGTACTAGGGACTCACAGGTAGGTCATCAGTACTAATTGTAATTACACGTAATTACCATGTACTTTTAATCAGAGCACAGTCAGAAAATCAGCATATAGTAGTCAAAATGGGGGCAAAAGTAGGGGAAACACTGCAAAAATCCCTGGTTTCGCACACAGTGTGATAATTTTTGCATAACATTTTAACTATGCTGGAAATGTTAATTTTATTCTTGTTGCTTGAAACACTCTCATGTGCTATTATTATAATATTTTGTGTGGTTATTTTAAATGTGCTAAGCAACAGGTTGAGACTGTTGAAATAAAACACTTTCAGTTAAAGTGTATTTTTCTTAGTGCAGTTTGTGTGTACGATATTAGAGCAAATGAAATAGATGTGTTTCCAATAACTACAGTGTCCCTTAATCCCTGTTTAGTGACTGTTAGTAACCTAAAAGCATTGACGCCACTTCAACTTTGTATTGGGTGGGGTTCTGCAGGGCTACAAAAGCCTGTATTTCACATTCAAGAATTGGTGCATCGAACTAAGTTCACTCATGTCATCCATGGGTGTGAAACCAAACCTTGCAGAGCTGAGTCAAACAGTCAGTTTATACAACAAGTCTTTCAGTCTTTCACATTTAGGCCCCGCTTTACCTGTCAGAGAAACTCAACTTGTGCAGCACTGGGTTGTGCCCTCATCAGACGTGCACCTTTCATGTCAGCTACATGTTTGCAGAGGGATCACAAAATAAAAAGACACAACATGAATAATGTGTCATTCCCCATTTTTTCGAGGAAACATTGCAAAAGGGTCAATTTCTTATATCCTAAAAATTCCAATTGCCAATATATCATATTTTATAAATTACATGGTGTTTTTCACAACATCCACTTTTAGGGACTACAATTCCAAGAAAACAATAGAAGTATTGTGCCATTTTATTAAAGTTATGAAGTATGTTTGAGACAATTTGTTGAAGAAAAGTCCCACATTTTCACATAACCCTAGGATTTATAAAATAGAGAGCTTCAAACATTGCAGCTGAGTGCCGATGAAAAACCTAGTCAGAGATGGGCACAGGCGGAACAAAGCAATGTATATAGCATGATGAATTGCTAAACGGATCAGTACAAAATGATGGAGTGTGTCTTATAGAAATTCGCTTGTAATAGAGAGAATGCAAACTATTGTCTAAAGGCCCTATTTAGAGTTTGACAGTCATTAAATTTGGCACAAACATGGCAGATGTCTGTCCACCATATTACAAGTGTCACTGACTATAGTGCACCATATTACAAGTGTCACTGACTATAGTTCATTTTTAATGCAACAGACAGAGCATTCCCCATGTTTGTGATGAAGTACCCTGTCGCCAAACTCTAAATACTATGCTAAATACTGAGAAGTACAATGCAGTAAGCTAGGTTGAGATCCTCTGCATTGGCAAATTTTAGCACAAACAATAGCATGGGACCATTCGGGTGAACCTTTTGCTCTCTATTGTATATTATTGTATTTTAAGAAATGTATTTGACATTAGCTGTTTTATTACAGCTTCTTTTACCTCCTTATTTCTTAGACTATATATCAAAGGATTTAACATTGGAATAATACATGCATAAACTACTGCAAAAATTCTGTCCTCACTAAGGGAATGGTTTGACCCAGGTTTTGTGTAACAAATCATCGCGGTCCCATAGAAAAAAGTGACTGTGGTGATGTGAGAAACACAGGTGGATGCAGCTTTGTGCCTCCCCTGGGTGGTTTGCATTCTTGTAATAGTGGTGATGATGAAGACATATGAAATGAGAATAAAAAGAAGAGGCAAGAGCACAATTACAACTGCTGCAAAAGCTGTCGCAATTTCATTGGCAAAGGTGCCTCCACAAGACAATTTAAGCAAAGGTGGAATATCACAGAAGAAATGGTAAATGATATGTGACTTACAGAATGGTAAATAAAATACAAATGATGTCCTTCCTACTGAAAATATGATTGCTACAATGCAAGTGGTCAAAAACAATTGATTACATTTGGATTTGCTCATAATGGTCATGTAACGGAGGGGGATACAAATGGCAACATAGCGATCAAGAGCCATGATGGCAAGAAGGAAACATTCAATGGTACCAAATAGGAGAAACAAACACATCTGTACAGCACACCCCATGAAAGAAATGTGTTTATCCTTCATTAGAATATCTATGAGCATCTTTGGTACAGTTATAGTTGTAAAACCAATCTCAACCAGGGCCAAATTCTTGAGCAAATAGTACATAGGGGTATGAAGTGTGTCCTCCAGTGTTATGATTGCAAAGATTACACTATTGCCCATTACAGCCATCAGGTATATAATAAGGAACAGTACAAAGAACAGAAGTTGCAGTTGTGAAGAAAGATCGGAGAATCCAAGGAAAATGAATCCAGTCTCTGAGGTGAGATTTGATTGGGTCATAGTAATATTATATTTCACCTATGTAGAAAATACACAAGAGAGTCAACTGGACAGTAGATGAAGCACAACCATGTAATACAAAATGTTCCTGAATTTACAAACGCCTCCTCAATTAGATGGCAATAATGATACTGGTATACTCTCATATCCTATCAAATATTGTCACTGCAATTGACATTCAGTAGCATTAATTTGGAAATTCTTTAAAACACATAACTCAATTAATATCTTTAAAACTCTATGAGGCTGCTTCCTTGCCTCTAAATGACTTTGGCAACTTCAGTGAACCCAAAGTGGAACATTATTGAATATAGCAATAAAGCAGACTGGCATATTAACATATCAGCACACTTGCAGGAGTTGTGGCAAAAAGTATGAGAGATCACATTTTTTCCAACCCATACTCAAATTTGTAGGCTCTGCCGTTGTAAGTCTAGTGCTTCCTCTGACTCTAAATAGGGTGCAGGAACCTCAGGTTTGTGCTCCCACTCTACTGAACTCTAAATGCCCTTTTGAGCTTGTAAAGTACATCACAGTTCCTTGGAGGATATATGGTGCTAAACAACACTCTTTTAAAGAAAAATAGATGTCAGTTGGGCCAATGTGACAGAAGGGTCCATGTTGTCAAAAACTGCAGACTTATCTATCATAATGAACAAAGGTATGTCAGCTTCATCTGCCCAAGCTGAGATATCACTATGTACAGTAAACAGTGCAGCTTTCATACCTACTATACTGTTTACTTCCTCTATGTGATAAGTTGGTTTATTGTCCAGTTCCTGGGTTTTGCATTTTTTCCTCATATGGGAATGATCGGTCATGTCCAAGCAAAAGACATTTTCTTTTACTACTCATAATCATGTATCCCCTGGTGAGGAACACTCACTTACATTCAGCTACGCATATTGGTGGGAAATCCTGCACAAACTCCCATAGAGTCACTTCATATATATTCAATCCAACCAAACTCTTTTCACCCAACCCCCATTGGCCAGTCATGCCTAGGAAGAATGACTAGTTAGAAATTCCTTTCTATGTAAAAAGTACGTCTGGGGGAAATATAAATTACACCAACATAATTCACATCATTTTGGGAATTTCATGTTACATGAAATTCTGCCTTACTCCTTCTTTGTGTAATTATTCTGCATTTGTGGTAAAAAGTGATCTGAGGACATATTCCCCCTAAAATATAGTGCAAAATGACAGATTTGCATTTTAGATAATTACATGCAATGTTGTGTCATTTTTCAGTAATTTCACGTATTGATACAAAAGCAAATTATATTTTTGTGGGGGCGCATGTTATAGCTACCTTAAGGCATGAATTATAGTTACTTGAGATAACTCTAACTATAACTGCTGAGTTTCAATGGTTTTGTACTAGTGAAATCTGAGCCTAACTATAACGTCCCTGTAACCTTTAGTTTTTTCAATGAATTTCTAAGGTTTCTGTCAGTGATGTCATTTGAGATGTCACTGATGACATAACTAATGACAACTGAAATGACATCACTTACAATATCATCCATTGAGTGTGATTGTTTCCTAAAAGTTTATGAGTGTTAAACACATATACTAATGTACCTAAAAAGTTAAATTTTTATACTTTCTGTACTACCAATGAGTGGTTCAATTTTCTAACATAGATTGTGTGAGTGGCTCTATGAGTGTATATGTGGGTGTGTGAGTAGCTGTGTTGGTGACTTAGTGGGTGACTTAGTGGCTGTGTGAGTAGTTATATTGGTGAGTGACTGGGTATGTCAGTGGCTGTACGGGTGAGTGAGTGGCTTTGTGAGTAGCTCTATGGGTGGATGTGGGGGTGTGTCAGTGATTGTATGGGTGAGTGAGTGGGTGTCTGAATGGCTGCATGAGTGATTGACTGGGTGTGTAAGTGGCTTTCCGGGTGAGTGAGTGGCTGTTTGAGTGAGTGTTTGGTTAAGTGAGTCGGTATGTGATTGGCTGTATTGGAGAGTGAGTGTCTGTGTGAACGGATGTATGAGTGAGTGAACAGATGTGTGAGTGCCTGTATGGATGTGTGAATGGATACGTAAGTGGTTGTGTGAGCGTGTGAGTGAGTGTGTGAGCGCGTGCTTGAATGGGTGAGTGAGTGACTGTGTTGAGAGGCATAATGGGTGAGTGAGTGGATATGTGAGTGGATGTAAAGGTAAATAAGCGGGTATCTGAGTAGCTGTATGCGTGTGTGTGTATGTGATTGACTGTATGGGTGAGTGACTGGTTGTATGACTAATTGTATGGGTGAGTGAGTAGTTGTATGAGTGGCTGTATGAGTGAGTGAGTGGGTGTGTGAGTGACTCTGTGGATGAGTGAGTGGTTGTGTGAGTACTTGTATGGGTCTGTGAATGGGTATGAGTGGTTGTGTGGATGTGTGAGTGGGTGTTTGAGGGGTTATATAAGGGTGTGAGTGGGTGTGTGAGTGGTTCTGTGGATGATGTCATCAGTGATGTCATTTGAGATGTCATCAGTGATGTGATCAGTGATGTCACTGACCATGTCATGAGTGATGTAATATGTGAGGTCATAAGCAGTGCATTGCAGGAACGTAATGTATAGTTAGCTCACGTAACTATAACTGCTGAATTTCACTGGTTTTGTATGAGTGAAATCTATGCCTTACTATAACATTTCTGTAACCTTTGGTTTTTTCAGTGAATTTCTAATGTTTTTTAAATTCTTTTTCCTAACTATAACGTCCCTGTAACCTTTGTTTTTATCCGTGAATTTCTAACATTTTTTAAAATTCCATTTACTAACCATAACAGCTCTGTAACCTTTGTTTTTTTAGTGAATTTCTAAAAAAAAAATTAAAATGTATTTACTAAGTGTAATCTGTGACCTTTGAGAGTAGGTGTGTGAGTGGCTGTATAGGTCAATTAGTGGGTGTGTTTGTGGCTGTAGTGCTCTATGAGTGGGTGTGTGAGTAGTTGTATGGGTCTGTAAGTGGGTGTAGAAGTGGTTTTGTGGGTATGTGGGTGGGTGTGTAAGTGGTATGTGGATTGGTCAGTAGATGTTAGTGGCTGTATGGTTCTGTGAGTGCATGTGAGAGTGGCAGAATGGGTGTGTGAGTCAGTGTGTATGTTTCTGTGTGGTCATGTCATTAGCTGTGTGAGTGACTACACCAGAATGGAACCTTAGCTGCCCCTTTATCCTACAAGAGAACAGAGTTTTCAACAAAATGTCTACCTAACTGGAATACTTTCTTCTGGTTAATTACTAAGAACTATCTCATTGGTTAAATGTCCAGTGTGTATTCTACATTACATCTGAATAAAGGACCACAAGCAAATGTCTCCAATGACCTTGTGTGCGTTTCAGCAAAGTAATTGTTTCTTGTGCATCTTTATCCATTAATCTGTGATAATATGACTTCTCCTACAGAGAACATAACATAACATAACATAAATCTCCACCAAACAAGGATACTTTCTCATACTGTATGAAGTAAGATCTTCTTTGTTTTGTTACGATGTCCTCATATACCACGCCATAAAGAACGTGCATCACCAGCACCTTGTTGGTGTTCACATGCCGTCTTGTGAGGCTACCCATCTCCTCTCTCATCAACCTCCCCATTCCTTCACACGTGAGTGCCTCTCTCAGGTCACATGCAGATCTGTACTATTGTGAGGAAAGAGGGTATTATGGAGGGGGTATGGGACATGGGGTGCACTTGGCCTGCACCATTCCTAATCCCACCCCTCCCAGAACAGCCTCCCAGGGGAAGGAACGGAGTCAATAAATTGAGGTGACCCTGTGATGAACTGGCAGATGTTGTATCCCTGTATGACATCCCTGGTCCACCTTTCATGAGTACCCGCTGTCTGTCCTCCACTGAGCATCCCAGATCAGAAGGGTACCTGGAAATAACTGTGGTGTAAACAAATATCAGTAAAACTGGAACATCTGCTGCTAAAACTTATATTTCCATTAATGGCTCTTACATTTTTGGCATCTTCTTCTGATTCACAGTGGATATCAGACGCGCTTTTAATGCTGGGGTGATGGCCCACCCCCTTGGGCTCCATTCTGCAGTCAGGCCTTCTGGCATGTATCTAGTGGGAAATGAGGTCCCCAGGCACAGGTGCGGTCAAAAGGGGCTAGTGACCTTAAGTCCAGGTAGTGTATTGTCCCGCACGGCAGGATAGCAAAGTTGCTTTTAGTGCTGGGGTGATGGACCCACCCCCTTGAGCTCCATTCTTTAGTCACACACCTCCTGGCGTGGATCCAGGTGGGAAATGGGGTCCCCAGGCAATGGTGCGATCAAAAGGGGCTAGTGACCCCAAGTCCAGGTAGTGTATTGTCCCTCACAGCAGGATAGCAAAGGCGCTTCTAGCGCTGGGGTGATAGTCCTCCCCCTTGGGCTCCATTCTGCAGTCGCACCTCCTTGCATGTATCCCAGTGGAAAACGGGGCCCCCAGGCACAGGTGAAGTCAAAAGGGGCTAGTGCCCCCAAGCCCAGTTAGTGTCTTGTCCTGCATGGTGGGATAGCAGAGGTGCTTTAAGTGCAAGGGTGATGGCCCCACCCCCTTGGGCTCCATTCTGCAGTCACACCTCCTTGCGTGTATCCTGGTGGGAAATGGGGTCCCCAGATGAAGGTGAGGTCAAAAGGAGCTAGTGCCCCCACTATTTAATGTTAATTGTAGCCCTGGAGAGGTGGTGGCCCTTGGACCGGGGTGTCTGCGAGGCTCCCCCACATTTTAAATTAACATAAGCCCTAGGGAGGTGGTGGTCCACAGGGCTTCAGTAGGGCCCACGAGCCCCCCATTTGTTTTTGATTTTTAGCCTGGGGAAGTGATGATCCCCAGCACCCGAGGGTTCCGCGCTGCACCCCGCCATCATTTTATCATAAGCCACGGGGAGGTGGTTGCCCATGGAGGGGGGCCAAGTGAGCCTCACTCCTTTAATTTAATTAAACAGGCATGCTTCAAGACCTGGTCCACCTGGGGGCTTTATTAAAACCAAATGCAGGAGACCGCACTTGTTTTCTTTTCCAATTTTGGCACAAATTTGCAGATCCACCCACGATTTTGCAGCAAAATTGAACAAAAATGTCTACCACATCGAAGGGGTTAGAGTATGCCTACTCTGCCCCCTTTTCTATATTTGTAACTTTTTTTGTGGGACTCGGCTGAAGACAGTCCCAAGATGGCTGCTAACACTTCCTGGTTGAAGTGTTGGCAGCCAATTGAATTTCAGCACGGTGACTGTCATATCCGCAGAGGATCCGTGCCCCCAGATATTCAAATTTGGATCTTGGTTAATATCTTTGAAACTACTGAACAGATTTACAGCAAACTACCCAAAGGCACTACTATGGACCAAGATCTTGTGGAGCCCTACATGGCCCTGGGGACTACGAGCCCCCAGGGCTGACCCCAGCACAGTCCTGTGGTGCCCACCCCCGGGTCATTGCAGTTTGCTATGGCTTGGCAGGAGCACTGCTCCCGGTAAGCCATAGCAAACAAGTGCTTTGCTTTCAGCAAGCAAGAGCACAAAATACTCTCGCTTGCTGAAAGCAGAGCATGTGTCTGTTTCCCTGCCCGCTGTGAAGCGAGCAGGGAAATAGACATTACTTTGGGATCCAGGGAGCTGCATGCTAGCAGCTCCCTGGATCTCAAATCAATGCCGACTTCTGCAGGAGGTGGGGAGCTGGCAGGGACCGTGGGAGCCTTGAGGCTCCCCCCATGCTCCCCAATGATTTAAATGCTTTGACACTCTAGACCATGAAGAGCGTCCACTCAGCGGCCCCGACGGACCCTGCCCGTACCACATCTTTCACAGAGCAGCCACTGCCATCGCTCCCCAGCTCTGCTGCACCATCAACTGCTCCATCGAAATCACCACCTTCCCCGATGACTGGAAACAAGCCGATGGAGCCAGTCAGTGTAATTGAATTCCACAAAGAAAAAGAAAATGTATTGCTCTCTCTGTTGCTGCAAATTCCCAGTGGTGTTTATTAAAGCAACACAAGATGCATTTCGGCCTCCAGGTGCCTTGATCACATGACCAACATAGTGATATCAACTCTTAAATAGCCCTAGAAACAAAAAATGGTGAACCAAGTGCTTTTAACATATTGCAAGTGGGCGCCATCTTAGAAGAGCAAATTCTTAGTATCAAATGGTGCATAAACAAAGGATGGTAGTCACCCCTAATTAAAAGTAGTAACACTGGGTCTCTAACTACCGACTAGAGTCCAGCTTTTTCCTGGTAAGCAATATCCCATTACCATGTACAACGATTGGCAGTAAGCGTGTGACATAGGTTGATGGGCAATATTCATGGGTGATATTCAGGTAATCTGGTGTCCCTCAGATTTCTAATAATAAAAAAATATTTTTGGGGACTTAACAATTTACAACAAAAACTTCAGAGAACAACTTTACACAGGAAACCAACTGCAACTAATTCAATCCTCCATTTTACTAGCTGACAACCCAAATACATCATTAACTGCATTCTGAAGGGTGAAATATTATGCATTGGGAGATAATTTAGCGAAGAAGAATAAATCCATAAAACTGAAGAACTGATTACATGCCTAATCCACAGAGGTTATATCTGGAATTATCTTAAAAAACAAGAGATTTAATAGACAAGCAGAAATAAAATGAAATGTTCCAACTATGTTTTATTACAAAATATAAAAAAGGACATTTATTTGTAAGAAAATCAGGACATGCCGGACTGCGACGTAACTTATCTGTGGCAAGTATCTACATCTATGCTTTGGTCTGCAGTGAAGTCTGCTCCACTTAGGAGAAACCACTTGTTTACATTATACAGGGCGTGCTGGTCCCCAAAGAAGCTAGCAAATAATGGGGAATGGCAAGAAGAGGCAGTGCCCGAAATGTACCATGGAGAATGCGGATGATCTTCTCTTCTGGCGGTGTCCGGCTATCCAGTCTTTCTGGCAAGAAGTTGGGGAGGTATTAACTAAAATTATGGGAATAAACATTCCGGTAAGTCTCTCTTTAGTCATTTTTGGAACACTGCATGGGGAAAGGGTACGTTTGGGGAGGAGCAGAGCTCAACTAAATTTTATCTTGATTGTTATAGCACGGAGAGAGATCTGTTTAAAATGGATTTCAGAAACGCACCCGACGTGTGAGGGATGGAAGGCCTCAGCTGGTCATATAGCTAGACTTGACTGTTAAATTGGGTCTATTTAAAGAGAACGAATGTGGGCACCTTTTTTTCACTTTCTAAAAAGTTTGTTTCCTGGAATATTGTGTAGCATGGGGAAGAGTAAGGGGAGGGAAAGTCCAAGGATTAAGATAACCTCTTCTACCGGTTGCTGAGGATAGTGGTGGTTGCCACAATCCCCTCTCCAAATACTGGTTTGAAAAGGAAAAGGTCGGTAAAAGGTTCTAAAGCCAGATGGTGGTGTTGTATTATCTCTTCTATTTAAACACCCCCTGGTTGTGATCCTTACCTTCTCCCCCTGAGGTTGCATATGAGGACAAAAAAAAAAAAAAGAAAATCAGGACAAAACATTGACATCTTTTTATAGACAATCCCTCTCTTGATGTCATTAATCCAGTATACAGGCTTCAGAAGAGTCAGAACCCTGGAGAACCCTCTAGCTGAATATGTGGACCACAAGGATTTCACACCTGTCACATTTGCTCCATCTAAAAAAGGGGCATAATAAGAAAACTTAGTTCAATGACCATAGAGGGACTATGGCTTTTATTGTACACCATCATACAATATTTATATTACAATATATCCTTGTGATTTGTGTTATGTCGAAAGCTCTACATGCCCATGAAAACCTGCGTACATTACTATAATGTCCATAAACCGATGCAAGGTAAACCATTGTCAGACCACTATACAAAATACTGTAAACACAGCCACCAGTTCTCATTATTAACAATTGAACCCATCAGAAGGTCATTCAGGGATAGCAAGAGAGAACTGGGACAATGTCAGAAAAAAACCCAAATGTTTTATTCAATTAGACACTGTAAATCACGATCTGAATCTAGATCCATAAATGCATTACTGGTTATTATGAATTACCAAACACCTATGTACTTTGTATCTTATCAAACATAATAGGCTAATCAGATCTCACTGCAATAAATTATAATGACACATGAATCATTTTCATCTGCATGGCTATTGTATTGAGATTTACATAGTATACAGTAAAACCCACTTTCTAGTATGCAGTACCTCATGTTTTGTGAAATATAAATGCTAATTAAATCTTACTGCCATTGTATGTGATTACAATTCAATGAACCATAACGAAAATCAAGAGTCATTCAAAGATTATGTGTGATGGAGATATACAAGGTTTACAGTATGTACCACATACTTATTTCTCTTCTCCATATTTAATTCTATTAATTCCCTCTGCCTTAGTCTTTCTCTTTTTAGAATATGACTCTTGTAAGTGAAGGATGAAAGCACAAACCCACTTAAAGACAAATAACTGGATACATAATAGAGAGGCATCATACCTTATTTCCAAAACCATATATAATACATCTACAGGGTTTTGATGAAAGTATAATTTATGCTAGAAATTTATTTCACATTATACCCTCTTGTACAATTTTATTTAAATACAAATTACTTCCCCCTGCACAAAACTATTTAAGTAACCATCTGAGAAAAATTGTGATTCATTTTGAATGTTTGGGCCTCCTGAGAGTCACTCTTATCACATGGTCTGTTACCGCCTGACTTGTCTGCCCATTCTAACCTACACTGATCACTACCTACTTGTCAGTCTGCACCACACGTTTATTTGACTAGAGATTTGCACATAAGCAAAGTGTAACAAGGTGTGTTGGTGGAGAAGAGGGGAGAAGTGATTTAAGAATACGATGAGTTTATCCTCTACTTGAAAGGTCCCATCCAGCCACTTCAACTGCTGACCAGTCCTCTCACCTTCAACTGCCTTCCAGCCTCAAAAGATTCTTTTACATCATGTCCAGAATGACATTCCACCAGTATCTGCTCTACAAGTTACTATATATTGCACACCTCCCCATTTTTCAACAAAGAAAATAAAAAACATAATAAAAATATTATCAACATGAAAGCAGAAGCAATAATACTACTTTTCTTAAATAGCAAATTGTGAAACAACCACTCTTATTGAAACATTGACAAAAAAAATCCATAATTACATCTTCTTAGAAAGTCCCGAAGATGGAAGGTTTGTTTCAAAGATCCAAATCATCTAATATAATCTTTCAAATAAACAAATAAAAAGGAGCTTGGTGTTTCTGCAAGATTTTACAATGGTTCCAATCTCATTCTTCAGTTCTTGACCACCCAAGACCTTGTCCTGAGGTATTCTCCCTTCGAAAAGTATAACCCTGTTAAGATTCCACATATAAAAATCTTCCGTTTTTACTGCATTTGTGAAAATCTTTATGACTCTTATCGGCTTAGAGAGCTTAACCCCACCTCCTTACTTATTCCATAACCCAATCACCAACAGTCACTTTGTTTTCTTTACAGACTTCCTTTTATCGGAATTCCTCTTGCATGTATGCACTTTCTTTTCCTCTCTCAATCTTCATTCTTCATTTACAACCATTTTACTTAATTGTCCCTCTAGGCCATTGACACTGCTCGGTGCCATCAGTGTACTTGGTTGTCTGCCTTGCAACAATTCAAATAGAGTCTTTCCCATGGTAGAATGCGGGGTAACCCTGTATGCCTCAACCCTCTTCCTGCTTCCACTCCAAAATGCAGTCTTTCACCATATGTATAGTCTCCTTCAAAACCCTGTTGAAACGCTCCACCATTCCATTAGTTTCGAGGTGATATAGTGTGCATATGTTATGCTTTATGCCACACTCCCCCAAGAATCTTTCCATTTCTTTAGATACCAATTGTACTCCATTATCCATAAGAAAACCTTGGGTATGCCTTCCAAACAAATCATCCCATACAAACTCTGTTCCTTTCCAGAATAAGTACCTCATGCCTGTGCAGATTTCAGCAAAACCTTTTGCAAATGTATCATAGTAACCCACCATCCCCAGGAAACACATCAGTTTTTCCTTATTGAATTGAGATTTCAAATTGTGTATTGGGTTGACCAAATCTTCCTCAGGAGGTATCCCTTTCCCAGTGATCGTGTGACCCAAGTAGTCAATGAAATCTCTCCTGAACTTACACTTCTCAATTTTTACAGTAAGATTAAAATCCTGAAGTCTTCCCAGTACATGTCTCACCCTCAAGTCATGTTCAATCACATTCTCCCAAATACCAAAATGTCATCTTGATAGATCCTTATTCCATCCAAACCTTTCAGTACCTTCTAGAGAGCCCTTTGAAAGACTGATACCGTGGATACCAAAGCAAAAGCCAGTCTGGGATATCTGAAAGTTCCAAAGGGAGTGATGAATGCTGTAAGATGCCTCGACATCTCATCAAGATTGATCTGATAATATGCTGATGTAAGATCTATGGTAGATATTTTTTTGCACCATCCAATAATGTGAGCATATCTGAAATATTGGGCAATGGATACTGTTAGAAATGGGGTCTCCAGTTGGAAGTGGTTTGCACCCTGTCCAAGTAAGGACCCGCCCTGTAGTCAGGGAAAAGGAGTCACATAGCTAAGATAACCCTTCCTCACTCCCTTGGTAGCTTGGAAGGAGCAGTCAGGTTTATCTCAGAGGCAATGTGTAAAGCATTTGTACATACACACACAGTAACACAGTGAAAACACTACAATTGGAGTCCACAGCAATTAGAAAAATAGCTAATATGTATCTGAATAAAACAAGACCAAAATGACAAAATCCAACATACACAAGTCAATGTATCACTTTTAGAAAGACTACTGTGAGAATATAGCTCATAGAAAACAATAGCTCCAACCGGGGCTATCTCGACGTTGTGACGGGTACTAATCCACAGTTCGGCACTGACCGTGAGTAGCGCGGGCCAGCTACGGGGTCACATGGACCCTCTGTAACAGCACTTTGAAATCGATGAAAAAAACATGTTGAACGGTGTCGGGAGGTGAGGCATTGCTGGTGTGGTGTTGGTTCCTTACTGCGTGCAGGGGAGGTGATGCAGCATTGGCAGTGATGCGCCTGTCCTTACAACTGTGCTGTGTCAATGAGTTCCGGAGGTCACCCACGTTGGCTATCGACTCCACGATGATGCAGTTGAGGTTCTGGCATCGACAGGCGTCAGGACTGCGGTGCAAGTTGGGGAGTGCGTCGTGCAGTTCATGAGCGGTGCCCTCAGCTCTGGTGCAAGCAGTGAGCTTGATGTTGAAGTTGGTGTCGATAAGTTGCTATCTTCAGCTATATCAGGGCTTTGGTGTAAGTCGGGGCAGTGCGTCATGCTCTTGATGAACAGTGCCCTCTGCTCTAGTGCAGGCAGCATCATTGCAGACAGCTTAAATGTTGCTTTTCTTGAGTTGCAGGACCAGCCACACAATTCCAAGTGCCCATGATGTGGAGTTGTCTTTTAAGTTGTGAAGTTTTCAATGGCCCTGAGACTTCTTAATGGGAGTCAAGCACACACAAGCCCTTAGAGAACCTTGGAAGCAGGCTTCAGGATGCAAAATCGATTCCTTTCAGGCACGGGACAGAAGCAGCAAGCAGTAGGCCAGCCCAACAAAGCAACAGACAGAGTGGCCGTCCCTCCTACAGCATCCAGCTCTTCTTCCTGGCAGAATGTCCTAAGTCCAGAAGTATTCTGATTTTGGGGTGTCAAAGGTCAAATACTTATACCCTTTCTGCCTTTGAAGTTGGCAAACTTCAAAGGAAAGTCTTGCTAGTTCAAAAGACCCTGCCTTTCCCTGACCTGGCTCCAGACACACTACAGGGGGTGGAGACAGCTTTGTGGGATGACAGTCACAGCCTATTCAGATGTCAGTGACAACTCCTCCCATCACTGTTGCTCAGGAAGTCCCATCAGCCTGGTGATGGCCCATCAGGATATGTAATGCACACCTCAGCTCTCTTTGTGTGACTGTCTAGAGTGAATACACAAGAGCCCAACTGTCATCCTAACCCAGATGTATATTCTACAGACAGGCAGAGGCACAGAATGGTTTAGCAAGAAAATGCCCACTTTCTAAAAGTATATTAGGAAAGACATTGGTTAATTGGGGACAGTTAGTCCCATATACGTATCTGAAAAACAAGGTATTTTTTATTCTCTATATTTTTACATTCAGGATCCAAATGCAACAATTGAATTAGAAAGGCAAGTATGATGCAGGACGATATATAATGATTTTGTCGCAATTGTTTTATTCATTGCAGCATATTGTCCCATTTTTTGTTTTTTTGTGTCTCTTTTTTATGATAATTATCACAATCCAGTGCTCACAAAAGTAAAGTTAAAGTGTTCTAGTGAGTGAAAAACATTAAAACATGCATATTTTTTCAAAACATAACACTAAACTCCTTTTGATTATTTTATATAATTAAATAAGGAGTTCGGTGGGTCGATGGAGTTTCGATCTCGTTCAGTTGAGATCATCATCAGGACAGGTGAATGAGCACCGAGTATCTCTGAAATAAAAAGATAGAAAGAGTGGGGGATCAGACAGGGGGACCCCGAGTGCCTGCTTATTTATATACATTTAGTCTACTTGCCAAGAAGAGGGTAAATTCAATAATTGTCACACATCTGATGTGTCCTTTTAGAATCAATACTGACATAGAGAGGGGGACAATAGATTCCCTAGTAAGAGAAAAACGCAGTCTGGTCAGTCCATGGCGAAGAAGGACTTGTGTGTTTACTACCCCAGGTTCTTGAAAATTGTGGGATTCCCTTGTTTTGAAAATACACACTTTCTAAAAGCGGCATTTTCAAACACGCAATTTAAAAACCAAATTCACAAAAAGATCTTTTTAAATTGTGATTTCAGAGTCCCTAAACTTTAAATATGTATTGCTCCTAATGGGAAATTACACTTAAATGATATTTCAAGGCAAACCCCATGTTACCCTATGGGAGAGATAGTCCTTGCAATAGTGAAAAATGGAATTAGCAGTATTTCACTATTAGGACATGTAAAACACACCTTTACATGTCCTACCATTTAAATGCACTGCACCCTGCCCATGGGTTGCCATGTGCTTACCTTATGGGTGACTTACATGTAGTAAAAGGGAAGGTTTAGGCATGGCAAGTGGGTGCCAGGTCGAAATGTTTAAAACTGCACTCACAGACACTGCAGTGGCAGGTCTGTGACAGGTTTGCAGGGCTACTTATGTGGGTGGCACAATCATTGCTGCAGGCCCACTAGTAGCATTTGACTTACAGGCCATGGGCACCCCTGGTGCACTTTACTAGGGACTTACTAGTGAATCAAACATGCCAATCATGGATAAGCCAATAACCAATACAATTTCCACAGGGAGCACTTGCGCTTTAGCACCGGTAGTGGAAAAGCGCCCAGAGTCCTAAAACCAGCAAAAACAAAATGCAGCACACAGTCAAAAAACAGGAGCAAAAACACAGGGGAAATCACGCCAAAGATGCCAGGTCTAACAGATACCTATCTATGACTATATTTTTTTAGGTCAACACACAAATGAAATGTAAACCCTCATTGGCCTTTCTAGCTGCTAGCACAGCTGCCAACCATTCTGTTTTTTTTTTTTTTTTTATGATTCTATTATTTTCTGGTTTTTCCAATTCCAAACAAATTTTTTCTCGCACAGCAACCAGAACATTCTGAATCTTCCCACACACCGGTTGAGCATCGGCAACCAAATACATCTTGTGCGCATAGTCCTTCATGCACCCTATTTTTTCCTGAAACACCTGTGGGAGGATTTTATGTCCTGAAAAAATTTGTTCTCAGACCTCTCATGTATACCAACACCAAGCATCTCAAAATTTTCAAGGGCTCTTTGGTGAAAGCTTAGAATGCTATCACCCTTTTTTTGACACATATATTTTTGCATTTGCACATAGTTGCTTATAGTCTATAAATCCCAGAAAATAGCCATGAAGTTTGATAGACTTTCCCACACATGCATAGTGTCTGATATCCGGTTTCAACAAATTGACTTTCTCTTTGAGTTTTCAATATAACATTTCTTTGAGACAATTGTAATTTTTGCACCAGAATCAAACAACATTTTAGGGGCCGATTCTGATGCGGGTTGGAAAAGCTTCCCGACCGAATCGGTTGGGAAATGGTGTCCGACCCACTCGGATCGGGAAAGTCCAACCGGCGGAGTAGGATGCATCCGGATGCTTCCAGATACGATTTGGTTGAACTCCCATTGACTTCAATGGGAACATTTGTTCCTAACCGCATCAGAATTGGACCCTCGGTCGGGAAGACACGTTCCCGATCCGATTTGGAAGGAGCAAATGCCGTTAGGAGGCCTTCCTAACCGCATCAGAATCAGGCCCTCGGTCGGGAAGCTTTTCCAACCCGCATCAGAATCGGGCCCTTAGTCTTGTCATGTTGCCCATAGGGACATTGTCGTTTTCACTAAGTTAGCAGGAGCACGCTGCAGCTTGCCTGCTGCCTTGCACACGTTACTACACGTTTTTATTTTCGCAATAATTTCTATGGCTGCTTTCACATGAGAACTCATTGCTGGGTTCACTCTCTGCAAGTTCCTGGGATTTTGACTGAACATTGTAAGCAAGGTCGAACAACAATGCCCCTTGTTATTTTGTTTTGGCCAGACCTTAGCCCTTAGACAAAATATACCGATGCAGCTGTTGTTTGGACAAACGCACTTTGGTCATATTAGAATACACAAATAGGTAGCACACACTTGGAGAGGAACCTTTCCAGGAAGAAGAACGGGGCAGCACCAATGATGTAGATCTACCATCTATAGGCTGAGGTATGGAGTCTGCTGACAAAGCCCAGAGCTCTTCTAGTATATAATAATACTGCTTTGTAGCAAGGGGAGGGAGGTTAGGCCCTATAGTTTTTTCATTATGACATCTCCCTTCATGATATATGGATTAGCTGCTATGCTGACTGTATTTGTACTATGCATTTTTCTGCTTGTTGTGGCACGTATACTGAATGCTAGGGCACGTTAGTTAAAATAAATATTTTAAACTTTTTCGTGTCTTTATCAGATCTTATTGTGGACAAGTACAAGAGTGAGAGCAAAAGGGTGTGTCTTGTTACCATGATTCCTGAGAGATCTGAGAGTGTTGTGTTCTGGGATGTCTAATCATTTTTTCTCTGTGAGTGAGTAGGAGAGCAAGTGAGACACTATAGCTAGTCGGTCCTGGGCTTATGGGTACTTAAGGTGGTCGGATGACTCAGTCCCTATACAACAAGGTCCTATAATTCTGCGCATAGATCTGTGTTTGTGCAGAATCCCTGCAACAGTCTTCTCACCATTAAAGCATATATCATCAACTGGATTGTTTAGCTGATCACTGCTAACTTGCAGAACAACTTGCCCATACTCAAAATCTGAGTCCTTATCCTTTACACCTTTATCATTAGAAGCTTCAAAGACTCTCTTTTGACTTCTATACTTTGTACACACTGGCAAAAAGTATTTTTTTATACAAAATGTACAGGTCGCCTTGAATGCAGGACAAGTCTTGTCATTGGCCATGTGTCCCACTTTCCCACACCAAAAACACTTCCCTTGTAATTCATTCCTTTTCTCTGTTTTAAAATAGTTTCCCTTTTCCTGTTTTTGAAAGTGTTACTACTAACCAGAATTCCATCATCTTTAGCTCCCTCCATCTTTTAAACTTCAACACACTTAATGGAGTGCTCAATGTTGTTATCTATCAATAAAACTTCATCAAGACTCGGATCAGTTCTTCATCTACTTTTTCAAAGTTGCACCCTAGCATAAACTGATCCCAAATTCTTTCTTCTAATAGGGGTGCAAATTTAGAAGAGAAAGCTAATCTTCTTTAAAATGTCACATAGGTTTCTACTGATTCCCCTTCTTTTTGATTTCTTTTACCAAAATGTTACTTTTCCAAGATGGTGCTTACTTTAGGCAGATAGTGCTTAGCCTGCTTTCTTATACAAACTTCATATTCATTACGGTCTACCGCATCATCATCTGTAACATCTGGTTGATGGTCAAAGACTTCCTGACGTTCATTGCCCAGACAATGTAACAAGAAAGCTGTTTTCCTTTCAGAACTTAAAGATGTGCCACACACCCTAGCATACCATTCAAAACCGTTTTTCTACTTTTGCCGTTTTATCAGGGGGTGTTTCTTTACAACACCTGTTCATAACAAAATGAAACAGTATACAGAACACAGCTCAGTTCAATGAAAATAGTGGATACATTTCCCCTGATGTCAATCACCGGCACCCAGAATGGGTGCCCGAGATCCTCCTGCAAATGAGAAGTTTAGGTTAAAGAAAAAAGAGGCAGAAAGGAAATACCCCCAAAAAATACGTAATTCCACAATTATGTAGATTTCTTTAAGTTAATAGGTTCCTCCTGGTATCCTTCAGTAAATCTTCAATTAGCTTGACTTCCAGCAGCAGTAGAGAACACACAAAGTAGATGGTTGAGAAAGCTCTTACTGAGATATAAAGTTGAATAAAACCTAGTTAATATCCTTGTGCAAAAATAGTGTCCATTAGATCTCAAGGTGTAGATCCCATCCTCGTCACCAGTATAACAAGGTGTGTTGGTAGAGAAGACAGCAGAAGTGATGTAAGAACAAGTTGAGCTTATTCTCTACATAAAAGGTCCCATCCAGCCACTCCAACTGCTGTCCAGCCATCTCTCCTTCAACTGCCTCCCATCCTCACAAGATTCTGTTAGATCATGACCCAACGACATTCTACTAGCATCTGCGCTATACAAGTTACCATATATTACACAAATGTTGCTAAATTAGCAGTGGATTAAATAACCCATTCAAAGTTGGCACATTCTTTCCCTTTGCCTACCCAATGCAACATTTCTGAAATCATTGCATGATTATTTTCCATTTTCTCTGCACTATTTTATGTTTAGGAATGCTTTATTAATCAGGATTAAATAAAGGAAAAGTACATCATCAACGATTGTGAGAAAGTGGATTATTATGTTAGTCCACCACAAATAATAATGTGACTGTTCTTGTTTAATCATGTTAAGGTTTTGATCATTTAAACTTGAGCTCAACCCCTGGTAGCTTTGGCACACAGAAGACAGCTTAAGTTATGTAAAATATGTAAAACATTTAATATTACCAGAACAGGTAAAAAGTTTACAACACAATAAAAAGGCAGCTTCAATGTATACAAATATAGAATAATTTAATTAGGAAAATGACACCAAAACAACAAACATTTGATTAGGGAAAACTGAGATAGGAATTTTGAAAGTTTTATATAAAAATAGCAAAAAAAAAGCTCAAAGTGCAACATGAGCCACTGGTCACACTAGACAGGGACAAAGGTAAGTTTTAAGGAAAACCACGATGGAGCCAAGTTCAGATCCAAGGACCAAGTTGGTCACGATCAAAGAGTTACCATCATGCTTTGGGAAAAAAGTTTGATTGTTGACGAGTCAGTGATAGGGCAAGCTGCAAGCTGAATTCGAGTCGGGGTTAGAAAATGCCAGGGGGTCGAAGAGCTGAGTCCCTAGTGCATTCCACAAAGGTGGTAAACCTTTGAGTGGGCGTGCTCAGGAAGGTCTCAACGTTGATCAGCTTGAATGAATGAGCAATTTATAGAGCATGCATATACCAAAGAGGCGTCTTGGCTCAGCCCCTCTCTCGGAGAAGCACTCTATGTTCAGACTTTGACATTTTCCTGTAAGTCAGATCTCCTGGGGCATACCACTGAGTTGGTTCTGACGGGTGATTCAACATCAACAGTTTCAGCTTGACGATGGTCCCAGCTCTCTAGAGTAAAAGTTGACAAAATGTCCCTGCTTTTGCAGTTTGGGCAAGAGGAGTACACTCTAATACAAGCCAAGGGTTCCAAGACACCATAGAACACCATTTGGGGGTCAGGGCCCACTCCAACAAAAGCTGCCAGCAGAGTACAGGACAGGTAAAGTTGAAACTGGTCAACTGGGCTCATTTAGGGAAGTGGTGTTCTTGCAGCTTTTGTGTCCCTGTAGCTTAAGGAGGTCAGCCAACTGACTCTTGGAGCCCATTTCTTTGCCCTGGATACAAGTGGGCCATAGGGTTCTCTTCCCAGGTCACAGCAGCAGGTGCAGTCCTTCTTCTGTCTTCCACAGGTCCAGCAGTGTTATGAAGAAGGTGCCTAGGGGTACCACATTTATGCCTGGTGCTAGACTGTGGAATGGGTGACTTCTGGCCCCTTCCTGACCAATACAGAAAAGGTTCACAGGGGTAACCCTACCCACTTGTGTAGTAGTGCCTTTGTGACCTGCTGCAAACTTTCCCACATTGCCCTTTTCTACCTAAACCCAAACTGGACAAACCTTACTTCCCCTGTGCAGAGCTTCTGTGTCCACCCTAGAGGGTTAGCAAGGGAAGTTAGCAAACCTTGCCCTGTGGTCAGTCAAAGTTGTTCTGGAGTCAGCTCCTCTCCCACTGGGATTTGTGTGAGCTATACTTGCCTGTAACAGGGCAGGCCCCTTTGAAGATAACTAAGTTCCTGAACACTGTCCAAATGGTCATCCTGTCAGAGGAAAAGGGCACATACCCACACACAACCCTTTGTCTCAGCTCGTGGAGCCAATTAAGACTTAATCAAGGGGCTACTAAGCTCCTAGGTGACAGCTGGAAGCTAAGGCAAATGGGTTTATAGAGGTTTTAGCCAGTTTAAAGGTACCTTTTTCAAAAAGTACTTTTTGTAAATTATTTGTTACAAATCTGACTTTACGAATGAGTTGGAATTGGAATAAATAGTTTAAAAAGTCCAATAATAAATTTTTACCTCATTCAAAGGCAGATATAGCTTTATTAACTTAAATAACATGCCAATGCTCTCCTGTGGAACAGCTACCCCTGCTACAAAGATAATTGCTTTTTAAGCACTGTAACCAGTGTGAGAATATGTTTAACAATAAACCTATACATTTCCTACTTTCAAATACTTTGCACCCTGCCTTATGGTCATTTGAGGATTACTTGGGGGAGGGGGCTATAAAATGTTAAAAGGAGGACTTATGCCTGACAAAAGGGGTTATTTTGACATGTCAAATGTGCAGCTTAAACATTTGCAGCCATGTTACTGTTGGCAGCCATGCAGTCATGTTTTTGCATTGTCACTTTAGTGGTGTCACAATATGGGCTGCAGATCAATGGTTTCCCTTACAGGCCCTGGGCACACATTGTACCACTTAATAGGGACTTATAGATAAAATACAAATGCCAATTTGGGGCGTGGCTGATTTTGACATGCATTAAAAGTCAGAAGAAATTCACTGGGGCCTGGTTAGTAGAGTTCCAGTGCACCTAGTCAAACAAACAGCAACATCAATCCATAAAAATGGGGATGGTTATGCCAAAAAGAGACATTTTCTTGCAAGAAGTATCAGGAATAGTTGCAGAAAAATTCGAAAAGTATTAATTTTAATATACACATCTATAAAAATAGATGACTACTACAAAAATATCTCGGATTGCATGAGAGGTAAAGAGTAGCATGTTATGTATTTTTAAAAGATTGAAAAAATATATATAAAAGAAGGGAGAGGAAAATAATAAAGAAATGAGGAAAAGAAAGAAGAGGAAAGAAAGAGAAAAGCCTTACATGAGAGTAAACTTCATCTTGTATTTGAAAACCAGTACTATGAATCATTGTGGCACATTTTTGATAGTTATGGTAAAACCACAGCCAAATAAAACCGAGGCCTGCTTATGTGTTAAAATGTGTACAACATTTATCATCTTAGCATATTTTATGTATATATGGCTATCAGTAATAGATATATGCACATTACCAATTAAAAACATATTTGTGAGTATTAGAAATAAATACATAGTATATTATGGATTATATTTGGAAATACAATCAAGAAAATACTTAAGGAGTTTTCAACACATCAGCAGGACCATTGTTCTTAACAAAACTCTTAGAAAGGAAGCCAAGGCTGCCATAATATGTCTTTGTTGAGAGCTATCTATGTAGATGTTGAATTAGCTGTGTCTAATCTATGATGGTAACAAATCATATTCCACCATTTAATAAGAGACATTTGTATTGTCCATCCAATTCAATGTAATTATCTGCAAAGCAATAGCCATAAGAAGGTCTGCACATTTTCCAGTTAAAAGATCAATTGCCCAAACATTTGAAAATCCTCCAATAATAATATGCATTATATTAAATAGTATCTTAACTGAACATATATCTAATTTTTTTCCCAAAGTTGTCTGCCAAACAAATTCATATTTGGACATTTAAGGAACATATGCATAACATCACTGTTATCTATTTTGCTTGACAAGCAATCTGTTTTTTGAGCTAATTTCATTTTAAAAAGAGGACACAGGGTAAAAGATAATGTATCATAGAAAGAATATAAGGTTTTTATACTGCTTGTGGACTGGGACATAGAATATAGCTTTACTTCAGTGTTAAAGGCCCGAGTCAAAGGCCTTTAACAAGAGAGCAGGCCTTTAATGCCCGGTATAGCCCAGCTACGGTGGGCTGAAAAGCTATTAGAACATTCAGCCCCCTGAGGTCAGAATGTTCTAATTAAAAAGCACAATGGCCTCTCAAGGCCTGAGGGGAGTTAAAATCCCCTGGGTACAGTGCCACAGCTGTTAGAACATTCACAGCAAGAACTGTGAATGGGGGCTGAAATCAGCCCCTGGATCATTTCCCTGGCTTGACTGAACTGCTTTTTGTAGTTCAACCACACCAAGGAGAATCAGGAACTGAGCAGCATTCAGCCCTTCCTCATTCTGAAGCCTGAGTGACACTGAGCTAAAGGAGGAGGGAAGGGTGAAGGCTGCATGTTTCCTTCTGCATGGCCTCTGCCTTTCACTTTTTCTCTGCTTAAATAATATATTTTCAAGAGGCAAGGGAAAGAGAAAGGGAGATGCTGTGTATTAGGACATTGAAATGTTGAGAGCATCTGGCCTATACCACTTCATATAGGCCACTGCCGCTCACCTGTCTTCAATGGAGCTCTCAACATTCCAATTAACTTTTCATCATATTGTGTCCCATATCCAAGAGGGTATAATACATTCAAGATCTTTTTTTCTATAATAATTCTGCATCAGATTTAAGCCTATCAGGACAGTCAGCAATGCGATTTTTATAATTATAAGAAGCAGAAACATCTGTAGGAAAGTTATTTATTGTGCTCATTTACTGTCTTTTTCTAAAGCGACAAAAGATGGGTCAAGTAATGTAAGCTTAATAGCTTTAATAGGGGAATCATGTTTATACTCAAAAGAATCAGGAACATTAAAGTTACATTGAAATTCATAAAATGGCATAAAGCAATCAGTTAAAAATAACTGTTAACTTATATGATACCTTTAACCAGTCTTTTCAATGTATTACTCTATAATATGTCTAACATTAGAACTAAGGAAATGGGAGAAAGAGTTGAACTCTGTGCATTAGAATAACCATGTAAAAGACATGGGTTGACCATTAAACTAGAGTAAATCAGTAAAGGAAAAGAAAATGTTTTGAGTTTATGCATATTAATAGTTTCTAAATGTAAAAGGGTGTATTATCGCTAATTCAATCTTATTGCAAATACTTTAATTGTGAGATGGTTCATCCGACAGAAAGAACCAAAAGCAGAATGGTATTTTATGAAATCTGGAAAATTAACCTCGGCATTTATCTTAGATATTTTAAGTCTATAAAAGGATATGCATGCTTTTGTTTAGTAACAGAATGATTTTGACAGTAGACTAGATTTTACCTCATTTTGAGGAGTCTTCACAGGAAGCATAGAAAGAACCAAATTAATGATTGGCAACATCATTTTGATGGTATCAGACTAACCTCACCATGACAAAAAAAGAGGAGACTATATTTCAGAAAGTGTATTAATCTTATATTTGGGTTCATTTAAATTACCTACAACAGTGCTCTGTAGTAAAATATACAATACTCAAACAGTTAATTTAAGTAGTATTCCAAACAAGCCCAGAATCCTAGTACATTTCTTTGAATCAATATTTATTTAATCGCATTACTTCTGAATTATTAATATTAAATTTATATCTAAAGATCAGAATAAGAGATTTGGATTTTAAAACAAGCAATAAAATAATGTTTTTGACATTGCCATATATAGTAAAATGTTGTCTGTAAATACCATAAATCTAACCTATATGTCCTTATATATGAACCCTGGAAAATCTGTAGATCTACATATCTTTTCTAAAAAGGGTTCCAGAGATAACATCTAAAGTAACTGGGAAAGATGCATCCCTCCTGGTGCCACGATTAAGTGAAAAATATGATGATTGCAATCCATTGAAAGAAATTGAGTTTGAAGGGGCAAAGTAAAGTATATGAATGTAACATAAAATATTAGAACCAAAACCATTCCAATCCATTTTAAGGCCTTCATCATAAAATTTCAATCAACGCAACCAAAAGCTTTTTCAGTGTTACGGCCAACAGATCGCATATACTTTTGATAATACAATTCATAATATCATAAAAAGGTTCTAGTATTATCTGTTATGTGCCTTCCTTTAACAAATTCAAATTGCTCCATACCAACTAAGGGCCTGATTAAGAGTTCAGTGGTCCAGGAATCACTGGGCTGTTGCAGTCCAGCCGCTGCACGAGTTTGGCAGTACGACCGCTATATTACCAGACATGCTGTTCAATGAAAGAGACACCGCAGTGTTCCCTCTGACACTGCCGGCCAACTTCGACCACGGTGGCTGTGGAATCGGCCAATGAGCCTGTGGGAGACTCGGACTGCTAGTGAAACTCCCGGCCAAATTAGGAGTTGCTTTACAGCAGTCGTGATCATGGCAGTCCAACCACCACATCTGAAATGGTGGAAAGAGAGGGATATAAGGACAAATCTCACCACTACTCACCTCTACACACATCCTGTGAAGCCATTGAGCTGATTCTACACTCCTGCCGCTGCTGTACCTGCTCGATCACGTCCAAAACCCAGTCTGTCGCAGACAAAATCAGCTGTAAGTTATACAAATACCATAGACTACTCAGCAAAATGATGCTCCGCAATGGACCAGGCAAGGAAGTTGGGGTCCTAAGTCAAACAGTTTTACAGGGACCCTGTCTGGGATTGTTTCATATGAATATCCAAAAGACATCTGTTGGATGCCCTCATTGGCCAAAACACTGATACTGCACAGGCACACTGTACACCAATGTACACCAATGGGCATGTGTTTACAAATCATACACAGTGATAGTGATGTGTGCATTAATTTTTGTTCCACATCAGAGTCTCATCATCAATATCACACCGATAAATGTCTGTGACACACTTCTTTTACCCCTTCACACTTGTTTGCCATGTCACTACTGATGGTCACATCACATGCAGGTTACCACTTGTCAAGTCCTGGTAAGTCCACATAGAAATCACTACAACTACCATGAGGCCCTGTGACTGCACCACAAGGCAGGATGCCATACTCTTTTTGCTCTTTCTAACTTGTCTGGCATGTCACTACTGATGCTTTCTTCACATGCAGGTTACCATTTGACTAGTCCTGGTAAGTCCAAATAGAAATCACTACAACTACCATGAGGCCCTGTGACTGCACCACAAACAGCCGCGGTCCATGCAGGTAACAGCGGTGGGGCGGTGGGGCCGCGTGGGGGGGATTTCGAGGGATGCAGAGGAAA
Organism: Calotriton arnoldi; assembly: GCA_963921515.1. NCBI lineage: Eukaryota > Metazoa > Chordata > Amphibia > Caudata > Salamandridae > Calotriton > Calotriton arnoldi. The sequence goes on along the minus strand of CAWUFW010014250.1, from coordinate 144,324 downwards.
AATTAAATAAATAATAAATTTTCCCTCTGCATCGTCCCTCGAAATCCCCCCCAATGCGGCTCCACTGCCCCACCGCTGTTACCTGCACGGACCGCGGCTGACCACAAACTAAGATACCATACTCCTTTTGCCCTTTCTCGCTTGTCTGGCATGTCACTACTGATGCTTACTTCACATGCAGGTTACCATTTGTCTAGTCGTGGTAAGTCCACATAGAAATCACTACAACTACCATGAGGGCCTGTGACTGCACCACAAACCAAGATGCCATATGCCATTTGCTTTTCTCACTTGTCTCGCATGTCACTACTGATGCTTACTTCAGATGCAGGTTACCATTTGTCTGGTCCTGGTAAGTCCACATAGAAATCACTACAACTACCATGAGGCCATGTGAATGAAACTCAATTCAAGATGCAATAGTGCAACTGACACACTCACATTGCACTCATCCAAGGTCTTGTTTTATTGTCAATGAAACATTTGTATGGATGTGTCATTAAACTGAAACACATCTGCTACAACTCTGTATTGTACTCTCACCCATCACCCACATGAAAAGGCATTGGCAGTCAATTGGATTACATAGAGTCAGTGTGAGAAGCATTCTATTGGCACAATGGAAACACTCCGTGCAGGATAGCTATGCCTCTATCAGGGGGAACAATGAAAAGTTGGTGCACTGGGGCACAGTACAATTTTCACATACCTGACAAACTCAATGTGGCCTGGGCCTGTGAATTGAAGTATAACAGGGACAACCAATAGCATTAGCAAGTGCCATGCATGTATAGGAAATGTGTAAGTGAAACTCATGAAATCAAACACAGCACAAACAGCATGTGTTACACATCTAGATGAAGAAGGTGCAAGGTACACACAGGACATTTGACACATGCCCGTGCAGAACTCCACAAAGGTATGACAAGTTAACACCCTCCATGTGTGGATAAACAAACATCCAGCTTGAACACACCAAACACATATCCAACATACATCATGGGGACAACTGCAACCTAAACAATGTGGGGAGTAGCCTGGACAAACTGAAATACTTACCATATCACATGACACCCAATGCAATGTCTGTACCAATCTCAGTTCATCGCACATATACATCCCTCCAACATAACCCCTTCTCATGTGTAAGTCCAGCACTGGGCCAAGCGGCACATCACACTAACAACTTCAATTAGTACAGCAATAATGGATCAAATATACACAACTGTAGTTAGACAACATCACTAACAATACAAGAACATAAAGTAGTTTAAATAGTAATGGCAGGACCAATGTCTTCAAAAATGCTAAAATGTTTATTCATACTCAAACAACCCATCAAGAGAAATAAAGGCCAATGACCAGTCAATTCACATTTCCAGTGCCACAGCACAATGCTGTGAGACTTAACTTGCCCTTACTGACACTGCCAGTGAACCTCCTCAGAAAGGAGCATCCATTGGGCACAGGAGGCACCTCGAAGATGGTACTTGGGATGGGGTGTTGAGGTTCAGGGGGGGGTGGGTTTGTCCTTGGGAGTTTTTTTCTTTTTTGGGCTGGGATTAGGGGGTGAGGATGCTGTTTCTCTGGGGTGGAGTGGAAAGTGGAGGGATGGACTTGTCCTTGGGAGTTTTTTTTCTTTTTTGGGCTAGGATCAGGGGGGGGTGGGGATGCTGTTTCTCTGGGGTGGAGTAGAAAGTGGAGGGGTGGACTTGTCCTTGGGAGTTTTTTTTTTCTTTTTTTGGGCTGGGATCAGGGGGGTTGAGATGGTGTTTCTCTGGGGTGGAATTGGAAGTGGAAGGGGTGGGCTTGTGCTTCTGAGTTCTTTTTTCTTTTTTCTTTTTTGGGCTGGGATCAGGGGGATGGGAATGCTTTTTCTCTGGGGTGGGGTGTAAAGTGGAAGGGATGGGATTGGGTGTGTGAGAGCTTTTTGGGACTTTGGGAGGGTAGAGAACAGGTTTCAAAGGGGTAAGGGCAAACAAGACATCATCAATGGGAAAATGGGTAAGATTTTTGGGTTGGAGTTCAGGTTTGGAAGAAGAGGGAGTGGAAGTGTGAGATGGGTCTGCTATCTGCACTGTGTGTTATAGTGCTTTTCTGTTGTGTGGGTGACTGTGAGTGTTTGTGTTTTCTGCCTGTGTGTGCAGTGGACATGCTGGGTATTGTGGAGGGCTCTGTTTGTGTCCCTGTGGTGTCTGTGGGTATGGTTGTCTCTGTGGAGGGGTCAGTGAGTCTTGCTGTCGTGTCTGCGGATATGGTTGTGTCTGTAGAGGGGTCAGTGTGTGTTGGTGTGGTATTTGCAGGTATGGTTGTGTCTGTGGAGGGGGTCAGTGTATGTTGGTGTGGTGTCCTCGAGTATGGATGCGTCTGTGGAGGGGTCAGTGTTTGTCAGTGTGGTGTCTGTGGGTATAGTTGTGCCTTTGGAGAGGTCAGTGTGTGTTGCTGTATTGTCTGAGCATATGCTGGGGTGGTGGGGGGTGAGTGTCTGTTGTGTGCTTGCATGTTTGAGTTTTTGGATGTTTTGTGTTTGTGTGTGGTGCTTGTTTCTGTTGATGTGTGCACTTACTTAGGTGTGTGTGTGCTTGGCATAGGAATGGGATTAGGGAATTTGGATGGGGAAGGGGCAGTAAGTGGGGTGGAAGGTTAGGATGGGTGGAAGGCTGCTTTGAGGGAGGAGGCCAGAGCCTAAAAAGATCTCTGTAGGCCAGACATGGCAGTGTGAATGCCTTCCAGGTAGGCCACCATCTGGGTAAGCTGGTGCCCTTGCCCCTGGATGGCACTCAGGACTGTATTCTGAACCACAGAAATGCTCCTCAGTGGGTCAATAACCTCCTCACTTAGTCAGTGGGGCTAACAGGGGCAGGGGCTGAGGTGCTTGGTGTGAAGGACACTGCTCTCCCCTCTTATTGGAGTGGGAATGGCCAACTTGCTGGGGGACAACAGGGAGGGTGGTGATGGAACTGGGAGTGGCGGACAAGGATGAAGGTGGTAATGATCTTGTGAGGTCCCCCACCACTCGGGAGTGTCTGCCAGAGGATGACTCAGTAGATGAAGAGCTAAAGATGCTGTCCTTCAATGCACTCCACATACCCTCCTGGTCACTGGGTCCCTCCGTGTCTGACGTCTCACGTCCGGAACTACTGTTACCAGCTGTTGTCCTCACTGATGTTGACTCCGTCTCCTCCGCTTGTCCTGGATGTGTCTGAAATGACACGTTACATGGGTTTATTGCAATGGCATTTCCACACCAGACCATCACAAAGCAAAAGAAAACAACGAAGAAGTCCACATATCACACAAGCTTCATAGTTTACTCTATAGGCTTCGAATTTAGCATGAGCTCATACATGCATGCTGCATAACCTGCACAGTGTTGGGCCCATTTATGTCATAACCCCAGACAGGCCTAAATGCATTGATGGAGTTGTCTTCACTCCACCCTTATGTCCATACTAGGAAAGTTGGTCACCTTGCATACTTTGGCACTTGTATTTTACCATTGTAAAATGATGTAGCTGAATAGGATGGATACAAGTTTGAAAATTACACAATGCTCACACCAGGCCCAGAGTTAAACAAATCTAACCATTACTCATAACATATGTGCTGAAGGTAAAGTTCAACAGCAAATGTACCACCAATTTGGGTTGTATCATACATCATGCCACAATCAAATGCTCTTTGTACACTGATGACACTTTGCATTCCAATTTACATCATGTGTCCACAACCTGAAGAGTCAAATGAAAGCTGTACACATGTTGTTCCGCTATGTATCATGTTCAGCATATAAAGTCCCATGAAAACATTGAGGTCATTACATTTGGGGGATAGATATAGCCATTTGAACATCCCCAATCCTGCTTGGTACAGGTGATGACGCCAGTCAGGGATTGTATATCCACAAGCCAATACACCTTTGAAGGATTTGGATGTTCCTGATTATTTACAACATGAGGATCACTAGAGTCCCAGTGGGTAGGCACATCCCACCACAATTTGCTTTTGCACACTCAGATTGCCTTGTAAGGAGTGCAGACATTCACATTTGATCCCTACAGTTCTACATCTAACTCCCTTATGCATATCACCAGTCAGTAAATGAGTGCTTTAAAACACTATTGCAGATGAACCATAAACTGGCTAATGCACACTGGCCAACTTGTAGGCACTAATTCTGATGGCACCAGTGATGTTTGCACTCTCATTTCACTGTATGACCAGTACTTACCAATGTAAACTATTGTACAGTCACTGCATGTACTGTGCACTCTACGTCACGTCAGATGTAATAGGGCCACGATCACATGAGAGACAGTAGAGAGGGAACATTACTCCTCACACAAGGAAGACAAGTTGCCGGTGTGGTACAATTGTCACCTAGATTCTCTGAGAACATGAGATGATCACTCACTTTACTCAGCCAGGTGTTTGCTCAAAAGAAGACAGTTCGATGTGCACACAACGCTGCTGTGTTTCAGGTCAGGAAGACAATAGGGACAGCACAGCAGCATGCACCTACTACCAGACCTTCACTGCCAATGACTGATCTTGTGTGTAGCACGTGGGCCACCACCAATATGTTAGGTGAAATGCCTGTCTGTAACACTCAAAGTTGGCAATGTTACATGTATGACTCTGGCCAGGACTCACCCAATGTAGCTGCTATTGGGCCCTCAACTGCCCATCAAGATTCGGGTAGGCCACCAACAGTATGCAAGCCATCAGTTGGGTCAGGGTCCGGCGCATGCCCCTTCCACGTTGGGGGACTTCCTTGCTGGAATTGCAAGATCTTCTGGGTCTAGCACCATAAGTTCTCCCTCCTCTTTCTGCAGTGGACACCACACCAGTTGAAGACCCCCAGGGCCCACACCTTCCGGCAATGGCTCTCCAGGTGGCCTTCTTCTGATGGGAGTTGACCTGTATGGATGCAATAGATGTAGAAACAAATTGGAACTAGAAGTATGAGAATAACTGTTGGGTTGATTCATTTTATTGACATCTAGCACAAGCATTCATCAAGAGTCAACATAATATATGTGTCCATGTCAAATGCTAAGCACACCTAAAGCATGGATACACACTTTTGTGGTCATCTGATGATTAACCTCAACCCTGGTCATGACTTACACTAGCATCATGTAGGCCAGGCCCATCCTACATGGAATGTGATGTGAGGTACCATGACACACAGCACACCATTTGGACCTTCTGAAGGTTAAACTACCTGTGCAAGACTGTCCAGACATTTTTACTGCCAGCACAGAACACACTCTTTGCCATATGTTGCACTGTAACAGGGATGAAATTCAACATAACATTGTATGTGTTGTGAGATAGGAAAATTGTAACCAAGCAGATGAATCATATAGCAAAATCAATTCAGAAGTAACCCACTATCTACACTGTTCATGTCTCTGATGTGCTATAGACCTGTACAGTGGAAGCTACACTACAGCACTATAGGAAAAGTGTCAACAGACCTATGTGAGTGAGAGGACTGTCATTAGTGACAGACACACATTGACACTGTGGGTCAATCTAAAGAAGTATCAGGTCAGGGGGTCACCTCAGTCACCCATTCCTCATATTATCCATGTTACACATATAAGGTCTACTAGTGGGACAGATAACTCTTTCTGGAAACATCCATGCATCAGCTGGTCTACAGGGACATTACTCTGTACCTCACTTCTCCTGCTATAGTAACTCTGTGCCCAGGCTGGGCTATAGCCCAGACTGCCCATAATTCATTGTCAGGCCTTGCTCTCTGGACGCTGAGGCTTCTTATTCCACATGTACCTCACATTTCCAAATGTTCTATTCACAGAAGGGAATCTTCTGCCCCTTTCATATGTGAGCATATGGTTGTGTGGCACTCTGAAGAGGTCTGTGAGGTATAGCTACCTCCCAGACAACTGTTTTACAAAGTCTGATGTGAACCGAGTGATCTGTGGGATGGTACACCTGGCTAACATCATTTTCAAATGCTTATAACAGTATCCAGACTTGGCTCATGGTGTAAAGCCTATACATTACAATGAACACATACCATGATGTGATTTGAGAACTATTTGTTGCTACTATGAACTTGAGCCCTGCATAGATATATGCATGTTACTCAAGTAGACATCAACCGTTTTACACATTAGAATGGTGGCCTTCTCTCCACAAAGTACAGGGGCCCATAATGCATTACATGCATATGCTTTTAGGGACCACACAATGTATGCAAATAACATAGGGGCAGATCTACAAGGAAGTGCCGCAGCGTGGCACAGCAAGCCCTTTGGCTGTGCCACGCTGCTGCACTTCCGAAGCACAGGAATGCGACATATTTACAATAATATGTCGCATTCCTGTGCTCTCCCCTGCGCTGGCGCATAAACTGCAGCCATGCGCCGGCGCAGGCACCCTTGCACCATGGTGCAAGGATGCCTGCGTCATGGGGAGATTGTTTTTGTGCAGGAAGGTACCCCTTCCTGCACAAAAACAATCACTACAGGCATTTTCCTCTTTCAATGCGTGCTGTAGAATGCAGCACGCATTGAAAGAGGAAAAAACGAGGAGAAATGAAAACATTTCTCCTCGTTGCGCCTCGCTACGCCACCCCTGAGGAGGCGTAGCATTGACACACATTTCCAGATTTACGATTCCTCGTAAATCTGGAAATGTGTCTCGTTCCATGGGTGTTGCGTGGGAACACCCACAGCAACACCCATGGAACGCCCCTTCCACGCAAAGTGCTGCGTGTGAAGGGGCCATATTTACAAGGATAGGAAAAGTCACGCAGGGTGGCTTTTCCTCTCCTTGTAAATATGGAGAAGTGAAATGCGCCTCCAGTACATCACAAAAAGTGACGTACTGGTGGCGCAGGGGGCTTGTAAATCTGCCCCATAATGCTTACTCTCTGACACTCAGAGGCCCATTGTAGCCTATGGTAGAAGAAAGGAAGCAGTTAAATACCTGCTTCTCTGGTGGGGCATAGAGCTTGGCATAAAATGGAAGAACCTCATCTACCAGGGCATCCAGCTCCTCTGGAGTAAAGAGACAGGTCCTTTCCCCTGCAGGGCGTGCCATGATTTCTCCCAGAGGCGGCAAACAGCAGGTAAAATGGAGGAGGTGTTGATAGCAGCAGTGTCAGGATGCAAGTGAGGATTTTTTGTCGAAACTGCTGCATACATGTATGCCACGTTCACAGTCAACAGCGTCGGCACACACAGCCATTGAACCACGAAAGTCACTATTACCAATGTTAGCCTATGACTGTGACCACTGTGCATGCAACCGCCCACCGCACAGTTGACTTCCACCGGCGCCAGGCGCTCTAAATGTCCTAATAGCGAGGTCAGGCATCCACCATGTTAGTGGTTGAGAATAAAATGTATTGGCAACAGTTAAGTGTGTCACCACCACTACAAATGAGGGCAAACATGTTTACTTTTCAAAAACTCCTTCCCCTTTAATGTATAGTACAAAACATCATATGTGTGGTGCATTACTGTGCACATAGGCAAAATATGCACAGAGCACTGTACACCGAGGTACATGAAATCTATTGATACCCTCATCATGGTGCAAAATTACAATTTTAAGATTTGATGATGTGCACAGTTCTGTAATGGACATGTGAAGGCCACATTGGAGATGACTGGTGGATGTTCAACATTTGACAATGATTATGCAAAATGTATAATGCTTCATAAATCATTTAGGTTTAGTCACATGACTTTTGCCTTACTCTTCACATATGTTACTGTGCACAGTGTGATCAATATACATTTTTGTGTTACTTCTCACATAGGTACCTTTAGGAGAGGGAGGAGACACCAGGCTCCAGTGTACCGCCGATTTCCAGACCGTGAGACCATGGAAGAGCAACATGTCATACAGAATTTTCATTTGAATAGTCAAACAATACTGGACTTATGTCATCAGTTTTAACCTGACCTCATACCTCACATCACTTATCCTACATCAATCCCACCACTTGTGAAAATCATGTCAGTATTGCATTTTTGGACACAGGCTCTTTTCAATTCACTGTTGCAATTTCAGGTGGAATGTCGCAACCTATGTTCAGTTGGGTACTCCAAGAGGTGCTAGGAGCACTTTGAGACACGTGGACAGCTACATCCAGTTCCCCAGAAGTCAGGATTTAGCCACTGTGAAGAGAGAATTCTATGTTTTTGGTCACATTCCATGTGATTGGATCCATTGATGGCACCCATGTTGCTCCAGTACCACCGCAAGCCAGGGAACAAGTTTACCCCAACAGGAAGCACTTCCATTCTATCAATGTACAAGTTGTCTGCTTACTGGATTTGTACATCTCAAGCATCTGTGCCCGGTTCCCAGGATCTGCACATGATTCCTTCATACTGCTGAACAGCACCATACCACAGCTGATGTCACAACTACTACCAGAGAGGCCCTGGCTTGTAGGTATGTGTGATCTGTCCTAACTTTGTGTGGGTGATGTCAGGTAGTATAATCTGAAAGTGTGTAATTCATTGTTGGGCTTCTGTCTGTCTTCCATCTACAAGACTCAGCATATCCCAACTGGCCATGGTTGTTGGCACCGCAGAGGAATCCTACTACAACAGGGGAGGGCCGCTTCAGTGAGGCCCGTGGAAGAACACAGCAGCCAGTGGAGCAGGCTTTTGGGCTCCTGAAAGCCAGATTCAGATGTCTGGACAAGATTGGGGGAGCCCTCCTTTACTCACCCGGAAAGGTGTGTAAGATCATTGCGGCCTCCTGCATGCTCCACAACATTGCCCTGCAATGGAACATCCCTTACATTGCAGAGGATGTAGGCTATGAAGAGCCACCGGGTGAGGAACCTGGAATGCCAAATGATGATGATTATAGTGGTGAAGAGGAAGGAATGGACTTGCGTCAAGATCTCATCCAAAACTACTTGCAACTCGTGTAGTGATGTTGTGAGGAAGGAGTTAGTACAGCATAATAGGAATATCTGGGGAAAGGTGCTTGTTTTGTAAGTGTAGCTTTGTTTAGCATTAAATGTTGTCTGGGACTGCATTCTCTAGGAGTTGACAATGCGATTTGGGCCATTTGTCTGGTTGCTTAGCTAAACCCTCTCTGTGTTGGTCTGCTTGAGATTCCTTCACCATGGCATCTTCATTTGGAAATTTCAGAGTTGTGATATTAGCAGGTATATGACGCTGTTCAGATGTACGAAGTGGACATGGATTGGTCCTGGGAATGTCTGTCACAGAGTTTGGGTGTACAAAGCCGGTACCAAAACAGATTGCACAGCAATAGGATGGAAGTTATATGGCTTCCATTGGACTTGTTACTTATGGTGTGCTGGTCCTAATGCTATATGTGTGCCATCATGTGCTCCAACACAATGTTGTTATGCCCAATTCATGCTATCCTGCTTTCACATTGGTTAATATCCATTGTGTATGAACTGTATGTAGCTGTTGATGTGTCTCCTCATTGTAGGCCAAAGTGCTTGCGGCACATCACTGACATTTGTTTGTGACATTCCAGAAAATGCAAGCAACAGTGGATTGAAATGACCCTCTGGTCAGAAACTGTTGTACTGACATGTGTCTGTTTATTTGTTTATTTGATGTAGGATCCCTTTTGTGAGGTAGACAGTATAGCTCCAGCTGATGATGTAGACCTAATTTTTTGTTGCCTATTGTGTAATATATTGTCAGATGTATCCCCTCCTTCCATGTTGTGAAACTCTGCAAGTGATTGTGTGAACACTGACACAGAATAACTGAGTCATGTCTTATTTGCTATGCTTCTGACATCATGTCAGCCTATGAATTGAACAATGGAAAAAATATTTTATCAGCCCAGATACCTGTATGTATGTGTTGTTGTAAAATTGTAATGATCCTGAGTTGAGCATTGTTTACATATAACTTAACCATCCAGAAGCACCTACTTTTGACATTGTAAAGTTCACATGCTAGTACATCCACATTGTTATGGTGACGTGTGATTTTAATGAAGTGACAAAGGATAAACTAAATTATTACACAGTGAAAACAAAAAGTGAGAGTCCAAATTGTCTGTACTCTAAAGTCCAACATACTCCTCTTATCAGATATGGAAAAGTAGGCAGGGATAGCCCACAAAGTGAATGTGTAGAACACACAGGAGGACATTGGGGCAAGGCTTCTTACTGGCAGTGATGAGTGTCTTGCCATCCCCACCTCCTGGAGTCTTGCGTGGACATCCTCTCTTTCTGACACAGGGGGATCCAAAGATGTTGAGACAGGGACACGTGCAGGCATGTCGTCTTCTGACAAGGCTTCCCTTCTTGTGGCTACGGCAGATGTTGATGGCCTGGCTGGACTTTGATCACAGGAAGGGGTAGATGCAGGTAGAAAAGCCCTGCAAAGGGTGGTATTGATGTCCCGCAGCTCTTCAACCAGGGAGGCCATGTTGATGTTGATGCCGGCCACCTCGGTGTGCATGCTGGTAACCTCCTGGTATGTGTCCCTCTGCAGCCCCTTCATTTCCCGGATTTTGGTCAATACCTGGCCCATCACACTTCTGGGAGTCATGGCAGACTGGGTGTCTGTGGCCCGGTGGGCTCACTCTCTGGGCACACAGTTACCCTCCTACTATGCCTACCACCACGGGCCTGTGCCCTTGGCACAGACTGCACCCTCCCACTGTGTCCTGGTTCCTCCATGACTGGGGTCATGATAGACTCCTCAGAATCCAGGACTGGGGGTCTCAAGATGGTAGTGACTGTGCTGGGTAAACAGGTTGGGGGTGCAGTGGTTGGCTGTGTTGTTGCAGCTATAATGGGAGGTGTTGTTGTAGGCACAGTGAGCCTCACTGTTGTCATCTGCCCAGGATGACCGAATAGGCCAGGACCGTCATCCATGTCCACATCTCCAGAAGCATTGTCATCACTGAGGGCTTTCTCCTGGGGTAGAGTGGAACTCTGTTCGGTGTCCAACTCTGTGTAGGTTGTGTGGCCTATCGACCTGTTGAAAAACAGAGTACAATGTTAATGCTGGAAGTGAGGCAACTACAACCACATTGTTTGTAGCTAAGTAAATATGGACCTATGATGAAAAATTAGTGTTGAGATCTATTTGCTTGAGGTTGAATTTGGTTACTAGACATTTGAAGACATTCAATACATGTAGTAGTTTCATCAGCTCATTAGATGTGCAGATATGTGGCATTTTGGTTTTAGGGATAGACATAACATCTTCAAGGCAAATCAACAAACATAGTGTAGCTGTAGCATGTGTATTTATCAATTTCAAGGCCTAGTTGTGTACAATAAAGGCCAACACACAGCTTGGTTTACATTTAGCATTGTTCATGTGAGGAGTGCAGAGTCAAGGGGTCACCTGCCACTGGTAATCAGCTGAGTTTGCTTCAGGGCTTACATATATTAGGGGTACACAGTTGTTAGGGTGTTACTTGTGGCATCAATAGTTTCAATTGATGAGACCAGGACACCATAAAGCAAAGTGTTCAGACATATATCTGAGTAGAGCCTTGTCTGTACATTGCACAGTCCATTATGAGTGTAAATCAGTAGTGACATGGCAGACAAGTGAGAAGGGGCAAAAAGGAGTATAGCATCTTGGTGAGAGTACCAGTGACAGGGCCTGATGATAGTTGTAGTCACTTCAATCCTGCTTTACCAACACTTGACCATTGGCAAACTACATGACTAGTGAACCTCAGTAATGACACGGCAGACAAGTCGAAAGGGACCAAATGGAGTCTAGCATCTTGTTGAAAGTACAAGTCACAGGGCCTCATGGTAGTTGTAGTCACTTCAATCTCACTTTACCAAAACTTGACCATTGGTAAACTGCATGACTAGTGAAAGTCAGTAGTGACATGGCAGACAAATGAGAAGGGGCCAAAAGGAGTCTAGCATCTTGGTGAGAGTACCAGTCACAGGGCCTCATGGTTGTTGTAGTTAGGCCTGGGCGGAGCTCGTGGAGTTTTACTCCACGGAATTCCTCGGAGTTACTGAAAAACTCCACCAAATACCGTGGAGTTCCGCGAGCGGGCAGAGTAATACAATAAGTAAAGTAAAGGGGTTATATAATAGTTTAGCCGTTATATTAGTTGACGTAGAGGTTAACTCTGTAAAATGCTTTAAAGTTTTCACCACAAGATAGCAGTGCAAGCATGTGGTATGGCAGCCAAATTCTGCTTAATCTGATCAAACATGCGTTCTCAGTCTCATATAAAATAACTCCTCCAGTTGTCTCCAGGCAGTAGTGTAGTGTGTACCGAAGTGTGGTTCGCAAATGATGTGAAGCACAGGCTTATGGCAGTATATCACTGGACTTAAACCTATCAACCCGCAGAATTTGAAAACTGCAATTGGGAGAATGCCTGTCTTCTATGAGATGCTTTATATTTGCTAGAGAATGAGAGGGAGCTGAGCTGACACGCTTTCAAGACATTTTATAATCCGTGGAGCTGAGTGCTGAGCTGACCCCGCTTGACCTTCCGCCACGAGTCCGACCAACTGTGTCACCGGAAAGAATCACTAATTATCATAATACATTGTGGTATTTAAAGTTACACAGGTGTTATGGCCCACTCACCTTCAGAAATGTGTCTCAGTCAGCAGCACAATAGCACATGCAGCGGCCTCAGCATTGAGACACGTCACCCAGCCAGATTACTTCTGAGATCAAAGAGGCAGACACTGGGGCTTCGACTCCACGCTGCCCGCGGCCTGGCTGTGCCAGCCCACTAGTAGTACTACTATAGTACTATACTTCTTCCGGCAACTCAAAGCCTTCCCTAACCTCCGACAGTGGAGACCAGCACCTTAAAGGGGATGTCAGGTTAAGCGCTGCAGGCACCGTCTTGTTGGAATGAAAATGTTTTCGTTATTCTGCCTGTGTATTATTCTTTGTGAGTTAGCATTCGCAGCACCATTTTATGTTTGGCCGTCATTTTGAACAATGCTCGAAACTGCTCCTCGCCTCTTTGAGAAAACGGGTTGTGGAAAGTTTCATTTCTCCAAGGTTGGGCCTTACTTTGCTAATGAATATACTCTTCTTATTAGCGCATTCCTTTTCCACTAGATGAGGCCTTCTCCCACTAGTTTAGTGGCGGGCAGAGTGACCTTGGGTTGGAGATAGTGTGTACCCGGCCTCACAATCGAAACCTATCCTTCTGTACTTCTTTGTTTAGCTGCATCTGCTTGGAAAATTCCATTATGGGCATGCCTTCATTGGTTCTGAATTGTACATAATGTATCTCCATGTTTGCTAATGTCAGTCCTCTCTGCAGCACCCCTAAAAGACTGGGCAGACGGGGCTCTGCTCGAGTGTATCTGAATAAACATATATTGGTTTGTATTCTCTACTGCCTGATTGACTCTTCATTTGGTATGGAAGGCTGAGAGGTGGTTGTGAGTGACCAGGGTGCCCTAAAAGGGCCACTTTCTTCAGTTGGTGCCCGAACAGGGACCTCTTCGGGTGAGTGACCCATCCCCTCCCGCGGACGGGTGGGGAGGTTGGGGCTATCGTCGGGTTGGACGGACAGATCAGGGATCCCTGCATGAAAGAGTTCCTGTACTCGCAGCTGCCCCTTCTGTCCCGCCAGACGGTGCCCTGCCCAGTGGTCATCCCGACTGGGGTCCTGAACAGCAAAACCTTTGGATCTGACCGTTTGGTCTGAAGAGTCGGCAGTGGAGAATAAATTTGTTTGACCTGCATATATCAGGTGAGTTTGTATTGGTTCTTTGTGGATATGGTACCATTTTGACTTGTATTTAGTACGGTCTGAGGACCGTCTTTGGGATCAAAGCACTTGCAATTGCTTTGCCAGGCAACATAACGAATTTGGGTCTCTTTTGAAAATGCCTGGGATTAGTCGATTCTTGGTTTCTTGTTGTCGTTGTTGCTCTGCAAATGCTCGAGTGGAAGAAGCTCAGCCGGCGCCTCCAGCAGGCACTAATTTTGATATGTATGTAAAGCATGGCCTTGGCCCTATTATGTTTAGTACGCTATGGCACAAATATAGGAGGGACGAGGCCGAGTTGCAGTCGCCATTGACGGGCACTTTTGATGAACAAAAGATTGTTTTTTTACAGGAAAAATTGTTTGCGAAGCGAAGTAGGCAGTCTAAGTTTGATTCTCTTCGAGCGTGGCAAAAGGAAGCTAAACAGAGGCGAATGAAAGCGGAGAATGAGGCCCGGAAGGGGAGAATGCAAACATTGACTCCGAAATATGTAGCACATGAGAGAGAGAAACAGGAGATAGGGATAGAACGTGAAGATAGAGGTTTCGATTGAATATTGAGAAATGTTATGTGGCTCAAGAAGAAAATGATACTTTTGTGGAAGAATTGTTAGATACTCGACCCCCACCTCCATATGCCCCGCAGAGGATATATCCCGCTATTCCCTCACAGTCGCAGCCATCTGCTCCTTCTGTCTCTGCTGTTTCTGCTCCTGCTACTGTTGATCAGATTGCTTTGGCCACGGCACTTCCTGTCCTTTCTTTGTCCTTGCCGTCTGTGTCAACTATGACTGTTAGTACTCCTGCCACACCTATTGTTTCAGCGTCCCGTACGCCAGCTCTTACACCTACGACGCAGCCAGCAGCGACCTTAGTGCCTGTTACTTCTGTTGCTACTCCCACTTTGTTTTTTCATTCCCCGACATTACTGAGTAGTGGGACACCAGTGCGTGATTTGAGGATAGAGACTGGACAAAATGGGGCGGTTAGTACGATCTGATGTGGGAGATGAAGAGAAAAGGGTAGTTGCTAATCAGGCTGCCCAGTTGGCTCAAAATCCCATTTACGGTGTGGAAGACTTGTGGAACGTGATGAAAGGTTATGAGCCTTTTGTACAACAGCATGCCCTTAAGCATATGTCTGCTACTTTGATTGGTCTTTGGGAGCAGTGTTTCAAAGATGCAGCACCACAGATTTTATGTGACATTAAAGATCATGTATATGTCACTAATATGGGGCCTGATCAAGTTTTTGGCAGTATTACGACATTGATTGCTTACCAGGGTAGGCTACTTAAGAAGAGCCCCACCTCAGTATCTCAGTTTCCGATGCGGGAGGTTCATCCTATATATCACCCCGCAATACCAGAGTTAATGGAGCATGGTATTGTCACTAGGCCGGGTGTGGCGGCCCGT
This sequence comes from Calotriton arnoldi, assembly GCA_963921515.1. Taxonomy (NCBI): domain Eukaryota; kingdom Metazoa; phylum Chordata; class Amphibia; order Caudata; family Salamandridae; genus Calotriton; species Calotriton arnoldi. The sequence goes on along the minus strand of CAWUFW010014250.1, from coordinate 129,176 downwards.
TTCCAAGAACAACGGGTTTATACTCCATGGAAAAGGAGTGAAGTTTTGTCTCTTAAGACTCAGTTACCTGATCCTAGGAAAAACCCTACTGCATATTATAAAGAATTGACTGAAGCTGCCTCTTTAACAGTAATGACGCTTGCGGATATCGAAATGTTCTTTGGTTTACTGGTTCCGGTTGATATTTGGAGACAAGTGCACACACAGGATCATGTTGCCGAATTGGGTGGTACCTGGGATCAAATTAAAGTATGGGATCAGGAGAGGAAGCCCGGTGAGAAGCCTAAGGCAGAGATACTTGCTTTGCCAGGCCGCATTATCACGTATATGCATTCTCTTATTCCACCGAGAAAGGTTGATTGGGACAAGTTATCGGCTGGTCACCAGAAGAAAGATGAGAGTGTGTCTGATTTTTTCACTCGGTTTGAAGTTGTGTTTCGGGATTATAGTGGGCAGGATTTTTCTATTGAGGGAGGTGTTCATTTGTTTGTCAATAGATTTGTTTCTAACTTGCTTCCTGAAATAGCGACTCGATTGCAGGCTTCCGAGAGCACTTGGTTCACCTCTTCCCCTTCTGTTATTTTGAATATGGCACAGTATTATGAACACAGGGAAAATGAGGATAAGGAGAGGACGGAGAAGCAGCATAAGGATTTGAAGACAAAGGTGTTGTTGCAGCAGGCTTCCAGAGGGAATGGTACAGGACGTGGTGGTTTGGCCCCACAGCTTCCACGCACTAGCAGGCAGCCTAATACTACGCCTTTGGGGCCGAATCAGTATTGTAAGGATGAGGGACACTGGCGTAGGGAGTGTCCTGTGTTGTTGCAGAAGGTGGCGGTCCCTAAAGGAAGAGGTTCTCGTGGACGAGGCCGTGGAGCTGGTGGGACTGACAGGGCTCAGAATGCTGCAGCCTCACAAGGTAGTTCTGATAATAATTACTTTGATGACCCTCGGGGCGGACAGTATTATCATGATGACTATGACACGGATGAGGTGACAGGAATGTCTTACAGCTAGGACAGCCAGGGACAGAGTGAGGGACCGGTCCGGAAACCTTTGGATCAACACGGTCCCTATGTTACTGCGGACTTGCAAGGCTCGGCTAAGGAATTTTTGGTGGATACAGATGCAACAAACAGTTCTATTTCTCGCTCTTTGGTCCCTGGGCGACTCGGTCTGGCCATAATAATGTTGTGGTTGGTTTTTCTGGTGTACCGGTTGTAAGCCCCATTTCAAAACCTCTTGCATTGACCATCGGTTCTTTCACTGTGGATTCGCCATTTTTGCTGACATCTAATTGTGGTGAGAATTTGATGGGTTTGGATTTATTGAAAAAGTTGCATGCCACAATTTATTGTTCCCCAGCAGGTGTCTACATGACAATGGGTCCGGATGTGGTGTGCGCTAAGCAGTGTCTGTCCAAAGATGCACCCCTTCCTGTTGAATTTAATGATGTGCCACCCACTCTGTGGGCAACAGGCGACACAGATGTGGGATTGTTGCAGATATCGCCAGTTTTGATATGCGTTAAGGATGGTGCCATTTTACCTCGTATCCCTCAATATAAAATACCGCAGGAAGGAGAGCGAGCCTTGTTGCAGATCGTACAGGATTTGATTGAGAAAGGTGTGGTTGAGGAGACACCTGCTAACCTCTGATGACCATGAAGATGTTTATCATTTAGTGATCGATTTGCGCGAAGTTAATAAAATAGTGGTTCCCCAGTTTCCGGTGGTTCCTGACATCACCACTCTTTTGACAATGATTCCCTCTGCTGCTAAATTCTTTTCTGTCATTGATTTGAAAAATGCGTTCTTCAGTATTCCTATTGATCCCGATAGCAGATATCTGTTTGCGTTCACCCTTGCTGGTAGAAGTTTTAGGTTCTGTCGCGCTCCTCCAGGCTATACAGAAAGTTCGAGCATCTATAGTCAGGCATTGAAAGGTCAGTTGGATTCTTTGTCGCTCCCCACAGGTAATGTATTGCTACAGTACGTTGATGACTTGCTCATCGCTTCTGACACAGAATAAGGTTGTAGGGATAGTACAGTTAAGTTGTTGTTGCACTTGGCACACCACGGACATAAAGTTTCTCTTTCTAAATTTCAGTATTGTCGACAGGAGGTCATCTATTTAGGCCACCTACTGTCGAAGGAGGGTAGGAGATGGACTCCTGAGCGCATCAGTACCATTGTTAAAATGCCCATCCCACAGACTCAGAAAGATGTGCGCACTTTCATAGGTATCACTTCTTACTGTCGTCAGTGGATACCTAACTACTCCATACTAACCAAACCCTTGCTCGCACTAACCACTAAACATGTGCATGAGCCCCTGCCTTGGATGCCTGAATGTCAGCAGTCCTTTGAGCAACTAAAAAGTGCCCTTTGCTCAGCTCCAGTGCTTGGCACATCTAACTACAGCAAGCCGTTTGTATTATATGTCCATGAGACGGCTGGTTGTGCGCTTTCTGTTCTAACACAAAAATTTGGAGATAAGCAATGGCCGTGTGCTTATTTCTCCGCTGTTCTTGACCCTCTCGCAAGAGCCTACCGAGCTGTCTAAGAGCGGTCACGGCCATGGCCGTCTCAATAAGACAATCGGCTGGACTCGTACTTGATACTGACCTCACAGTTATGGTACCCCATGCTGTGGATACACTGTTGAATAAGACCAAGACACAGCACCTCACCAGTGCACGTCTGACCAGTTATGAATTGATGCTATTTGCAAAACACATCATGACCAAAAGATGTTCCACTCTGAACCCAGCGGCGTTACTGCCCCTCCCTTCTGAAAATGATGAAAATGAGAAAAATGAATGTATCTTCCGGACGGAAGAAGAGACGAAAGGACGGGTAGACTTGACTGAAGTTCCCTTGTCGGACCCACAAGGGGAACTATATGTCGATGGCTCTTGTTTCAAATTACCAGATGGCACTACAACTGCTGCTTATGCTATCACCACATTGCGTACAGTTGTAGAGACATCACAAGTCCCTTATCAGTCAGCCCAAGCAGCTGAGTTAGCCGCCCTTATTCAAGCTTGTGAGTTGAGCGAGGGACTGGTTGTCAATATTTATACTGAGAGCCAGTATGCCTTCGGGGTCACCCACAATTTTGTGCGACTCGGCTGAGAGAGAGTTTCTTACTTCCCATGGCGCAAAGATCCAACATGGTCACCTTATATTGAGGCTTTTGTCTGCTTTGACGCTCCCTAAGAAGTTGGCAATAGTGAAGTGTAGCGCCCATAGGAAAATTACTGATGATGTAGGTGGGGGGAATGCTTTTGCTGACCGGACAGCTAAAGAAATGGCACGGACTAAAATGAAGAAAATGTTTGTAGCAGGTCCCGCTAGGTGGGTGCCTGAAGTTACCATGTTTGAGGATACACTTGAGAACGTGAAGGAGATACAAAACGAGACTACAATAGAAGAATTAGCAATATGGCAAGAGAGCAAGAGAGCACGGCACAATTGAATAAAAAAAAGTTTTTAAAAAAAATGTAAGTCCGTTTTTATATAGCGCAGCTACTCACCCTTACGGGTCTCAAGGCGCTGGGGGCCGTAGTGGAAATTAAGTGAGCTATTGCCCAGAGTCACATGGTGCTGAGCTGCCGCCGGAGATCGAACCGTGAACCCTGTGCTCCGAAGTCAGCTGCCCTGGCCGCTACACCACACCTCTCCACTTGAATGATGAGGGATGTTGGATTGACAAGTCAGGGAAACAGAGATGGACGTTGCCAGATGCCTATGTTCTCCCTGTGGTCACGATGGCCCATGGCCCAGCCCATATCAGCGCTAAAGGTATTTGCAAGTTGTTAGACCCTGTATGGCAGAATGACAACATCCCGAAAACAGCTGCACATTTAGTGAAGTACTGTATGGTGTGCATGATGCACAATCCTGGAAAAGGTACCCCTACGCCACCTGGTAATTTTGCACCACCTACTTTCCCCTTTGAGGTTCTCCAGATGGACTACATAGAGTTAGACAGGTGTAATAATTTGAAGTATGTGCTGGTGGTTGTCTGCGCCTTCAGTAAATGGGTTGAGGCTTACCCCACTAAAGACAATACAGCTGTTACGACTGCAAAGGTACTCTTGAAGGAGTTCTTTCCTCGTTTTGGCTTACCCCGTTTGATTTGGAGTGATAACGGAAGTCATTTTAATGCCTATGTCATTCAGTTAATTTGTGATTGTTTGCACATAAAACAGAAGTTTCATGCTGAAAACCCCCCGCAGTCGGCAGGTTTGGTTGAGAAGTACAATGGTATTCTCAAACTGAAATTTGCAAAGATTCAGGAGACAAGAGGATTACAGTGGCTAGATGCTTTACCATTGGCTCTTTTGTCGACAAGAACAACTGCACATTCTAGGACAAGATTGTCACCGTGCGAGGTCGTGTTTGGACGCCCGGCAAATGTCTGGGGCGTCCCGCGTCCTCGTAGGTTTTCAGATATTGAGTATCCATTGTTGATCGATTAACTTTACCAGTTAACTGAAAATTTGCGTTCTATTTACCAACAGGTCCGCGAGTCCCTGCCACCCACACCAGAGGGACCTGGACACGATATTCGGCCTGGGGATTTCATACTCATCAGAAATTTCCAGCGGAAGAAGAGTTTAGAGCCGTGCTGGAAGGGACCAGGACAGGTCCTCCTGGCTACACGTATCGCTGTGAAGGTCGCCGGCTGAAAGAACTGGGTGCACACCACCCACTGCCACAGGATACCTTTTGCCCTTGCCCTATGACCAATGGGTGAGGGACGGCGTAGGGGACTCTGAGTGCGAGAAGGTGCCTCAGTTCGTCCCCTTCAGTGACGCTAAACTGACCTGGACCCAAACGGATGCAGAAAATGATGAAGTGCTGAATGCAGCAGTTCCAACGGAGATACGAGCTATTCAGGAACACCTTTTCACTGATTCTTCTGTGCATGGAGTCAACAGGTACAATTTGCGTCCTCGGCTGAGGAATAGTGAACAAAAGGAGAAGTCAGGTTAGATAGGGATGGACTGTGCAAGTTAGGATGTACTTTGCTGTAGCACCAATGGAGCTAGTTTAGGGGGAAGTGAGATTTGTGCACTGTTTTTGACATTGGACAGGATAAATTGAACGTGCTCCCTTGGAGGGGGTATATTATCCTGATCAACGTGGGATACATCAAGAGCTTAGGACTGAGTAAGCTCCACCGCCGGTGCTCAAGAGCGCCAACGTTTGATGAACAGTAGGAGCCTGTACCAGTGAGGCTCTGACGGACACTGGGAACACTTACCTTTACTATCATTTTTGTTGCATTTCTCTCCTTGCTTAATTATGCATCCCTTTGGTCGGCCTATTGACGAGGAAGAACAGCCTTTTGCACCACTGCGTTCAATGAGGGGTTGGTCGACAAGGAGCAAAATAGTTTGCATATTAATTGTTGTGATTGCACTAGCAACAATACTTGGAATATCCTGGTTTTTAGAGGAGAAGTTTCCTGTACATTCCTTGGTTGGTACAACTCCCGCTTCCCCTGAGCACATTTTTGTTACTCTAGCTCCACACAAAGAAGCGCATAGGCAGTCCTATACAGACAATGTGTTTATACAAATGTTGCATCATGCTCATAATGTGTCCAATATGACTAATTGTTGGGTTTGTGAGTGGCTCCCTTTGGTCACTCATAAGAGTGACAATCTGTTGTCTATGCCACTGTCATATATTGGTAGCTGTGAGGGCTAGTACGAATAGTTTCGACTGGTGTACTTCCAATTTCAACTTTGGGTATGTCTTCCTCTGATTCTCACACTGTGATTGAATATTTACACTTCTCCCAAGGGTTTACCCCCATTGGACCGGCAGGACAAGGGACTCTAGGCACACTGTCCTCAAAGTCATGTTTGAACACTTATCAAAAGGTAAGGGATAATGCTTGGTTTAAAATGGAAATGACTGATTTCCAACTGTTTAACACGTCTGAGTATTTCAATCCTTCCAAGGTTGCAATATTACCAAAGATAAGCCAATACCTGTGTCAGGGGTAATATGACAGCTAGATTTTATGTGCAGGGGTCTGGGGAGATAAAGGTGGGGGACAGTATATGCAATTTTACTTACAAGCTGAATACGACTAATAGTCCGCCTTTGGTCCTGCCCCATAATGTCTATTTTGTTTGTGGGTCACAAGCTCATGTCTGGCTCCCGAGGGGATGGTCTGGCACATGTTATCTCTCTTTCCTTCTTCCCCCTGTATATGTTGCCCCGTCTAACTATCACTAAACTCATCGACTGGAATGTAGAAGTCCATTTCTGTCCAGAGTCAAGAGGGTTGTTGATACAAAAGATATAGATCAGACTGATACCACCGCACAGCAATTTGGGGACGCTGTGAAGGGCCTGCTACCTTATTGGGGCCCCATGGCTAATAGCCTTCAAATTCATCAGCTAACAAGAATTGTTGAAGGGGTTATCAATACGACTGCTGGGATAATGACAAATATCACTGCTGAGCTCCAGGCTACGAGATTAGTCACTTTGCAGAACAGTATGGTGCTAGACGTTATACTTGCAGATAGAGGAGGGGCCTGTCGCATCATTGGCAGCAGCTGTTGTGTTTACATACCTGATAACGCTCCCAATGTTTATTCAGCTATACAAAAATTACACAGACTATCCGCTGAGATACATCAGGAAACAGGTACTTGGACACTGTCGGGGTGGTTTTGGAACACACTCACAAAGACTCTTCATTTGGTATGGAAGGCTGAGAGGTGGTCGTGAGTGACCCGGGTGACCCTAAACGGGCCACTTCCTTCAGTCTCACACAGCATCGGCAGCCTAGCGCCGTTAACCACATTTACTGCATCAGATTGAGCTGAGGACAGAGAGAGGATGTGAGAAGAAGAATTCTACTGGCAAAGGGAGGCAGGATAGAGTGTGAGAGAGAAGGACATGACTCCCATGTCCTGGGGGCTCGACCGTTTGCTGCAGGCCTGCCTTAGAAATCTGTCAACTCTAACCTCAGAAGTAAACACCAAGCAGGGACAACTCAGCCTTCATCCTTGCAAGGTATGCCAACCATACGTGCAGGCCCACCTGTCAATCCAGAAGTGTGTGCACCTGTGAGAGTTCGAAGAGTACTAGAGGTACAGTGTCACCTGAGCGCCAGCAAAGTCAGGGGCCTGGGCACTGGGGAGGAAGGACGGAGCATGCCATAACTGAGCTAATGAGCTAGGGTGTGACCGGGCGCTGTGGGTAGTCCAGCAGGCTGAGCACATGCGCACAAGTGTATGTCAATACTTGAGTAGCACACTTGTAGTTTCTTTAGAGCTGGCCTCTGGGGGTACGGGGCAGCGCTCCCGTCTGCTGCACCTAGGGCAGCCATTCATGGCCTCTACTATGCCTGGCATAAGTGGCACAGACCTGGCATGGACCCTGAAGGGATGGACTGCCCAAAGATGCCAGGGTTCTCCATGCCTGATGGACAAGGGGCTGAAGAGCAGGACAGCCAGGATCTGAGTCCTGTACTGATAGCTGGTAATCGTAAAGCTTGCAATCTGCCATTTGTATGGCATTGGCACTGAAGAAACCAGCTTATAAGGGGTTGGAAACCTTTCGGTACCTGCTTGTGAACAGGGCTGATTTGGGGCCAGGGTGTAATGTGGGTGTAAAGAGGAGTGGGTCCCTCTCCATCAGAAGGCCACATGACTGGTGTCCTGGAAAGAGGAGGAGATGCAGGTCTGACAAGATACAGCGATTCACACTGGGCCATATAGACTGTTCCCAACATCCCTCCTCCCCTAGAATATGCCTCCTCTTTAGCTCCCCTGCTTTACTCATTCACACCTCTCTCTCACAACATTTCATTCTCACCTCTCTCTTACCACTCCTCTATTTTTTTGCTTCTCCGATAACAGTGCCAGCCTTCTTTTCTCTGCCCCATGCCTCACTCGTTCTCCATAACAAGCCTCTTTCCATCTCCCTGTTTCACCTTCCGTTCCATTACTCCGTCTCCTCACTCTTGGAAGGGAGGTACAAAACAAATTGTTAGCTAGACAGAAGCCAATAATTAGTGGTGGGTGCCAGCGCTGGTAGACTCCAATCCACTAGTGGGAGACAGAGTTTTTTTGCTCAACTACACACTCCAAGCGGAGCATGCAGTGACAAAAACTCTGTGAACTACAACGGCAGAGTGGAGTTCACCGCCGATCCTTAGTTGTAGTCACTTGAATCTCACTTTACCAACACCTGATGGTGAACCATACCTTTTGGCAACATCCAGTTGGGATTGACCATACAATTACATTTTAACACATATTATGAATCTTGGAATGATATTTTGTATGGTTATCCGCCTGCAGACACCATTACAACATGTGGCATGTCATAGAGTTCGATACATGTGGTCTTACAGGCACCACTACACATTGACACAGACAAACCAACATTTCAGATACTTTGACTATTGCATGTTAGGAAAGTAGTTAAAGAACACAATAGCAAAAACAGATTTGAGAGTAAAAAGGACATTGTAACATTGCGACAGGTATTGAAGTGTAACTTACCAGAGTCCACTCCCCCAGCTATTCATGTCAAGCCCTCAGAATGCAGGATGTCCAAGACCTTCTCCTCCTAGGGAAAGAATGTAATGGGGAACTGGGAGGGCCACCGCCAGTCTTCTAAGCCTCAAGGTGGTGGTTGTTGTAACCCGTGCGCACTCTCAACATGAGGTCAGTCCACCTCCTTCTAATGTTGTTCTGTGTGGCAGGGTAGTACCAACATCATTCACTTTTTTGACCATCCTGTCCCACATTTAAGTTTTCCTACTGAGAGGAGCATGCTGGACTTGGGAACCAAAATGTTGGGACTCTACTCTAGTGATTTCATCCACCATGACTGTCAACTCTGCCTCAGTGAACCGTGGCTTGATATGGCCAGGCATGAGGAGAAAAAATGAAAAGGTGAGTAACTATATAAAAGGAAAAACAAACAAGTGATCCAGGTAAAAAGGTGCAAAACCAAAAATGAGAGGTGGTGGAGAGTGCTAAATGGGAAGATGAAAAAAGGGGTGCCTTATCTGAAAAGGCACAATATGGTGGTGCCTATCTAGTGGGCTGCAGCTGAGAAGCAGAGGATCCAGGTCCGGGATGGTGTGTGTTTAATAGTGTGATTTGCAGGTGTGTCCACATAGCCAAAACACATCAGCTGTGTAGTTTTTAAATCCATCCAATGGTCACTGTTGAGGTGTACTGCGGTGGTCTACCACCATTGGGTAACCGCCACTGGGAGACCACTTGTATGATGGTGTAGTCATAATAAGGTTGGTGGGTACACCAGGACCCTGATGCGACAGAGGAGGCAATGCCAAGATTGCAGACTGCTGCGGTTCCGGCGGGAAGATCGCCTTGGCCGCAGTCGGCATTTTAGCCACCACAACTCGCAATACCCCAGGCGGTAAACCGCTCGCGCTGCCATTTCCTGAAGGACGCGGACGTGACGGTCGGGTGGTTGTATCACCAAACTTGTAATCAGCCCCTAAATCTGAAGTACAATTGTTGATATGTAAGGTTAAATATTTGCAAACATTTACTATCAGTGTTAAATAAGTAAATTGGTCAATAATTTTTGTGCATCAAAAGATCTTTATCTTTTTTTTGTTTAAGACAAACAATTGCCTCTGGAAAACTACCACAAGCTTACCCTTTTAAGAGAAAATGTTGGAGCAATGACATTAGATTTGGTGCCAGGAGATTGGAAAATTGAAAAATAATGTAACAGAGAATCCATCTCGAACTGGTAACTTATGTTAGGGAAGCTTGGCGATGGCATTATATATTTCAGCTAATGAGATATCTCTTTACATTATGGATAAATGTGATAAGAAAACCAGGACTTTTAGGGATTGAACTAATATAATTATTTGCATAATTTAGAATAAGGATTGGTAAGGGGTGTGTAAATTTAATGATAATCAGCAAAGCAGTTAAGAATTGCCGAATTAGTATGAATCCTATTACCATGAGTATCAGTAATGGCTTCTGTATTCGATTTTTGTTTTTTAATCTTTAAATAATGTGTCAATAATGTCCCAGCTTTATTACAACCTCAATAATATTTTAGATAGATTTTTTTTAAAAGTAACGTTAGCATCATGAATAGAATGTCTAATATATTGCACTTTTGTCGGGCTAGAGTATCCTTGTGATTAGAAGAAAAGTGTTCATGTTCTAATTTTGTGATGAGCTGGAATAGTTTAGAAGTCTTTTTAACTTCCTTTTTGTTATTAGCAACATCATTGATAATATACATATTGACTATTATTAAGATCAAAAAATTCAATGGCAAAATTCTGAAAATTTGTATCTCAAAATTCATATCCAAATCAATTATAACAGAAAGGGAGCTAAAATTGTTCATAAGAACAAACAGACGGCTTAAAGAATATGATGAATTAAAACACAAAAGTCAAGTTGACTATGAAAGATACATTTACATAACACAGAAGAAGCAAAGAAGAGCTGACAATTGAGAGAACAGAAATGTATGACAAACAACACATCCACTGGATATGCACCATCCACATACTTCGTCCAACCAAACAGAGACCTTTAAAAACAAAGAAACATTTTGAAATTCCCAATAGAGTGAAAAAAGAGAATCAGAGAACAGAACTACAGAATCCGAAAAACTAACTTTTGCCAACTTCCATCGCTTAGATTTTGTGGAAATACTGAAATTCTCTCATTTAACTAAGATCATCAAATGTTGCAGTTTTTCCTTTACACGTTAAAGAAACAAGGATGTATCAGGTCAAATTTAGCATTTATTAACATAATGCACAATGCATATCTAGAACATCTCTACATCTATTGGCTGTGGCTTGGAATGCATACCGAGATTTAAAAAAAAAGAACCTTTGTCTAGACCAAAGCTTTCGCTTGCGTTGTTTTGCAGCAAAAAAGGATTTTCATAAGATACTATAATTCCTCTAGGCTTAGATGACCTGTCTTGATTACAAAGTTTAGGAAGAATGTGAAGTGCCCTTTGGATGTTGAGTGCAGAGGTATCTGATAGACCAACAGTCTTTGGAATGTTGGTTTTTAAGAATAAGATCAGATTTGTTCCCATCATTCCTCCTGGAATGCCATAAATACGGATGGTGTTCCATCTATTTTGATTTTCCAGTTCCCCTTTTTGCTTCTTAAGAAGGGTCTTTGCTACTACACACTGTGCATCACTAATTCATCGCTCAACTTCAGATACTCTAAATTCAATGGCAGACCATTTATTCTCAAGTCTCTGAAGAGTAGTGTTATTCTCAACCACAGAAAAAATATGGGAAATAATATTCATCCTTCAAACCCTCATGTAACAGGAAGAACAATACACTCTCCACACCAAAAGGACTTCTGTGCCTGCTCTGGGAGTAAGTTCACACCTCATGAAGGGGGATATTCAGCTGCCACATGACAGTTGAGGCTCATGCATATGGGCCTCTAGAAGCTTTAGCCATGGAAAAGGTAACTTTCTAAAAGTACCTTTTCCAAAATAGTAATTCAAAATCTGACTCCACCAGTGAATTGGGCTCTTAATAAATATTTTTAAAGTCTAAGAATGATATTTATAGGTGTTTCCTTGCTGGAGATAACATTATTAAATTTAGTATTGTATCTCAATGCTTTGCTATGGAGCAGCTAGCCATGCTACAGTGAAAATAGCTTTTCAGGCTTTTTTGCTGTATGGGTGTGTAACATTAAACCTCTACATGTCCTACTTTTAAATACTATGCACCTAGCCTTATGGGAAATAAGGCCTGCTTAGGGGTATTTATTAATATTTGAAAGTTAGGCTTTGATCTATCAAAAGGAGTTATTTTGGCTGGTTGAATTTGCAGTTCCAAGCCACATCCAAGCAACAAGGACCATCATATTTGCAGTGCCACTGCAGTGGATGGCACAATGGGAGCTGCAGTCCACTTGTGACATTTATCTTAAAGAACCTGGGTACACTTTGCACCATATACTAGGGAATAATAGGTAAGTTAAATATAACAATCAGGGATATGTCAATTTAATCATGTTGAAAAGAGGGGCACAGGCACTTTATCACTGGTTAGCAGGCATAATGTTCTACAGCCAGCCACCAACAGTCAATGTAAAACTATGGGGGAACATCACGCAAAATATGGTAATTTCCAACACATAGTAAATAATTTGTATATTTGCTAAATCTGCGTATGTCATACACAATTTCTACGTCCTACTCTGGACAGCTTATTAGCCTATGTCCTTAGATATGTAGAACCAGAATACTCATATAATCTCTGAACACGTTATCAGCTTTCTTCATAAGAGATTATTTCCTCTAACTGTGTACTCAATATGTACATTTTTGTACAATTTTTTAGTTTCCAGGCTGTCCTTTATAATTTCATTTTGAATCGTTCTTCATAACTCTTCACTTTAAACTCTAATGGCCGTGATTATAAGTTGGCTGGAGTTTTCTGACCCCTGTGTAAACCCATGTTTGCATAGCGGGTCACAATTCTGCAGAATGTACGCCAACCGGTAATTCCCGGTGCAGAAAAGTCTGCACCCTTGTTAAAGTTCATCAGGTCAAACTTTATTTAACAGTGGAAAAGAGTATGGTATGCACTGTGGCCAGCAGATTTTGGTATGGTAAGCACAAACATCAGCTATGCTTTTCCCCCGAAACTCAATGAAATGTATGGCTCTTGATAAATTCCAAACCACCGGAGAGTTGGTGGTAATTTTTTTTATTTTTTTTATTGGCGTTTACAAACAATGTTACAAACATTTCAAACAACAAGCCAGTTACTGAGCATTGAATTATAGTCCAAGCATTAACATACCATTTAAGATGGTATTGCAACCGTATGTGCCCATTTGTACAATCAATAAATATAGTGGGCAAAAACCCTCAAGACCTCATGCTTTGTTTACCAATAGGTTACCAATATGGCATCTCTATTTCCCTGCATCTAGTCTTGCAGTTCCTACCAGTTCTAATAGGAAAAAAAGGCTCTTCTGTGCCTTGAATGCATTATCCTTCCATTGCAGTAGTCCCCCCAACTCCCCGACCTTCATGTGTTTATCTACAACTCTACAGATGCTTCTGACAGGCCTCCTCCCCCCTCCTGTAGCGCTCGGGCCCACACCAAGAAAGGCTCGCATATGTCCCTAGGCCTGGATGCCGCCGGCATCAGTTCCCAAAAGGTGGTCAGTTGTGTATGACCGAATATAACATCTTGGACCCAGTCTTTCAAGGAGGGGGCTCTCTTCCTCCCCCAATGCATAGCTACTCTGCGCTTTGCAAACAAGATAAGCATGCCATGTAGTTTCCTTGTTTTGGTGGGCGTGCCCTTTACGTAACCTGTAGGGGATCAGGGTCGTCAATTGTACCTAATATATTATGAATCGTAGTGAATATGTGTACCCAGAATTGGGACAGTTGTGGACAACTCCACGCCATATGTAGAAACGAGGTCGGAGCGAATCCGCATCTCCAGCATCTATCATCCTCCCTGAGTCCCATACGGTGCAACTGAAAGGGAGTCCTATAGAACCTGTGAAGGTACTTAAAATGAATTAAACGGAGTTTATAGTTGGGAGAAAGGGCCGTTAGTTGGTTACAACAGTAAGACCATTGTTCCTCTGCGATTGGGGTATGGAGTTCTTCATTCCATGCCTGGAGCGCCTTCGGGACAACCAGGGGGGCTGCGTTTTGCTTTTGGTTATAAATACATGTTATTAGTCTGCAAGGTGACTCTGTCTTTAACACATTTTCCAGTGCGGGCAGAACCGGTGGTGGACCTGGGAAGGTGTCGTGTAGGGACCTGCCTGTAGCCCTGAGTAATATAAAAAGAGTTCAGAGAAGGGCACTGCGCGCTCCTCTATAGGTTCAGGAGGAGACCTGAATTCCCCGCCTGGATAGAGGTCTGCAAATGTTTTGAGGCCCATCTTTTGTGCTAGCGCTCTGCTTCTGCCTTCTCCCATAGTAGGCAACATGGGATTGTGTGCCAAAGGTATTGATGGGGCATAAAGGATTGCAAGATTGGCCCTTTTCCGTAGTTCGTCCCATGCCCAGCACAGGGTTCGAACTGTGTCTATGTCGTCTCAGGGGCGCTTGTAGGTTTGGTACAACGCCACTTGCAGAGGGATCGGTGCTGCCACATCTGTTTCCACTGCTGTGTGAGGTTGAAATGGGGTTGGGTGCACCCAATAATGCAGGAACTGAGCCTGAGCGCTCTATGCATATAACTGCATGTCCGGGAATCCCAACCCGCCCTGATGCAGCGGAAGGGTCAAAAGTTCCCATGATATCCGTGCCTGTCCTCCCGCCCACACCAAGGAGATCAGTAGAGACCGCAGGGATTTAAAAAAGGCTTGGGTAAGAGGGATCAGAATATTTATGAATAGGTATAGCAGTTTCGGCAACACCACCATCTTGGCTATTGAAATCCTCTCTGCCAAGGACAGAGGCAGACCAGCCCATGCCACTATCTTCCCTTCCAACCATGAAATAGCCCGCCCGTAGTTCATATCCCATATATCCTGCATATTCCTACTTAGCCATATGCCAAGATAATTCACCGGGCCTTCTGCCCATTGAAGTGGAAATTCGGATGGGGCTGGAATAGTAGCATCCGTGAGAGGGAAAATAATAGATTTGGCCCAGTTAATGGAAACACCAGAGAGGCCCCCAAATTTGATAAATTCACGAAGGAGTGGATCTAGGTTCGCTGCTGGGTTGGTGACGTATAGTGTGACATCATCGGTGTATAGTGAGATAAGAAGGCTTCTAGTACTAAAACTAATCCCCCTAGCAGTGTGGTGCTGCCGAATACGCGCCGCCAACGGCTCCATCGCTATCGCGAATAGCAACAGAGACAAGGGACACCCTTGCCTGGTGCCTCGCGAGATAACAAACGGGTCCGACAGTTGGCCATTCACATGGATCCTGGCAGCTGGCTTCGTATATAACAGACGGACCAAGCTAAGGAACAGAGGGCTGAACCCCATTCTACCCAGAACTGCAAAAAGGTAAGCCCACTCTAGCGTGTCAAACGCCTTTGTAGCGTCCAGAAACACTGCTGCAGCTTGTATGTTTGGATGTAGATAGTGAACTACAGAAAAAAAGGTTCTAAGGTTATGTGATGTGGACCTCCCAGGGATAAAGCCCGATTGATCTGGACGAGCAATTAGGGGAAGTAGGGGTTTTAATTTAATCTGTTCGTGACCAATTTCGCCAAGATCTTCGCATCTACATTTATTAATGACAAAGGTCTATATGAGTCCAGTTCATCCTCCGGCTTCCCAGGTTTAAGTAGAGTAATTATAATCGCCTCTCGCAGCGACAGTGGTAAAATGCCTGAGGTTTGCGCCTCCTCATACAGTGCAATTAATTGCGGCGCAAGTTCCTCCACATAAGTTTTATATAATGCAGTGGTTAAACCGTCCGACCCCGGGGCTTTCTCCAGAGGTAGGCTCTTGATGACCTGGGAGACATCCTCTACCGTGAAGGGATCATCCAGGTACTCCCTATGCCCACGACCCAACCACAGCAGTTCCAATGAATCAAGAAAAGGCTGAAGGCCCCCCTGATCGGGAACATGAGTTGTGTATAGTTTAGAGTAAAATTGGGAAAAGGTATCTAGGATCTCTTTCGGGCCTCTAGTAACGGTTTGGTTTTTACCTTTAATTTCAGTTTTATAATTTGTGGTCCACAGAGCAGCGCCGCCAGAGTTCTCCCGGGCCTATCCCCCTCTCCATATCTTCTAGCTTGGGCATGTTTCCCTAAAAACTTCACCTCTCGCTGTGCCTCCTCCTCGAACTCAAGCAATTTTTCTTTCAAAAGGGCCAATGTCTTGTGATCTCCATTTGTGTAGAACTGTGTCTCCAGCTCTTTGATTTGTTTTTCTAGAGATGCTAACGTACCCCGTATAGCCTTCAATACTCCCGCCTGCCGTGCTATGCAATTCCCCCGAATTACCGTCTTAAAAGCTTCCCATAAAGTAGCTTGTGTTTCAACCGAGCCAACATTGAGTGTAAAATAGTCGGTGATATCCCCTCTAATTTCTCCTTTAAAAGCCTCGTCAAGTAGGGCATTTGGCGGTAGCCGCCAACTGAACATACGCGGGATTGAATTTGGCAGTGTCACACGCAGGAGACTGGGTGCGTGGTCTGATAGGGACCTAGGAAGATGAGATACCTCATCGGTCCATGTGGCAACATCACGAGACACCAGCCAAAAATCCAATCTGGACCATGCCCTGTGGTACACAGAAATGCATGTCCCCTCCCTTACCAGTGGGTGATTGTGCCTCCAAATATCTATCTATTCCCCGTCTAGCATGATTGCATTCAACGCCGCGCTGGCTGAAGGGAGTAGTGAGCGAGATTGCCCCTCCCTGTCTAAAGTGTCATCCAGTATTGCGTTGAAGTCGCCACCCCAGATAATAGTTTCGCAATTTGTCGCTCTCACATTAGCCCATATTTCTGGGAAAAAGCTGGGGGAATCAACATTGGGGCCATATACTGCTATTAGGACAACTTGGATCCCGCCTAGGACACCCAGTAGTATAATAAATCTACCCTCCAGGTCAAGTTGTGTGTCGCATTCCCGCCATTCCAGACCCTTCTTGTCTAGGATGGCCACCCCTCGTGCATAATTTGAATATATTGAAGAGTATACGTGCCCCCATCTACTATTCTTTAGCCGGGGAGATGGCGTGACATTCAGATGTGTCTCCTGTAAAATGCATACATCTATATGGTGTCTTACTAAATAAGAGTGAACGAGTCTTGTCTTCCTGTAGTCATTCAGGCCGCAAATGTTCCATGTTAAAAAATTTAAACTAGACATTGGAATACAAGCAAAGTGCTGTGTAAGATTACAATACGGACTCGACACGGTGCAGTGGACAGTAGTACGACGTTACGGCATTGTAGGCTATGTAGTATGACACTGGCTAAAAACATAACAACAACCCCCCCTCCCACCCCTCCACCCCTCCACCCACTCCAACCCCCCAATCAGGTTGTGAAAACCCCACCCTCAAAAACATAATCAGGTATTCCTGAAAACATGAGAAACAACTGGTGGGAGCTCTCCCAGGGGGGCGTAGAAATGCCTGCATACTCCCCTGTCAAAAAACAGGGTGGCCATGAAACTGCTGAGAGCCATGCTTGTCCCACAGTATTATAGGTGTCGCCTAACTACCACAGCAACAAGTCTATGGAAACAAAGCAATGGAAATAACTTAGCTGCGCAGCCTAATAATCGTGCTTCCTGCTGGCTACAGCCCCAGTTCAATATGCAAAGATACAAATCGCCGACCCAACACGCTTAACAGTTCTATTAGTCATTATCGCTCAAATTGTTCGCAGATGCCTCCACTGAGTTCGGGCCTCGTTTAGACTTCTTACCCCCAACGTGCTTAGCGAACTGGAGGGCGGACTTTACATCTGTGAAGAAGTGAGCTGTACCATCCTGTGTTACCTTGAGCCTCTCAGGGTACAGCAGAGAGTAGGGAATCTGTGCCTGGAGTAATATGCGTTTGGTAGGGAGGAATTCACGCCTTGCCGCCTGCACTACCGGTGTAAAGTCAGGGTAAAAGGAAATGTTATTACCTTTATGTGTAATGGCCCCTTTTTCCCGGGCCAAACGTAGGATCAGATCTCGGTCCTGGTAATTCAGGATTTTAGCTAGAATGGGCCTGGGTGTGGCTCCGACTGGTGGTCTTGGCCCCAGGGCACGGTGGGCTCTCTCCACTGCAAATACATTGGATAGATGAGGGTCAAAGAGTTCATGGAGCAGGTCAGTGATGTAAGTCTCCATCTTGACGATGGCCGTCGTTTCCGGTATCCCAGTAATACGCAGCTTATTACGGCGGGACCTGGCTTCCAAATCCTCATTCTTTGCGCGAATGATGCCCAATATCTTGTCCATATGTAACAACTGTTCTTTAGTTTCGACTTGAAACTCGTGGAACTTGGTGTTGCGGTTTTCCAATACATCCAGCTGGGTCTCATGGGAACTCACTTGTTGAATAACTTTATTTGGTTTGTTTTGAAACCATCAAAGTATACAAATGCAAGTACGAATACTACTAATTTTTAAAAGTATTTGAACAATTAAGAAAAGGTCATCAGACATATCTAAAATCCATAAAAAAGTGCATAGCTAAAAGTTCTAAAAACATTTGTCAGCACATTTATCAACTAGTGGCATATAAAACAACATACAATTGAAGAGCACGACACTAGGGTAATAATGATAAAAAGGTTTTTGCTTACAGCGTACAATTCATTTAAGCCGGCTAATCAATTTAAATCATGGGGTTTTAATTTTTAGAATTAAGAATCGGCACCATCGGTATGCAAAAGCTTTTCCCGTGTGATCCAGAACGAGAATAGGAAACGACTGACCGCGTAAACTATTGGCCCTGTGGTATCAGTTTTCAGGATTCTGTAGGCAACCTGATGTTGCCTAACTCCAATGTTTAAGCAGGTCGGTCGTATCCATCTCTTACGGATCTTTTTGTATTTTGTACAGAAGAAAAGAATGTGCTCTTCTGTCTCTAAAGTTTTAGCACATGCAGGGCAAGGTTCTAAAGATAATCCCGCAGTCTGATCGCTAGAGAACCGTAGTAGAAGATTACCATACCTAAATCTAACATATAGGCTTTTTGCAAGCGGTGGCGTGATTAGATCCAGAAAGGTTTCAAAGGAGGGGCTTGGCTTGACACATAAAAACTGAGAAGTTAGTTGGCCATTTGCTGGCCTGGTGACATAACGTTCATCCACAGCCGCCCAATACCTGATCTTCAGCTTTGAGCAATCCTCTCTATTTGCCTTCTCTGGGTGTTCCCATAGTTCAGTCATACCAAGAGTTGTAAACCAACTCGCAACATGCTTGAACCAGGGGAGGCTTTTAGCACCACCAATGTTCAAAACCTTCTTTAGGGAGTTGCAATAATCAGAAAGCTGCGGCGTTGTCCATAAGCCCAGCCAGTGCAATAAAGGTTTCAGTGATGCCATGTCACCAATTCTCTTAATCCCAAGATCAAAAAACTTGCTTCTTGACAGCATCTAGCTGAGTGGTGAGCGTATCCAACTTGGTATCAATGTTCCGAAGGCTAGACCTCATCTCCAGCATTAATGACTGTAGATCCTCCCCATTGTCCTCCATGTGTGACTCGGGCGTTCTGTCGGAGCTTGCTTCTGGATCCGATTCTGTCAGCCTCATGGTTCGCCTGTTATCGAAAGTCAGCTTCGTTGTTTGGCGTCTTGCTTGCCCATGTCCGCCGGTATAGGTATTTCAATCCAGACACACAGGCGGTCCCCTCTGCACCCCGGCACAGCCGCTCCACTCAGACGGCCCACCCTCGTCAAACCAATGCCCAAGCACAAGGACACCTCGCAAGCAGTGCGCAGTCGGGGAGTATATCTGTGTCGTGGGCTACGCCAGACCTTTGTGTGTGCCAACGTTCCCGCAGTTAGTTATCCTGCATACAGTCTTTATCAGCCTTCTGATGTCGGGGGTCCACTGTGCCCACAGACGGAACCCTTCCTCCACGAATGTGTCACAGTGGGGCCAAATTACATCACTGTCCATGTGCACTGGCTCCCAGGGCCCCGGTGGACAAGCTACTAGCACACAAGATGGCGGCGCAATCTCCTTCCCACTGGGCCCTGCTCCACACCTCGCCTGATCACCAATCCCAGACTAGATTCCGCCGATTAGGCACCCAGGGCCACAGGGTTGGCAGCGTCATGGTAGCTCCTGTCTCGGCGCCTTCACGTCACCAGCGACTGTCGGGTAGCAGCCAGGGTGGGTATTCCGTCCCGCTGTTTGGGACCGTATGACCAAAATTACGGCCCGGTGGGGGCTACAACAGGCTGATAGTCCCTTTCAGCCCCACCGCACATGAATAGGGGAGAATCGGAGCAGCTCCGATATCGCCACGCCCCCTCACCGTGCACGGGATCCGGCACTCCTCGCGTCTGCTGGCAGCATCACAGCCCACGCCAATCCGGGGATTCTCCTCCAGCAGCCAGGCCGCAACCCACCGGAGCTCGCAGTTTGCCGTCTGATGACTTGCCGCGGCAGCGACCGGCTCCGCCAATACAGCGCTTCCGCAGGCAGCGTTTGGGTGTGTGAGAGACCTTGCAGTGGCTCCCAATCTGTCCGGATAATTGAAGGATTAGGTCTCGGCCGGCGGAGCTCGCTCACACAGCGGCCATCTCGCAGCTCGGCAGACCACGTCCCCCCCAAGAGTTGGTGGTAATTTGATGTGAATCGGGGCCTAAGACTGGTATTTGCCTTTCAGATTCAGTCGTTCCGTTAGACTCAGATAAACGTGTCTGTATGTCTGATGTCATATCCACTGTGTGTAACCTACTGCAGTACTCTATATCTTCATTATTTTAATTCATTAATTATTTCAGAAAGAATTGTCACCACATGTGATGGTTTTAATTAGTCACACATGATAAAATGAAGGCATTAACATATTCATCAATATCTTCATGTTCTTCCTGTTTCCTATTAAAGAATGTGACTTGGTTATGCCCATACACACACAGATGCATAATAGGTGTTCAGGTATTTTAAGGCACAATCAAATACATTAATATTCCCCTCACCTTCTTGTTTATGTGCCTTAGAAGGAATGTAAACGTTTTCTATTCTTGTGATCTCTCCTCATCATTCTTTGCAATATAGTTTAAAAATATTCCTTCCACTCAATCCACAAAGAGTTCAATGAAAATTCCTTTGGCAGATTAATCTGTAACCTCTTTGTTGTCATAGTGAAAAGAAATGGTGGGGATTAGTTCTGTGAAAATCGTCACCAGTAAGAAACAACTGGACTACTCACATTCCATTCTTCAACACACTATGGGGGATATTCTCAAGGAAGTGGCGGTGAGAGGCGTTAGCCTCCTTGGCATAACGCCGCTAACTGCCACTTCGGAAACACGAGGCTGCACCCTATTCTCAAGAATGTGGTGCAGCCTGGCGTTTCCCTCTGCGATGGCGCTAAGTTTCACGACTTAGTGCCAATGCAGACATCCTTGCCTCAGAGTGCAAGGGTGTCTGTGTGCAGGGGAGGGTTGTTTATGTACAGGAAGGTGCCCCTTCCTGCACATAAACAATCCTAAAATACCATTTTGTAACTTTCATGTGTGCGAATGTACGACGTTACCCCGCAGCCAAACACTCTGCATACCATTACAACGAAATTAACACAACGCAAAGGCCATGACCCTGCATCCTTTTATTACGAGTCAAAGACAACGAAAATTGAATGCAATCAATTAAAAGTACATTTAGCACGCTGTATTTTACTACGCATGCTAGAACAACGAAAAATCAAAGCGCAAATCTTTTTTTTTTATTTAGTCACTTACCTACTGGCACGGGAAAACAGGGGATTTGGGTGGATAAGTAATTTAATAAATACTCGAGTACTTTTTATAAATATACCTTATGTATATATTTTTTTAAATCTTCCATAATCTTAAAAATGTAAATATATGTTTTATTTTTTATTAACATATCTTGTAAATGAACTCTTTTTACAAACTTCAATAAATTAATTTTTTAATACGAATACACTTTTTTGGCATTCCTTTTTTCGTTACTCTTTACTTCTCTTTCTATCCAAATAAATTAAACGTTATAAAATCTTTCTTACCTTAAAGCAGATCTCTCCTGCATCCGTTCTCCTTGCAGTCGCTCTGTAAAGTAAATTAGTTTTCGTTTTAGCGCTTTCGTCATATTCTTTCATAAACATTAAAAACGGACTAAGTGACGCTGACCTCTGGCTCCGCATACCTTCAAACGCGCATCATGATTGGTAGAAATCTTCATCAACTTCATTTCTTTTTTTCAAAACTCGATGCCCTGCAAACCTATTCGTCCTCCATCGTGCGAGCTGGTTCCTTCCGAGAAAGTCGTCCTCCTTCAGCAACTACATTTCTTTTTAATTTCAATACTCGATGCCCTGCCAAGCAAGTCGTCCTCCGTCGTGCAAGCCTGTTCCAGTAAGGTGAGTCACACATTTTGTCCATTAGCCATAATTTATATTTATATCTGCAAACCATTACAACAAATATTCGTTGTAATAGTATATTCGTTGTAACGGTTTGCAAGGTGAAAGTCTATGCGGGGTAAAAAAAAATTGAAATAATTAACAATAAGTTATAATGAGATGCGGGGTAAAAGTATTCGTCGTAAAGGATTCGTTGTAAATGATATTTACCCATGTGTGCTGCTTCATGCAGCACACATCAAAGTTACAAAATGGCATTTCTGAAAAGGTTTGTTCATGTACAGGAAGGGACACCTTAAGACCAGGATTTTTCTGGTCTTAAGTTCGGCACTGCCACTTATTATCGCCTCCCTTGATAATAGGTGGCAGCGTCGATCACAATGGGTGTTGCGGTGGAACGCCCATCGCAACACCCACTGCACGCCCCTTTCACGCTAAATTTAGCGTGAAAGGGGCCTTATTCTGAAGGCAGCGTTAAGCCACTTAACATGGCTTAAAGCCATGTTAAGTGGGTTAACGCTGCCTTGAGAATAAGGTGCTGACCCTATCGCCACGGGAACGTCAGAAAAAGTGATGTTCCCGTGGCGACAGGGGCTTGAGAATATGCCCCTATGTTGTTTCAAATCTCAATCATCACTCCAAGAAATTACGATAACTTCACATATTTTCAAAAACTGTCCTGTGAAACCACTTATGCATGCCTTAGATAATACTAATTAAACACAAGAATCCAATGTGCACATTCAGCTTATATCCAGGAGCGTTGGTCAAGCAATGATATAAAGATACCACCTGTAAACTTTCTTAATAAAAAACACAAGAATCAGAATTGGTGACCACACAACAGCAGTAGACTCCTCACGCTGAATGCGACCTTCCACGTTGATGACCTATGTGCAAGCATGCACCTCAGTATGCTGTGTGGTCCCTTGTCAACATTAGGATCCACAGAGAGGATAAATGCTGCGCACACTCCCCTGCACAGAAGCAGTTCCTAAATCCAGGCCTGGGCGTAGTTTGCGGAGTTTTGCTACGCGAAGTTCCACGAGTGGCAGAGTGCAGTGCGAACTGCAGTTTGTGCTGGTATTCCTGCCGCTTGGGTAGAAATTCTACCCAAGCCGCAGCTCGCGCTCGCAAAGTTACCGTTCACGATCGCTGACTTACCGTCCGTGATCGCAAGCGGGGAAAAAACTCCGCTGCACATCGCAAAGCGGAGTTTTCAGCACTCCGCGAGCTCCGCGGAGTGCAGAAAACTCTGCAAACTCCGCGAACGGAGCGAAGTTCACCACCCAGGCCTGCCTAAATCCAGACACATGGCAAATGGCAAACCTCAACCACCCTGGGAGTTAATTAAAAACACTAAGCAGCACATCATGTTGTAAATGCCAATCCACACCAAAACATTTCCTTGGTCTTTCAATGCAGATTCACACCCATAAACTCCTTGGTGTTCCTGTGTGCCAAATTGGTGCATATAAAGGTCAGTTGCTGACATCTTGGGTGTCAGTTATTTTTTTCACCTTGGTTTAATTTTTTAATATTATTCTTTCTGCTTTACTGGTGGTGTGTATAAACCTACACAAGTGTCCAGGCACATTCTGGGTGTATAATTCTGCAATCTTTTCCGTACAATGCTGCAAGATTTTGTTGTCCAAGTGGAGAGGGGACAAAAGCAAAGGTTGGGCAGCTATGTTCATCCACCATTTTGTGAAACCATTCTGGCCATTTTGTCTTTGTGCTCCATTACTCTTTTTTCCTTGCCATGTTGTTGACCACCATTTTGTGAAACTATGGTCCAGATGTATGAAAAATGCATTTAGCTATATCCTAATTGTGGTTTATAGCAAATTGCAAATAGGAAATCGCTAAATGGCATGTATGGTTGGTGGCCGTGTGGAAATTGCGACTCGTAAATTAGTCACATAACAAAATAGGAATAGAGATTCTGCTTCCCGGTTCAGTGAGATGACCCCTGAAATGGGAAATTCAAAGTCTCTGAAGTCAGGAAAGGAAGGCAGGAGAGCTGCAGAGCACAGGCAGTGACTTGAAGACCCCAAACACCAGTCACCCAACATCAGGAATGGCCAGCCAGGAGCAGGGAAAGGAAGCAAGAGGGACGATGAGAAAACTGAAGTTTTCTAAGTAGGTACAGGAGATTCTCACTGAGCACTGTGGCACAACCACAACATCCTGTTTTGGCCAGGCAATCATGAATTTTCCAGAGTCACAGAAGTGCAAGATATGGAAGGGGATGCAGAAGATTATTTCTGTGGGGGTGACACAGTGCTCAGTTGAAGAGATTCGCAACAGGTGGTACGACCTCTGTTCGAGCACAAAGGAAAAGGTCTCAACACGTCTCAGTGAGTCCTGTGCCACAATAGGCGGACCCTCCACTGCACCCCTACCCATGACACTGGAGGTAATGGTGGAGGCCACCCTGCAGCCAAAAGCTGTCATAGGATGTGCCAACCTGGACATGTCTGTGCCTCTACCCTTGCAAAGTAAGTGCAAAACTTTAATTATGGCAACATTTCTAGGCTTGAACCTGGTGTCCACAAGCATGTAAAACAAATTTAACCAGACATAACTGGATTGCATAATTTTATGTCCAAAATATCCCACATGGTGCATTATGGGAATCGTAGTCATAGACAGAAACAGGGTAGTCAGTGTCAGAACTTTGTAGATTAACTTTGTACGACCAATGAGAATGTGTTTCACATGTAACATTTTCAAATGGTATCTCCATTATCCAACTAGATGCACCTCCAGAAGATATTGAAGGCCCAACAAATGAGGGTGAAGAACAGGCATAGATGGAGTAAGAAACAAAATGTAGAACTTAAGAGCGTACTCACTACATCTCATGGCCACTCCATCAATGTGTCCTTCTCCCCACAGCTACCATCAGTAGTGGGTGAGGATCCATACAGCAACCCACTCCAACCCTGCAGCCAGTGATGAGGTTGAGACAGCAGTGCTTCAATCTTTATAGCCGTAGGTGCTGTCACACATCGCAGGCTTTTGCCTCTCAGGTGACTGTCGAACAACAGGCGCTATATGGTGGGCTTTAGGCATTGATGCTACAGGTTCAGCGGCTGCAGCACAAACAAATGAGGATGGTAAACCACAAATTGCAGTCAATGGAAGAGTCCATAACAGTGGGGTTCAGCACAGTGGCCAATCAGTCGGCAGACAATAAGACCCGCATGGACATAAAAATTGACAAACTAACAGGTGCACTAGAGAAACTCTGCACTGAAATATCAGAGGACAGGAGCACTCAAAGCACAGGGAGAGGAGCAGTGCGATGTGAATGGATGCCTTGACCACAGCCATTGGGAGACTCGCACAGGCCACCACTACACTATTCAAGCGAGCTGTGACGCTACAGGTGGAGATGGGCCATTTTAGTGGGGATGTCTCGAGGGACCTTGGCCAGATCACAGCTGCAGTGGAGGCAATCCAGACAGCACATATTCCTAGTAGTGTGGCTGCAGAGGCTCCTGACAGTGAGGTGTCCAGCATCAGCAGCATCTCTGCCACAGATGCACATGTGCTGCAACACACTCCTGCACCTCAACATGGTGGCACTTCGTAAACCGGATGCACTTCCAGGAAAATAAATGAGGTGCGCCACTGAGGGAGTGGAAATGTTTGTTTTCCTAATATTGTCGGTGCTGTAACAGACCTACATGTTGATCACATGGTGTCAGAATTATTGAGATTGACAGCTTGTCTGTCGACTGTTTGGTGACAACTGCCATTAAAGGTACCTTTAATTTGAGCATTCAGTCAAGTGTGGTGGTATTATTTTACATTATTGTGGATCGGAGAATGTCTTACCTTGTGAAGTAATGTGTAGCTATGTGGTCACTGCTGTGTTCTCTGGTGGCTGATGAACAGGTCGACCAGGATCCTCCTCCTCTGATTCAGATTCAGACACCGCAATGTGCAGACCTCTCCTGCAGGCAATATTGTGTAGGATTGCACATGGTCCTACAATCTCACAAGCAGTTTCTGGTCTTTACTGTAAGCCCCCCACTCTTATGGAGGTAGTGAAAACAAGATTTCAGAAGTCCAAATATCCACTTGATCACAGTCCTGGTGCATAGTTGTGCAGCGTTGTATCGCCTTTCATTTTGGTGGTGGGAGAGAGGTAGGGTGTGAGGATACAGGGACATAGGGCATACGCACTGTCACCTGAAACACATACATAAATGTGAGTCAACATACATTTTATGCAGATTGGGCACTTACAGATCAGCATTTACATTATTTTTCAGTACCTAATAAGTATCCATCATCAAAATCACCACTTTCCAGTCATCTGTATATTTAGCTGTGCCTGAATATGTAGGAGTCATGGGTACTCCCGGGATATTGTGATACGATGTCAGTGATTATGTTGTGGGCATTGCAAACCACTTGTATGTTAAGAGAATGCCTGTTTTCCCAGTTCCTAAAAAGGTATTCAAGATGGAATGGGGACATATGGTCACATGTGTCCCATCTATACTCCCTGTTATAACCTGGGGAAATTTAACAATCTGGTAAAATTGAAATTTGGTAATCTGCATTTGCTCCTCATTCCTGGGCATGTATAAGTGGTGGTGGATATTGAGTAGCATGGAATTGAGGAAAGAGCAGAGGCAACGTGAAAGCGCATTTTTCGAAACCCACCTGCAAAAGCAACCACATCCTGCTAACTACCAGCGGCTAATAGGTGTAATGAGCACAAAACCGGGACATGGGTGGGGATGGAATTACTGCGCAGAGTACTGCTTTCTAGATGTGACTTTAAGAAGGCAATTAACCGAAAAATCACAATGCTGCGTAGCCTGTATTTGTCATATATCTCTTCCTCTGATTGGTCAAAAATGGTCAGCCAGAATCTGAATATAATAATAATAATCATGATAATAATAATAATAATAGAACTTCTAAAGCGCGATAGTTACTTTGAAAGAAGAGTCCCAGTGCTGCATAGTCAGAAACTGCCAAGGAAGGTTTACAGAAGGCTAAACAGAACCAACAGCCTATCTAAAAAGACTCTCTTGTCTCCGCCTCCTCCTCTGCTGAGCAGCTAGTATGCGCATCCTCCTTACTATCACGTATAGGGCAGTCAGTCAGTCAGTCAACAGTACTTTATTCGGCAGCCAAGAGCCATAAAAGCAAACAGTTTTATAAAAAAGCACAATTCATCAAAATACATTATACAATAAAAAACATCCAGCATTACAATTACAATAATCACATTAAAAACCTACAAAGGATATATAATGTAAAGTGCAACAGTGCTAAAGCGATGAGCCAGGACCGTAGATATTATCATATTAAAAATATATTACATAAATTTGATTCACATATTTACACTGGCCGATAAGACAGGGTCGCTATTGCAAGGGCAGCTTACTCCTTTGTCTGATGGCCCCAGTCAGAAAACTTGCCACCCCGAAACAAACCTTGGGTGAGGCTAGCATTTGGAGATAAAGCAAGGCCGGCCTCACTTGGACAAATTGACAATCTCTGAGTAGGGGAAGAATGAGCTTCCTGCGCAAAAGGTCGTAATAAGCGCAGAAAAACATTAGGTGGAGGGTATCCTGCTCCGAGAAATTGTCACAGGGACAGGGTTTCATTAATTCTGGTTTCGAGTAACCTTTAGGAAATGTCAGTAACCAGGGAACCATGTTCAACCAAAATCGTGTCAAAACAAAACGATGATGTGCTTTGTTGACATAAGATAAGTATGGTTGCATCTGCATGCCCAGGCTCAGTGTGACAAACCTTCTCACTGAGGGTTTAGCTAGTTCAATTTCCTCCCTAAGGGCTTGCCGCCTGTCCATGAACTGCTGTTTAAGATCTCTAATAGCTGTCTTTCCCAGGGGCCTAGGTGTCAAAAACAGCTCAGGGCAATCAAGACATCTTGTCTGATCCCTTATGTATTTCAGCCATGGAATATGTAAAGCCCCCTCCAGTGCAATACAATCCGAAATAATGAGTTGGTTTAAGTTCGGGGTCAGTTGAGCCCATATTCTCAGCCATCGTAACAACGGGGCGACCGCAATCTGGTCAGATATGTATCCCACCCCCAGTTCTTCATGTAAATTAAAAACGAGGGTGGCAACAGGGACCGCAAGGAGTTTACGGATAAAATTGTTCTCAGCCCCTTGGATTCCCTTTACATCCTTGCATCCCCAAATGTCGCATCCGTAAGTGACCATAGGGATGCACTTA
The DNA here is from genome assembly GCA_963921515.1 of Calotriton arnoldi. Lineage (NCBI taxonomy): Eukaryota > Metazoa > Chordata > Amphibia > Caudata > Salamandridae > Calotriton > Calotriton arnoldi. The sequence continues at coordinate 100,880 of CAWUFW010014250.1, read as the reverse complement.
GCATTATAGACCTTCAATAGCGCAGGAAGGGGTTTTGACCCTAATCTCTTTGCAAAGTCCAGGGTAGCCCCTGACGCTCTAGCTAATACATTCTTTTTAAAATTTCGTTGTGCGCCCCAAGCGCCTTGGTCATCAAAAAGTACCCCTAGGTATGGGAACGTAGAAACTTTGGTCAGCTCGACCCCATTACAGTAAAAGTTTACCTTGGCCGCCTTTCGAGAACCTATAGTCATGGCATGAGACTTCTTAAGGTTTGTAATCAGATCTAGTGAATCCATAAAATCAATAAAACAGTTTAAAAGTTGTTGCAGGCCCCTTGCGGTTCTGGACAATAAAACCGCATCATCAGCGTACAGGAATGCAGGAAGCATCTTGGTGCTGGCCCTGGGTATATCTTTGCAGCAAGATGTTAGACAATCCCCCAATTTATTAATATATAATGTAAACAGCAGGGGAGTTAAGATACACCACTGCCGGACTCCTCTTCCTACTACCCAGGAGTCTGTCAGACTGCCATCTTCATTAAACCATACCGCAGCTGTGGTGTTTGTATGAGCAGTGTGCAAGAAAGAGACCAGTTTGCATCTAGCCCCATATCGCACAGGATCAACCGCAGCTTTGACCTATTGACGAGGTCAAAAGCTGAGGTTAGATCCATGAAGGCCGGGTGCAAAGTCCCCCCCCGTGGCAACAGTGTACTTCCCGATCACCAGATGGAGATTAAGTCATTGATCCAATGTCCCTCTTCCCTGCCTAAATCCATATTGGAGATCTGAAATAATGTTAGCATCATCCAACCAGGCTGTTAGGCGATCCAAGACAACTTTCCCCATAATTTTTGCCGCAGAGTCTAAGAGCGAAATTGGTCTATAACATGCCGGGTCATCCCGGGCGCCCTTTTTAAAAATTGGGATAATGACCGCCTTTGCCCATGACAAGGGGAGACCACAGGAGCATGCAGCATTAAAAACATGTGTTAAAATCTCATCCCAGACTTTCGGGTCAGCCTTATAAAGGTCCGCTGGGAACCCGTCAGGGCAAGGGGCCTTTCCACCGGATGTTGAGATGATAGCTTTATAAACCTCATCTATTCTAAAATGGAGGGAAGAACTTGCTAGTCCGGGAACTGAGTGTCCTGCGGCCTCTGTTAAGTTGGAATCACTGTAAATGTTGCCAAAGTGCTGAACCCATTTCTCAGCAGGTATTACACATTCTCTACTAGAATTTGACACATCGGAGAAAAAAGAGCTATTGACCAGGGACCAAAATCTGGAGCTGTCAGCCAAGACACTAGCCTGACTAAGCTCCTCCCAGGCCTGCTCCCTCATCTGTTTTTTCCTCTCCAGGACTGCAGATTTGTAGGCCTTCCTACAGCTCCTACTCAGCACTATGTCCCTTGGTTTTGACTTGAGGGCCAGCATTAGCTCCTTATGAGCAGCCGAGCAGGTATCATTAAACCACTTTTTAAATTTTGGGCTTCTCACTCTAGTTTTAATAGGTAGATTGGAGGCAACCTGCTTGGTGATTGTGTCAAAGGCGTCTAAAATTGCTTTGTCATGTGGAGCCGGGTCCCTGCATACTTGAAACTCCTTAACGCAGGTAATATACAAATTCTCCAAAAAGCTCTCTGGGATAATCCTTTCCCATTTCAGTCTTCGTGCTTGGTCTTTGGTACTAAGATTTGTGTTCGAGATTTGGGTCACAACCCCCCCTTTAAAAACAGCCGGAAGAAAAAGAACCAGTACCAGGGGATTGTGATCACAAGAACAGTTCCAGATGACACTTAGATTCTTTACAACCGATATTAGTAGAGCAGATAGCAAAATATGATCAATTACACTTGAGCTACCATTACCTACAAAAGTGGGAACCAGAGCAGACGCATCTGATTGCTGTAAACACTGTAGATTGTGGGCTGCAAGGAAACCTTCTAAAAAGATGCATGAAGATGTGTGTTCAAAATGGTTTGACACCTGCAAACCATCTTCCTCCTCCGGCGCTGAAAAACAGTTTAGGCTGCAATTATGAATATTAAAATCCCCCAAAATTAGCGTGTCATAGTAGGATTGTCTTCCTTCCCTGTAACTTTCCAAAAGGTCCTCTAGGGCCAGAAGATGTTCGGTCTCATGAGTTCTGGAGAAGGAATTGTAGAAGTTTACCACTAACAAGGTGGAAAGATTCTTCCCTGACAGTTCTACTGCTAACACGTAGGGTGACCGAGAGTCGATCAATTTGGCTTGATAAGAAAATTTGAGACTAAACATTAAAAGAAGACCCCCCCCCCTAGCTCTGCCCATGTTCGATGGAATTGCATGTTTGCAAAATGAAATAAAGCCATCTAGATAAAAACACTCGTTTGGCTCCCATGTTTCTTGTGGAGCGATGATGTGGTGTGTGGCAAGAAAGTGTACCCAAGAGATGTCACCCTTCTTTGATTTAAGGCCAGCTATATTCCAGGACAGTACCCTCATTGGAACATCTTCAGAAATAATTGGAGTGGGGATGGAGTTTAGTAGGTTAGCCGGCGGAAGTTGAAGTGTGGGGGCAGGTGCGATTGGGTCAGTCGGAGCCTTAGATGGCAACTTCTTGGCCTGTGTTTGTTCTACTACCATCACTAGTCAATCATTTGCATCCAGGCCCTGGAGGTTAGCTAGCGGGAGGTATCGGTTTGTTAAGGATAGTGTAGTGTTCACATTTTTATCTTGGGGGGCTTAACCAGCTTAAACAGCAACTGCCAACCATGATTTACTAAAGGTTGTTTAAAAGGATAAAGAAAGTGTAGGGAGGCTGTTCTAATTTTAGTTTTGGAGCCATTCTTGAGATGGCAATCTACTGGCGCTTGGGCTTGCGCAGAGTGCCTAAAGTTAAGAATTATTGAGTCCCCCTCAACATTTTTCCTAGTCCCATGGCCAATCCAACCCATTCTTCTGGCCATGATCATATCAGGGGAAATGTTAGAGCCATTGATCACATTGTTATTGCACCAGTGAGTGGTCTTATGGATATGGTCCAAGGAAGTTTCCTTGGTTCCCAAAGTAAGTGGAGGTACCCCCAGTAGCACAGCAACTAACGGCGCTGATTGGGGAGGGAGATCAAGTATACATTTATTTTCGGTCATGACCGATCTATGGTGGCATGGAATATATATAGATAATGGGTCCTCATTAACAGTTTCCTGCCCAACCCCGTGAGCCACCTGGGATATCTGCGCTTCCTGATTGGCCGCCTGAGATACAGTGACCGCTACCCCTGGGGTATAATTAGTATCAATGTTGTTAGGGTGAGACACACCCACTGGGGCCTGTGTACCAAATGCGTTGTGGACTTGGGTGCTGCTCACCTGGGGGACATGGGCCGTACCACAAGATGCCTGACAGAGGCTCCTCCTCCCTCCAGATGCTGTATCATGCCCTAACAGGCAGTTGTTATGCATTGATGCAAAATAATTACATTTTGTCTCAATACCTTCCAACTTAGAAATTACAGATGCTAACAATGCTTTGGTCATAGTCTCTAACCTAACAAAAAGGCTATCCAGCAACAGTTCCAAATTAGATTCAACTGGTGGCAAGGTTATTTTTGACCGTGGGGACTTTCTCAGCGCTCTATTTCCACCAGTTCGTTTTCTCTTTGTAGGGGGGCAGTCCAAGTCATCACCTGCTATAGAGGTGGCTACATTGGTGCAGGTAAGTGAGTCCGGGTCACTCGTTAGGTCCTCCGTCGATAAAACTGGGGGTATGATGGGACACATTTCTCCTGCTGGAACCTCAATCTCCTTCTGCATTAGTCCGTGCCCAACAGAGCCCAGTGCTAATTTCTCAGACTCCATAGAGAGCCTTTTCTCAGTCAGGGCTATCTCCTTTGTGATAACATTCGCCGCCCTGTTAAGGAAGGAGTCTATAGTCCCAGCTGGCCCAGCAATTTTAGTCCCCAGAGGGCCCCCAACAGGTAGTTTCCTTTTACCCATTACTAGCTGATCAGAAAGTCACTTGAACTTATATGGGCCCAAAATACCAGATTTAGACACTTCAACTTCCTAGTAGGGCGGGCAGAAGGCACTTCTTGGGCTCAGATCCAGGGAACTAGAAATGATACTAAAAGGGACACATTCACCGATCACCAAGTTGAAGTAATACTGCGTCTTTTTTAGTCTTTTTTAGTGTCTTTGGGCAACCTGCAGATTCAGAAAAGAAGATATGATAAGTTGACTTTGTCTTTATTTACTGTTGCACACACCTCACACACACACACACACACACCGACTGTATTAGAACAAATCAGCCTTCTACATAGGACAGTGTTTTAGAAGGACGGTTTTAGCCAATAGCAGAGATGGTGCCTCGGTGGATGACTGCTGCATAGGCCTAAACTTGGTTTATGGAGGGCAGCTCTGAGGCAGGATCAGAGACTGAGACAGCAGATACTGAAAGGGAGGACAATGAAGCAGAATCTGGAAGTAATTTTTCAGTCTGCAGAGTTCAATCCGATGACTCATCTTAAGGTAATTCTGTTAAACACGATGATGGCAGTTGTGCTGTCCTTTCGCAAGCATAGTCTGTGCAGCAGGTTAGACCCACACAGAGAGTAGAAATGTGTGATGGCAAATACAGACAGAGTTCTCTCTTGGCAGCCCCAATTTAGTTCAGCCCCAAATTCAGCCTTTCCCTAGAGATGCTGGATGTAAAGTCAATACGGCCAAGTGTTTGCCAATGTACTATGTTCGATCTGTTTTTGGATGGTGACTTCCTTGAGCAAATTGTGCAGGAAACAAATTTGCGTGCCGAACAATTTCTGAGGGAGCATGGAAGCATCTAGGGCCTCGTTTTAGGGTACACCAGTGGACTCCAACTTCATTTGAGGAGCTGAAGATATTTTTGCTCAAAATGAGGTTAGTACGGAAGCCAACATTGTAGTTCTACTAGTTTACTCGCACGGTTTGGTTAACCATCATCTTTGAACCGTACATGAGCAGAAATAATGTTTTTGTTATTGCAGTGTACTCTGCATTTCAATGACAGTTCTGTTGCATTGCCCCGGGACTATCCAGACCATGACAGGCTGTTCAAAAGTTGGCCTGCCGTGGAAAATTTGTCGGCCACTTTTCTAGAGATTTATACTCTTGGAAAGAATTTAGCCTGATCCTTTACAAAGTGTACAGGCAGTACATTGCAAGTAATAGAGCTCACTATGGCATCAAGCTGTACATGCTGTGTGAGAGCTCTACTGGCTATGTGTACAGCTTGAGAGTGTATACAGGGATGGACATAACTCTAAACCCTGTAGGTTGCCCTCCCACCCTAGAAGTCATAGGAAAGATTGTATGGGAGCTTTTCCAGACACTCCTTCACAAAGGTTATAATCTTTATGTGGACATTTTCTATATGGAAGTAGAGCTGTTCAGTGATCTGTACAAAAGCTGGCACTGTGGCATGCAGTGTAGTTAGTTGTCACTGCAAAGGAGTTCCACAGGAGCTTGTTTGTAAGACGCTCCAGAAGTCCTAGAGCACTGCGTTGTGTTCCAATGAACTGCTCTCAGTCAAGTTCTCTGATAGGCATGATGTGTATGTGCTCTCTACAATTCATGATGAGAGCATTTCCCCCGTCATGGTTTGGGGTCAGATGGCCGAAGTTCACAAGCCACCCTGTATGCTTGATTACAAAATGTACATGGGGAAAGGATAAGAATGACCAGGTTCGTCAGCCATACAATGTGTCATAAAACTTGCACTTGGTACAAGAAACTGTTTATCCACCTGATCCAGATGGCAAGATACAATGTGTATATTATTTATCGTCGGACAACCATAGGAAGACTCATGTCTTTCCTTCACTTTCAGTTGTCCATCATTGAAAGTTTTAGTGCTACAGAAGCAGCAGCCGCCACTACATATGCTCTGGAGGACATGGCACGGCTGCAGGATCAACACTTTGCTGATCACATTTCTGAAACAGCTTAGAAACCCTACAATGCTGTTGTTGTATAGTCTGCTGTAACCTCAGTAAGAGGCAGGAGAGTAATGTTTACAATCCTCAATGCCCATCTCAAGCAGCCCTGTGTTTTCCTACTTGCTTTATGTTGTACCATACAAAAGTATTGGGAAATTTACTGAGGTGGAGCTGCTGTTAGGTAAACCTTTCAATGGCTATTCCATGGGCCACTAATTCGCTAGGCAAGCAGCCGTAGTATTTTTTTCCTCTACTTGAGGAAATCATGGACTTCCTTATGGCCTGCTTGATACCTTTATCTGCTGTCAGAACATGGTAGGTATTCTGTTTGCTGATTGACGAGTGCTTTATAGTCCCCACACTGCACATAATGGTGAATGGAACATATGCCACCTTGTCACGGAGTACCCTGTGTGGCAAGATTTTATCGGCTTGACTAGATTTTTAAGTGCTCTTTGGGTAACTTATGTATACAACACAAGGACCGCCCTGATTGCCCACGAGTACCAGAGTAAGTGTAATAAGTCAAACAAATGTCTTGTGGGATTTATTCACTAACATTTCTACTTGCTTTGAAAGTGTGCAAACTCAATTAGTACCTTTTATCATAACCAATGTTATTGAAAAAGGGTACAGGACACAATATCTTGTATGATAATTGTTATTATATCTTTAGTATAAAGACAAAATACATTCCTTATGTATCCAAATTAGTGCAGGATACGCAGTGCTAGGACAGTGAACAAGTATATATACAACAACATGCAACCTTGAAATCTGTTCAGTGACATGTTCTATGTAGTATAAATACTTGTTCACTGTCTGAGCACTGTGTTGTCTGCACTAATTTAGATATCTACGGAAATGTATATTGTCCTTACACTAAAGATGTGAAAACAGCCATCCTACAAGATATTCTGTCTTGTAGACTTTTTCAATAACTTTTGGTAGGATACAAGTTAGTAATTGAGATTTCACACTTTCAAAGCAAAAGTAGAAGTGTTGGTGAATGGGTCCCACAGGACATCTGTTTGGCGTATTACTTTAGGGAACTTAGGCAGCATTCCCCAGCATGTTTGCCTTAGTTTCAATGGAAGAGAAGCTCGCTCAGTTCAAGGAATGAGGCCTTGGAAGGCCTAAGCTAATCAAGACACCCTCAACTTGCATCCACCAACTGGAAAGAGTTGAATTTAGCACAGTGAGTGCACTGAAGGCACATGAAAGACACATTTTCTTGAGCTTCAAGTAGGTAGGGATGGAAGGCGTTAGTATAGGTTCACTTAGCAAATATACAGGATTATTCGGGACTTTGATCTGATGAGCACAGAGTCATAAATAGTTTAGAAACTCTTAGGGTAGGTGTGCTTTCACAGGGATATTGCATAGGTAGAAGGCAGATAGTAAAGTTAGTACAGATACACATGCCATCACTTAATCTTCACCTACAAATTCAAAGAAATCGGTGCAGCACTCACCCCGATACTAAATTATTCCCTCACTCAACTAAGCAGATGAGGCCAAACCATACAGATGCAGCAGGCAGCCTCCTCCCTCAACATCCCAACACAAACACACGCACCTAAAACAGCTTCACTGACTCTCATCCCACAGCTCTTTTCAAACTCCTTAAACACACATTTAAAGTCTTACACAGCACTGGTCCAGCATACCTCAATACAGCCTTAGATTTCAGAAACCATCCAGACACCTTTGCTCAGCATAGGCAGCCCCAGAGCAAAGAGAATAGACATTTCCTAATTGGCTCCAAAAGGGTAGCATGACCTGCCTCTACAAATATGCACTGTCTCTAAAATTAATGCATTCCACACAAAGCTGAACACCTGACTAATTAACTAGGTTACTCCATGGATCACCGCTGACTGCTCTTGCATCAGCGATAGCATAGCCTCTTAGGTGACAGTGCATTTTACAAAGAATTCATACCATTTCAGAGAATTCTACACCCAACGCTACATGTATGGGTAAATTGTTTGTCCTGCTTGCCATTTTCGTCCTCTGTCAGAACTCAGTAGATGTTCAGTTTGCTGTATGATAAGTGCATTGCAGTCACAGCACTGCACATAACTGTGGATGGGACCTATGCTACATTCTCATGGACTACCGTGTGTCATAAACTACCGTTCTACATAGTTTATGAACTTCTCTTTAGGGAACTTCGGCAGTATCCCCCAGCATGTTTGCCTTAGTTTCTAAGGTAGATATGCTCACTCAGCTCAATGAATGACGCCTCAGAGGCATACTCGGACTCCCCGAACTTGCATCCACAAACTGGTAGGAGTTGGATTGACCACAGTGAATCAGCTAAAATGTAGTCAAGCTGTTTTTTTCATTTGTGAAAGTTGTGGATGCATCAACTGTCAACATGTCTGAAAACAAAAGGGGATTCCATCCTGTGCGTATGAATATGATGGGCCTTTGTCTGGTGGCGGTATGTTGATGTGAGTGCACTGATCTGTTGAACTGGGCCTGTGGCCAGCGGAATGAAAGTATTGTGTGTGATGTGTGAATGGACCATAAAGTGGTTGGTGCCTTAATGTGTCTTTATGGCTCACCTTCAGAAGTCTTGGTTTCAATATTCAGATTCAGATACTTTGATAAGTATTTGTGCTTTGAAGCTAGCATTTCCGAGGTGCTAAAACCAACCAGTGTTAGTGGTGGATTAACTTAAAAAATTAGCACCAGGTTTATCTCTGTGGCAATAAGGATGCTCAGTCACAATGGCAACAGAGTATGCTTACCGTGAAGAAAATCGTCTGGCCTCCTGATATATATGTGGACAGAGCATTGGTATAACCATGGGGAAGACTATTCCATCTGTGGCATGGTTTCTGACTGAGTAAGGACCATCTGCGGCTGACCTCTGTGTCTGCCCACCTAATTTAGATGTGGCAAAGTGAGCAAGGGACCCATGTCTGTGCATACCCTGCCAACTTGGGCGAACAAAGCAAACACAACATCTCCTTGTCTTTGCTTTGTTCGCCCCAGTTGGCAGGGTATGCCCAGACATAGGCCCCTTGCTCACTTTGCCACTGGACTGAAGCTAGCCTGGCTGATAAGAGGTTTCACCCTGAAACCGGTCCAAGGATGCTTGTTTCTGGTCCAGGGAAGACCTGGCTTGGCAGTTCGGTCTGGACTGAATTGCATTTGGCTGGGTCTGAACTTGGGTGGCGAAGTGAGCTAAAGAACGATGATGGATTCAACCCAGATCTGTGACTGGGGGTGAGTGACTGAAAAGTTTCAGTGCTCCGTCCATCATCTCCTTGTGTTTGCAATGTTTTTGAATTGACCTCGAGCTTGGCAGTCATTTCTAAATTTGGCAGGTGGAGCAGTCTCAGCATGGCAAGTGTTAAGTCCTCCGCCAGGGCGACAGAGTCTTCTTTAGCAGCCAAAATGAAAGATGGCCCTTACTAAGAACTCCTTGTTTTTTTTGCATTGTGGGTAGCTGTGGATTTTGGGCACTAGCTCAGCTGGCACCTAGGCAAAACTGGAAATTTTTGCAAACTTGACAACGAGGAGAGTCCAGGTGGTGCATGACTTGCATGGCTCTCACTAGGTAATATTACCCAGAAGCCCTTGCAAAAGTCAAACTTTGGTAAGAAACACACATTTTCATCACATTTTTGTGACAGAAAGACATAGAATCTGTGGGCAGCCGCAGGTTTCCTACCACCCTGAGTTCCCACACGTCTCTCGGTAAGAACAGTATCCCACTTGTGTGGGTGGCCCAATAGAAAATGACACAAAAGGCCCTAAGTCGCTATGTTGAGCGATAAACTATAGGGGTAGGGGCTGCATTTGGGTGGTGCAACCCACTCAAACCTATGAGCACAGACATTTTTGAAAACTAGAAAACCAAGGGAGTCTGAGGTGGTATGTCTTGCATGGATCCCACAAGGTTTTCCTACCCACAATGCTCTGCAAACCTCAAACTGACTGAAATCACTCATTTTCCTTCCTTTTCTGTGATGGAAACTTCCGGAATCCACAGGAATCCACAAAAGTCTTGCCACTCTGCAATACCCTACTTGTGCCGATAAAAATGATGCCCTACTTGTGTGGTTGAGCCTAGTGCTCGCTACAGAAAAGGCTCAAACAAAAGTCAATTGGAGCCCTCGCCAGGGGACTCCATTAACCATGGTTTGATCCGCCTCTGTCATGGGCACTAGGCCTAGCCACACAAATGAGGTACCATTTTTATTGGGAAACTTGGGGGAATACCAGGTGGATGGATGTGTGTGGCTCTCCACAGATTCCAGAACTTTCCATCACAGAAATGTGAGGAAAAGGTGTTTTTTAGTCAAAGTTTGAGATTTACAAGGGATTTTGGGTAAAAAAATCTGAAGAGAGGCACGCAAGTCAGCCCACCCTGGATACCCCAAGGAGTCTAAATTAAAAAAATATACAGGTTGGTTAGGCTTCCCTAAGTGCCGGTTAAGCTAGGGTCCAAAATCTACAGCTATGCACAGTAGAAAAAAAAGTCAGTTTTCAGTGGAAAAATGCAATGCATCCATTTTGCATTTTGAGCCATTTCGTGTTGTGGGCACTAGGCCTACCCACAGAAGTGAGGTACCATTTTTATCGGGAGACTCATCAGGTTGATGAAAGTTTGTGGCTCTCCACAGAATCCAGAACTTTTCATCACAGAATTGTCAGGTTTGAGGTTTGCAGGGGAAGATTGTTTATGTGCAGGAAGGTGTGCCTTCCTGCACATAAACAATCTTTAAATGGTGTTTTGTAACTTCTATGTATGCTGCTTAATGAAGCACACATTGAAGTTGCTACACGTCATTGTTTTAATGATTGTTTATGTGCAGGAAGGGATACCTTACTGCACATAACCAATCTATGGTGTTTTGCTGTTTCCATGTGTGTTGCACAATGCAGCACACGTAAAAACAGCAAAAAACAAGGAGAATTAACCATTTCTCCTTGTTTCGCAAGGTTAAGATCAGGTTTTCCCTGGTCTTAATTTTGGCGCTGCCCCATATTTATGTCAGTCTTGTAAATAGGGGGCAGTGTCAAAATCAATGCAACACCCATTGCCCTCCCCTTTCACGCTATGTATAGCATGAAAGGGTGCCTTATTTACAAAGCAGTGTTAAGCCACATTAAGTGGCTTAACGCTGCCTTGTAAATTAGGCAAAGCCCCTATCACCATCACAACGTCCAAAAAAGTGACGTTGTGGTGGCAATAGGGGCTTGTAAATTTATCCCGGGGTCTTTAGTTGGCAGAGGTATACACCCTGTCCAAGTAGGGACCACCATTCTAGTCAATGTAAGTCAGATACACTCCCTAATTTATTCTGTGCTCACCCTCTAGTAGCTTGGCTCAGAGCAGGCAGGCTTAATTTAAGAGGCAATGTGTAAAGTAGTTGTGCAACACTTATTACAGTGAAAAAGTGAAAGCACCACACAAAAATAACCCACACCTGGGTAGCAAAATAGAGCTTGATTTATTGAACCAAACAAGACCAAAACAACCAAGATCCCATACATAGAACCGGAGTAATGAATTTTTAAAGAATATCTTGAAATCTAGTCCTTTAAAGTCAATAGCGCTAAGGGATTATATGAGGTGGCGGTGAACCAGATCAAATCTGGAAGGTCAAGCCAACAGCAATGGAGCGCGGGTCGGATACAAAAGCCATGAAGGCCCTGTTGAAACAGTACCTACTCGAAGAACAAGCGTCAATGTTGAGGAGAGGACACGAGGAGGGGAGGAGGTGATGCATTGACACCGAACCACACAGTCGGGTCTCTGCTTCGTCGTCGAGGTTCAGTGATGAAGGAAATGCATCGTTCTCGAGCTGCGTTGGAGGTCCCACGTCATCATCAAGCCTCGGTGATGTGGGCGCTGTGTCGGTTCCGGCCGACACAAAAGCGGGACTGTGTTGGTTTTTCAACAGAACAGCACAGAAATCCACTTCTGAGAAACTCAAGCAAAGATAGGACTTGCAACTGACAGAGTCCAGATGCTGGATGGAGAGTTCCAGGCAGTCTTTCATGCCCCTGAGAATGCAAAGCAGGAGGCAAGCAGTAAAGCCCTTTGAGCCCCTCTGGGTTCAAGTGGTGAAAGTCTAGTCCTTCTCACCCAGGCAGAGAACGCAGCAGGCAGCAGGCAGAGCAGCACAGCAGAAAAGCTGTTCTCACGGAGCAGCAGTCTCACAGAGTAGCAGTCCGTCAGCAACACAGCATTCCTTCTTACTGGCAGGGTATCCACAGGTCCAGAAGTGTACTAAAATGGTGGTGTTTGAGGTCCAGTATTTATACTTTGGTGCACTGGTTTTGGAATGTGGGAGTAGCTTCTGGAAAGGTCCTTTTGAGTGCACCCAGGTCCTCCGTTTCCTGCCCTGGCTCCAGACACACTACAGGGGCTTATGCAGCTCTTTGTTTGAGGACAGGCACAGCCCTGTTCAGGTGCAAATGTCAGTTCCTCTCTCCCATCTAGCTCAGGAAGGCCCATGAGCCTGGTGACGGGCCATCAGGATGTGAATGATACACTTTAGCTCCCTCTGTGTATTACTGTCTAGAGGAAATGCACAACGTGTAGCTGTGTATTGGAGGCAGGCAGAGGCATACAGGGCTTAGGAGCAGAAAAATGCCAACTTTCTAAACTTGGTATTTTTAAAGTTGGGATCATAAATCCAACTTTACCATTAAAGAAGATTTATCATTACAAGTCCATAGGTACCAAACATGACTATTCTACTCGTTCTCAATTAGGAATTATACTTAACAGATACATTAAGTAGTCCACAATGTTAAACTAAGAGAGGGTAGGCCTCACAGTAGTGAAAAACAAATGTGGGAGTCTTTCACTACCAGGACATGTAAAACTAAAAGGTATACGTCTGGCCTTTTACTTACACATCACGCTGCACTATTGGCTGCCTAAGGCCTACCTTAGGGATGACTAGTATGCATTAAAAGGGGAGTTCAAGGCTTGACAAGGGGCTTTAAATGCCAAATCAACATGGCAGTGAAACTGCACAAACAGGCTCTCCAGTGGCAGGACCGAGATATGTTTGAAGGGCTACTAGAGTGGGTGGCACAATCAGTGTTGTAGGCCCACTAGTAGCATTCAATTTACAGGCCATGGGAACATATAATGCCCTTTAATAGGGACTTACAAGTAAATTAAATATGGGAATTGTATGCCTGCATACATTTGGCTACTCAATATAGCCCAGCTCAGTATCCACAAGATAATATTGCTCTGAGTAACTAATAATGTGGGCCCATCTTGGAAAATCTCAGTTAGTGCCTGGGTGCAGACAGCACAGTTTGGGAATATATAGCAGTGCTTGCCTCTCTGTGTTTTTGTGCTATGGTGTCTATAGCCCATGCATTAACTCAGAGATTTTCAAAGTTAATGTATGCTCTGTAGACAGTGTAATTTAGTGGAAGGGAAAGGAGGAAACACCATCATGCTACTACACCTGGTGATAGAAATTGGGTCTCTGGTTGGCAGGGGTATGCACCCTGTCCAAGCAGGACCCACAATCCTAGTCAGGGTAAGTCAGATACTAAGTCAGATACACACCATAAATTAACCTGTACTCATCCTCTGGCAGCTTGCCACAGATCAGGCAGGCTTAACTTAAGAGGCAATGTGTAAAGTATTTGTGCTGCACTACAAACAGTAACACAGATAGATTATGATTTTATGAATAACAAATGACAAAACTCCTTTAAGTAGAAGTCGAGATATGAATATTTAAAGATTAAATGTAAAAATAGTACTTAGGCGCAATAAGCGCCTATGGGGGTCATCTGGTTGAGCTTGACCGGGGCAAAGTCGAATGTTCAGGCTGGCTGCGATAGAGCGCGGGCCGAATACAGGAGCCATGCAAGACCTGCGGGGTGCAGCTGAGTGAATTGGTGTTGACCTTGCAGTCAAGGTGATGCACCGATTTTCTTCACACAGTGGTGGCGATGCATCCGTTCTGATGAAGATGCGCCGAGCAGAAAGTTGTTAGTTCTGTAGATGATGTGTCGGGTTTCTTCATGCAATCACGGGGATGCATCGATCTTCCCACACTGCAGAGAATGCGATGCAGCAGTTCTGGTACATGCAAACTGGAGATGCATCGATTTTACTGGAGCAAGCACCTGGGTCCACTTCCAATGGCCCAGGCACAGGAGCAAATGGTGATACGTTGATATCCCTGAATATAAAGCAACAGGAGGCAAGTCAACAAGCACTTGGAGATCACTCTGGGTTCAAGGCAGAGTCCAGCTCTCTCTCAGAAGGGACAGAGAGCAGGAGGCAGCAAGGGTCTTTGAAGTGCACAGAGGTCATCTCTTCCTAGCCCTGGCTCCAGACTCTTTCCTGGGCGGTAATCAGTACGTTGCGTGAGGACAGGACAATGCCTATTCAGGTGTAAGTATCCACTCCGTCTTCCCATCATGCCCAGGATGAGACATCAGGATGCAGATGGGCACTCAGACACACCTAACCTTCCTTTATGTAGCTGTCTAGAGAGAATACACAAAGTCAAGCTGTCACCCACCTCAGATGTGTATTGGAGACAGGTTGCAGGTACACAGAGCTCTAAAAGCAGAGAAATGCCAACTTGCTAAAAGTGTCATTTCTAAAATGGTAATGTAAAATCCAACTTTACCAGTAAAGAGGATTTATCATTAACATTCCTAAGATATAAAAACATGACAGAGCTACTCCTTCCCAATCAGGAATTACAGCTTAAAAGTGTAATAAGGAATTCCCAATGATGACTTATGAGAGGAGTAGGTCGCACAGTAGTGAAAAACGAATTTAGGGGCTTTTCACTACCAGGACATGCAAAACTTAAAGGTACATGTCCTTCCTTTTACTTACACAGCACCGTACCCTATGGGCTACCTAGGGCCTATCTTAGGGGTGACTTATGTGTACTTCACATAGTAGACTTAGAAAGGAGCAGACATGAGCAGATGCAGTTTCAGCAGTCACAGAGGGAGGAGAAGGATACGAGTGAGTGAGCAGGTGAACAGGAGCGGCAAGATCAGAGCCGACCCAAGCCGAACTGACGAACCTTGGCCTGTTGCTTTCCGCCTCCATCTCCATTCACCTTGCATCAGTTCCTGCTCCCGCATATCCATCTCCACACACCTGCTCCAACCCACTTCTGCGCCTGATGACTGGTTTCTTCACTACGGGCACCGCTGATGCCACTCTGCAGATGATTAGTTGCCGCTTGGTGGAGCAGAAAGTGGGAGTCGGTCACAATTCCCGTGCTGCCACTCCATTCTGCTCAGCCGCTCCTTGACACCCCAACATTCACCCATGCCTCCAGCCACCCTCCTGCCATCAGAGTTTGAGGCAGTGAGGCTTCAGCGGTGGCAGACAGAGGGTGAGGCAAGGCGTATATCCATCAGCAGAAGCAGCAGGTAAGATGTAGCGGGGGAAGCCAGCAATGAAACCTACAGCAAGGGCCAAGAGGGTGCAGCGGTTCTAGAACCCACTGCATTAGGTTGAGGCCCAGGCTCTTGGAAGCAGCCAGACTAGGATCAGGTGTGGCTTGCGGACTGGGTGTGCTCCTACCCCACAGTGTGCCTACCTGTGCCAGCCGTATTTTCTTCCTCAGGCTTTCTGTGCCCCCTGCCCCTGCCGCCTCCTTGACCAGCCGCCCCCAGTCAGCCCAAATAATTGACCGCCAGATGTGAAATGCTCAGAAGGGAGTGACAAGGTGTCACCAGGAGTGAGCTCACAGTCCTATTTACTCTTACCCCAAAAGTTTGTATCCAACTTTAAAACCTCATGCAGTAGCCTATGTGCAGCGTGCTTGTGCCCCTCCCCTGTATATTGCTGGATGACACATTACAGAGGGGGAGAGGTGGCGGTAGAAGAAGGGGAGAAAGGGCTCAATCTAACTTGAAACACGTACCAGAGACCAATTAACAGCACACTAAAGAAGCGGCTAAGTGGCGAAATTAAGAGCTTGAGTATCTGAACTAACGATTTAGTAACAACGTGCAGAGCACTGCACCTCAGTAACTAGTCTTTCAACCAGTCTCTCAGTGGAGCGTCATAGTGTCAGCCCTGACTAAGCTCAAGAAGCCTCAGTACTATAAGCCAAGCAAGAAGTGAAAAGATGAGATCTGGTAGGATGAAGAGAGCACTACCAATAGCTCAGAAGTGCAGGAGGAACAAGGCGGCCTGCCTGCCGAACCTGGACCCGATAGGGGAGTCTATGCCCCCTGACCCGAGCCTAGCCCTCCGGCCTTGGCCTCAACTTCTGCACCTGTCCATGCCATTGCCAGCCCTAGAGAAAGGGCAGGCCAATTGGGCTCATGCACAACCATGCTCCTCTATTCCTTCAAGAAACCCTCAGTTGCTGTTGGTACATACACCTCCAAAGAAGAAGGGGAGTCCACAGGGCCGGACTGGCTACAGGGCGTTTTGGTGTGCTGCCAAGCTGGGGGCTGATTTCACTGCGGTGGGGGCTGATTTCGTTCATGGGGACCTGAGTGTGCTTTTAAATAAACATTGCAAAACGAATGGTTTTAAGCACACGCAGGTCCCCATCAACGAAATCAGCCCCCAGCTTGGCAGCACACCAAAACGCCCGGTAGCCAGTCCGGTCCTGGATCGCTTGTGTTCTCCCGGTGCCAGCTGAGGCTAGCCCACTTAGATCCATTGTTCAAGCTATAGTCCCTCCGTCTTCACATGAGATCGATAATGGCAGTAATGTCTCTGAGGACTAGAAGGCCCGGCTCATGAAACTATCTGCCTCATCAGCCTCGGTAGCTTCAAGCCCTACACCGTGCTCTTTGCCTCCTTCCCCAGCGCTCAGTTTCCCTAGCTGGCCTCCACAGGTCTTCTCTACTGGTCATATTTCACCTGAGACAGCTCTAGCCACCATCGCTCTGGAATGTGAACATATAAGATCTACTCCATCCATAGAGGCAACTTTCTCAGCTGCCCAGGGTTCCCAAATAGGTGGCCTTGCACAATCAGGAGCTCAATCTCGGCTCGAATCTAACTCAGAGTTGAGCATAGACTGCCCCTTTAGCCCACAAGCTGCACAGTGGACTAGGGCCCCAGCAGCAAACATTGCCTTAAAGGCCACAATGAAATCACTTAAACCTGACACGCCCGGCAATCCTCAGCCCAGAGCAGCTTGCACAGAACTGAACAATAAATCGCTCCTGGAGTTGTTGCTTTTTTCCTAGAGGTGTCTCACATTCCCAGTTCATCGAGAAATGCCAGCCTAGGCCTTCCTTTGGCCACTCCACGCTCTATCTGGCCAAAGCTCCTGCAGACCCTCAAGTCCACAGTTTCCTGCCTTAACTATCACTCCAAAAAGACGGATCTTCAAGTTGGCCTTCTGAACTCTCTTGTTGTCTTTAAGACAGAGATTGATAGTAATCTTGACAACTTAGATAAATTAATACTCACAGAACAATCTGAGACCAATTGTGCTCAGTCTGTCTGTTGTTGTTCTCCTATTATTGACAACCGGTCATCACTTCCAGCCTTTAACACCGTCTTAACTGAGATAAAAGGGTTCAAAGCTAGCTCTGGGAAATGCCCAATTCTGGCTGAAGCAATATGCCCCCAAGACTCTGAAGCTCTCAATACTCAACCTTCGGAAGCACTCATCTCCAATCAACTCCAGCCCCTAATATGTAGGCTCACCACCTCTGAACAGCCTGGCTGCCATTTCCACTTCAGCGCCTCAGCTTGCCCCTAGAACCCCTAGAACCCCAGACTCAGATGCAATCTAACTCCCTCAACCCCTAAGAAAAGGGGGAAAGGAAACGCCGCTGGGAGCAAGGAACAAAACCTGCAGTAATTACTCTTCAGCCAAATACAATCTGCTCCCGTTGTTTATTAATAAGAATCACAAGGAGCCTAATGCCACTGAAGAAGAAAGCAGTTCTAATTATCCCATAATTATTAAGACCCAACCATCGGATCAAATTGCTGGCTCAGAGAGCACCAGCCCAAACCTTCGCCCAAGAGAAAATGCCAGAGAGACAAGCCACGAGTCAAACCGGCTCGAGCACTGAAGACCCCACCACAAGGGTACACCAGCTGGATAGGGCATTTAAGGGGAGCCAGGGGTGACGCAGAGCACAGGCCACCTTGCTGACTCCCCTGGGCTTCGTTCTCAGTTAATACAGAAAATATCGGAGTCACAGTCCCAAGGGACCAGGAGTCTTGAATCGATCACCTGAAAAGGCCCAAATTATGGAGCACTTGCCATGTGGCCATCGGAGCAAGGAAATCAGGGAGGCTCTAATGCCCTATACACAGTACAGGATTCCACAGGCTCTACCAGAAGACAAGGACCAACTAAGCAAGCAGCCCTGCAACCCTCCAGTGCCAAATTGTTGTCCATTCAGGAATACCACAAGCAAGGCCTCCATGACATCCTAAATAAGTGAAATATTCTAAGGATTATGAAAATCACCCCGGAGCTCAGCTCCCTGGAATCACAAGACATTGTCTCAATGGAGTTCTTGCCCCCAAGGGACATTCAAATCTCTGAGCAGATGCTAGTAACAGTTTCTTCTGTGGCCCTCATGCAAACGATTCCATCTAGAGCAGAGTCATTCAACTCCTGGGGCATTAGATTAAGTGCCTTAAAGAAATTGGCTATCCTGCGGACCTCGCAAAACATCAGATAGCTCCAGAGGTGCCTACGCAAGAGACCTACTCGGTTTTAAAAAATGCCTTGGGCCACACTACAACATCCTATAGTGATCAAAAGTGGATGATTCAGGACTCCTCAAGGGACGCTGGAAATTGGCTGCCCTCAGCCCTGTCCTGTAGGTGCTCCGATTAAATTAAGGAAACTGCACCTCCATGCACTGAGTCATCATCTCTCTCCTTATGTTCCTGGAACATCGGTGGTCTCGCCCAGAAACAGCGGTTCCCAGACCTCCTAGTCTTTTGGAGCGCCTTCAAAATTATCGCCCTACAAGAAACATGGTCGGCGACCAGTCACCCCATTACCGGTTTCATTGAGTGCAGCGAACCAGCTTTAAAAGAGCACAAAAACGGCAGAGCAAATGGGTGTCATTATATAATACCGCAACGCTTCAGGTGAAAACTGAGTCTATAACTATGCAGGAGAATGGCTACAAGTAATCAAACTCCATAATTGGACTCCTCTTCGCTCGCTGCTGCTAATCAACATTTACATCAACGCAAGCTCAAGGGAGAAAGGCCTAAACTAAACCAGCTTACATTGACCTTTTGTGACCTGGCCAGGGATCACCCCTCAGCTGATTGTTTGATACCAGGACACTTTAATGTGAACCTCTTTCAAGATCATCATGAGGGAGGAAATAACAGAGACCTCCTGTTGGAAAGTGGATTATTGGTAGGGGCAAATGTAGGTCTGCCACTGGCAATAAGGCCACTAACACATGATAGGACTCAGCATAGGTCTTAGAAAATTATTCCTATGCTCAACCCTTGGTAACGTGGCTGCGAGCAGACAGGCTTAACTTCAAAGACAGGTATGTAAAGCATTTAAAAACACCATTTCAGTAAATAATCAAGACACAACACATAATAAAAATCCAACACCAATTTATAGAAATAGGAAATATTTTTATCTTTAAAATGACACCAAAACGACAAAAATCCAATGTAGGGAACTGGAGATATGAATTTTCAAAGATTTAATAAAATATAGCCTTTAGAAGTTTATAGCACCATATTGGGATACCTGCTCGCGATAGACCGGGGCAAAGTCAATATTTCAGGCCGACCGCGATGGAGCCCTGGGCGGCTACAGCTTGCGGCAGGTCCCGGTCTCAGTTTCTACCTTCACACCTAGAAACTTTTCTGGAGCTTTTTCTCGCGAGGTCCCTCGAAGCTCCCAGCCAGTCCGGATCCGGTGAGGGTTCGCCGGTTTGCCTTTTGACGAACTCCCGGTCAACTTCCCTGGAGCAGACTTAGAAACTTTTTCGTTAGCGCTTCAGCGGGGCAACCCAGGAGCCCAGGCCGACACGCGATGGAAGACAGGCGGCTTGGCTCTCGCGGTTGCTCCCGGTCAACTTTTCTACGAGCGGACTTAGCAACTTTTCTGGAGCTTTTTCTCGCGGGGTCTCTCGATGCTCCTCATGTAGCCGGATCCGGTGAGGGTTCGCCGGCTTCAGATTTCTTCTACTCCCGGCCAAACTCTGGAAGTCGGACCGACGGAGCTTTTTGCGGGACGAACCTGGATGGCTTGGCCGACTCGCGGTTAAAGGCAGGCGGCTTGGCTGACCAGGTTGAGTCGGTCCCTCTATGGAGCTTTTTTCCAAAGTTCCTCCAAAGTTCTCCAAACTTCTTGAACTTCTTCCTGAAGTTCCTCAAAGGGTCCCAAAGTGTCCAAACTCACTCCAAGGGTCTGGAAGCTCCAAGATGGTCCTTGAAAGTTGAGGACTTCAGTTCCCACAATCCACTGGGACGTCACCCTTACAAATCCACTGGTAGTTCCCCAAGGTGCAGATTTAGTTGGTGATGTTCCAGATGAGCTCTTTTAACCTGTAGCTTTCAGGGAGTCCACTCTTTAGTTCTTTTTCAGCAAAATAATCCACAGGGCTGTAGTGTCAGATGGTGCAGTTTTCAGAGGTCAGGCCTTAGAAATCTTTGCACAGCAAAATCTTCTCAGCTTGGCAATGTCTTGCTTCAGTAAGTTTCAAGCAGCAGATCTGGAGGGCTCTGCCCCTCTCAGATACTTTTTCAAAATTCTCTGGGTCAAGCAGCAGGTCACTCCTGACCAATGGGAGCAGGGTAACTCCTCATAGTGATGACCACATCCTGTAGAGTGTGGCATTATTTTGTCCCAGAGTGCATCAAATCTTCCAAATCCATAATGGTTGATTTTCCAGCAAGGAGGTAAGAGCTGGATAATCACACCCCCTAGGATAGCTTATTTCCATAGACTCTCCCCTACCATCTGCACATACCTTCCCTAATCCTAGGTCTGGTGGGGGTCAAAAGTGTAAAGTGGAAACTGACACTGTGGCCATCCCTCTGCCTTTGAAGCCCATGGTTTACGACTCCTCCCCTGGCCTGGCATTCCTATGGAACAGCACACTGCCCTCCCAGCAGAGCTGGTTAACCCCAGGGGCTCTTTATCACCTCTTCAAGGCAGCCTGGCTAATCCACTTAACTCTGACCAATCAGGGCAGACCACTGGAAGGCTGGATTTGGACTTACAAACAAGAAAGTCTTATAACTTCTTGTATGTACACTTTAGGAGAAATTCAACAATATGATATTGTTGGATTTAGCATTATTATTCTGAGAAGTCTTTGAACGGTAGCTCTATCTCCTTCCTATCAGGAGTTATTATTTAATAACTTCCTGCAATGTTAACCTATGTAACTGGGGATTTGCAATGGGGAAATTGACTTGGGCCATTTTTCCAGCACCAGGACTTCCAAAAACACATTTTATAAGTACTTGCCTTATATCTACAGGAACCGCACCCCATGTGCAACTAGGGAGACTTTAGGGGTTCTGAATCTGCAAAAATATTGCAGATCCTCACTTCACACTGCTCCTGGCATCAAAGTCGAATTTGGGCAGCACTTTACCACAATGTCGGAGTGAAATGTGAAATTTCACTTTACCCAGGCATATAAAAACTCATTTTATAAGGGTGTACCTTATACATATCTGGCCCCCCACCCCTGGGATACCTAGGGGAGACCCTGGGGGTCCCTAATATGCCAAAACATTGTAGGTTATCCATTTTTAAGTGTCGTGAATCGGCCTCTGTTGTTGCTGCCTAGCCTTGCCTGTCGACGACGCTGTGCTACGTTGCGACGCCACGACGCCAGAGACGCAGCCTGCGCCGCCGCCGCAGGAATTGTGAGTTGCAGGACGCTACGGGACGCGAGAGGAGGAGGCTATCGTGCCGTGCACTGGCCCTCTTGGTAGCAGGACAACGGATAAGTTGGACAAAACGTGGCAAAACCGGGCCCCGCCGGCCCCGCCAGTAATCAAAGGGGTTTGATCACCGAGAGAGGAAAAGAGTTGCTGGAGCCATAGTAAAAGGCTCCAGTGAGAGAACCCCGCTCTGAAGGAATCTACGGACAGGAGCAGGCAGGGGAAGGCGATTAGCCCCGGATGCCTGAAAAGGAGGAGAAGGCAGGAAGGCCGCTTTTGTAAGAGATCCTGCACACCTAAGAAGACTCCTAGAAAGCTGGGGGTGCAACAACTGGAGCACCTCCCCAGTAGAAAGAAAGTGGAAAGGGAGAGGCGGCAAAGACACTAACAAAGTTACATAACCTCAAAGGAGAATTGGCAGGCAAGGTGGGCTAAGGCACAACAGAGGTAAGTGTAAGAACGAATGGATGGATGAATGTAGTACCAAATTGCCCCACTCAAGCACCGACTAATTGACAAATTGGCTGTATAGGGGGCAAGGAAAGGGGGATAAAGCAAGGAAGAGCATAAAATTAGATGCACATTATAATTGGAAATTACTAAAATCACCACAAAAAGGAACAGGCCCGCGATAGACAAGGGAGGATGGCACCAAAAAGGAAGCAGAAAACTACGGAGCAATGCTCTGGAAGGAGAGAGTCTTCCGGGGAGATTAGGACCCTAGAAGAGAGTCAGGAGAGCCAGGCAAGCGCCAGAGAGAGGCCAAAAAAGGAGCTGCAAAAGAGTAAAAACAAAAAAGCCACTAAAAAGTCCCAGAAAGCGATCAATGGGAGTATGTTAGCCGCTACATCTATAAAGGACTTCTTAGGTAAACATTATAAACGGATAGATCAACCAGTGGAATCCGTGGAAGAAGAAGTAGTGCAACAAAATGGAAATGGAAATGGCATGGTAGAACTCTCTGAAGAATTCCCGGAGGCATCATTCCTGATAAACCAGTCCCTTTTAAGTCAACACCCCTCAATAACAGCACCGCGTCTGTCATCCTCCCCCAGACTATTCTCAATGCAAGCACAGGAACCGGTGTCCTTAGGCCAAATGGAGAATAATAGTAAAGAGAAGATAATTGACTGGGGGATATACCAAATATTTCGGTACCATACTCCAAACAGATCAGAAACCAAGACCAGCAAGATCAGCAGGAACTATCGCGAATAGAAAGAATAGATGATCCAGAGAGAGAGAGTCTACAAAATTTAGACATCTCTGCAACCCCTTCTCCATCATTTATGGACATATTGATGATGCTTCAGAAAACTCTGAAAGGGATACTGGAAGTTACAATGTTAAATAACGGGGCTTTGAACACGCAAAAACTATATTTGAAAAAGATTGAGGAGGAGCTGCAAGGCATCAGAGGCCAGATGCCGTATATGATGAGGCCAGTAGCAGATATCCAGTCTACAGAACAGAAAGAAATCCCAGAAACCTTCCATAACGTTTATATATCTAAATGTCCGATGTTGGTAAAAAGAAGAGGGAGAATTTAAGATATAGCTCCCGGTACAATAGGGGTCAAGCCAAAAGAAAGTTCGGCAGAAAGATGAAATCTAAAGTAGAAATAAGGGGAAAAAATAAGGGAAAGGAGAGAGTGGATAACTTAAAAATCCCGGCATCGTTAAGGGTACCCACCAAGATCCCCGGAGCTGAGAGCAAGAAGAAGGGCCCCAATAAGCAAGTAAATATTCAGAGTAGTACAGGCCCAAAAAAGGATCAATTAAAAGCAAAATTGGATCTAAAATTAAACAATGCGGGTAACAAAATAAAAATCCAGACGTATCAAAGTCAAGGAGTAACAGGCCTACAACAAGGGAAAATAGATGTAAAAAATAAACAGGGGTATGATAGGAGGGAAAATACCAGACAGGTGGATATAGAGATCCCCGAGATAGGGTTAGAGGTGGGAGGCAATAAATGGCTGTACCTCGAACCAGAGCATCCCGAAAAGAAGGGAAAAAAAAAGGAAAATTATACCCTTAAATAGATCCCAAATCCTATTTTCATTTTCTAGATGCCCTAGCCTGAGGGGCATAGGAACAAAAGATTTGAGACAGGTGGGCTTTATAGAAAATATAAATGGAAAGGAAATTACAAGAGTACTACTCTATTCTGACCTGGTAAAATTGGCAATTTTGGAAGCTGAGGGAGAGATACAGCAGGAAGGTATAAGGTTAATTACAGAGAGAGAACTAAAGGGATATTGCCATCCAGGATGCAGCTTCCTTAAATGTCATGCAGGTCTTGGTAAGAGACAGGTGAGGCTGTGGGAGGATAAAGAAGAAGGAGGGAGTACCCTGAATGTAGTAGTTAATAACTCAGTCAACGATAACTTATGGGGTAACTGGAGTCAAAGAAGTAGTCCCGCAGGCCCCTCCCAGTGGTATAGGGAAGATATGGTTGAAGATGGAGGTCTAAGTGAGGTGGAATAGGATAAAGGGGTGTCGCATAGCCTAAATTTTCTATCATGGAATATAAATGGTCTTGGAGACATATTAAAACAAGAATGTATAAATAAATTAGTAAGAAATGTTGAAATTATTTGTCTGCAAGAAACCTGGCTATGCGACGAAACCCCAATATTCGATGGCTTTCTCCAGTTCCACCGACCAGCCAAGAAAAAAAGGTTTGGTCGCTCATCAGGGGGATCATGACCCTACTGTCTACAAAAGTAGCTAATAATGCGATCTTGTTGAAAGTAAAATGTAAATGGCTCCTGGTATGTAGACTCTCCTTGCTGTTTTCTGAAACAAAAAATGAAAATGTGATCATTATAAATGTGTATATGCAATGGGAGAATGCTAAGGAGTATGGAATTGAGCTGGGGTATTTTAAAGAGGATATAGATTTGCTGTGTGAAAAGTATGATTTGGATATGTTTTTTGTCGTGGGGGATTTTAATCATAAATTGTACCCAAAGGAGGTAGATATCTGGCATAGGGATATACTAGACGCATATGAAATAAAACAAGCAACTTTCCTAGCCTGTGAACCAACAAGACAGGATAAAGACCTGGGCAATTATCTAGGCACAAAGGGTCTATTCTGCCTTTATGGCAGATTAGAATCAGACTGCCCAGCAAAGAAGACATTTAAAATAGGCACTCAGAATTGCCCGATAGACTATGTCTTTATGTTTGCCTGGAATTTTTCACTCATAATGGATTTTAAGATATTTAGGGAAGAAGGCAGTGACCACAATCCACTGAAGCTGAAGATTCAAGGGGAACCCCGAAACCCAGAGATAAAGTAATTTTACAACAAGTGGAATATCCTAAAAGAGTGACAACCAGATTAACGGAAGAGTACATAGAAAAATTAGGAAAATTCCAACAGAAGGTACTCCTGGGAGAATTAGGGGTCAAGAAGCTGAAATGGTATGAGGGAAAAATAGACCAAGTGGTGCAATGCCTTCGAATAGAATTAAAAAAAGATAAAATAGACCAACAAAAAACACCAGTTAGGCGGCCAAAATGGTTTACTATAGACTGTCTAAAGAAAAAAAGAGAGCTAAGGAAAGCTATAAGAAGCATTAGTAAAAAATTTGACCAGAAGAGTCAAAGTTATCTTAATAAATTGAAAGGAGAGTATAAAAAATTGACTATGAGTGCAAAAAGGGCGTACAAAGATAAATGCTGGAAAAATCTGCTGGAATCTATTGAATCAAAAAATATAAGACAGTTTTGGAAGCTGGTAAAAGTAGCAGCTGATCACCCAGTAGGGGCAATGAATTGTGCAGTAGATGAGGCAGCATGGGAGAATTACCTGAAGGAATTGTATAGCCCGCATAGAGAACAAGAAGTTGAAGAGCCCCAGCCGTGGCAAGAGTTAATGGAAGAATTGAAATCGGATTTTGCAGAACAGAACGTAAAAGACATAATAAGTAAATTAAAATTAACACGAGCTGCAGGACCAGATAATCTCCCCGCAATAATAATAAAGTCACAGATGATGTGGTGGGTGAGATTTTTTCCCCTCATGTTCTCTGCAATTTTAGATGGTGGACAAATACCAAAGAATTGGAAAGGGGCTATAATAAGGCCAGTCCATAAAAAAGGTAATATGAATGCACCACAAAATTACAGACTGATTAACCTACTAGATATTGGGGAAAAAGTCTTCTCAAAAATAATTCTGAACAGATTACAGAATTGGGTAGAGGAATTTTCAATTGTACCAGTTGAACAGGGGGCTTTAAAGAAGGCCACTCCACGATCGACCACTGTTTCGCTTTGTGGGCAGTGGCACGTAAATCAATAGAACAAAATGGTAAGTTGTGTTGTTGTTTTATAGATTTCCGAGCAGCATTTGATTCAGTCGACCGAAAGGTGCTCTGGGATACCCTTGTAAAGAGAAACATTCCCGAAGGTTTGTTGGCATTAATAAAAGAGCTTCATAGCGGAAATTGGGCACAAATAATTAGAGACACAGAAGGGTCATTGACGCCCAAAATAGCAATTAAGAATGGCCTTAGACAGGGCTGCGTGCTGGCCCCCCTGTTATTTGCCATATTTTTAGGAGATTTACCAGTAAGCCTTGAGGCTGAAAGAAGTGCCAGTCCACGAATGGATGGAAATAAAGTGTCCTGCCTCTTATATGCTGACGATCTGGTTATTCTGGATCAGACTGAAATAGGCCTTCAAAGAAAGTTGAATATTTTTAATGAATATTGTGAAAGGAAACTTTTAACTGTAAATATGGAAAAGACAAAAATGTTATGCTTTGGGCAAAAAGTGATCAGTTTTAACTGGTTTTTAGGAGACCAGAAGCTAGAAATAGTGAATGAATATCGCTACCTTGGGATGTGGTTTGATAGGTCTTTAAAGTGGCATACTCACATAGAAGCCCAGAAAGCGAAAGCTTACACATCGATCTGTGGTCTGAAAAAATTTAATCGAGACTATGGAGATATGTCCCACAGACCACTGTTAAAGGCTTTTAGTGCGATGATACCTCCACAAGTACTTTATGGAGCAGAAGTTCTCTATTTAAGTGGTAAACAAGATTGGGATCTAGAGGAAGGGAGGTGCCTGAAAACTCTGCTGTCATTGCCACAATCGTCAATGATTCAAGCAATAAGAAAAGAGCTAGGCACTACTGCATGGAGGGTTCAGTCACAAATGATTTTAATAAGATTTTGGAAACGTTTGGATCAAGAAACAGGCCAAAAGATATCTCAGTGGTGCAGAAAAGAGATTCAATGTAGTAACCTAAAATGGGCTAAAAAGATAAGGAAGGAAATATTATTGGTCTGTGAGAATGTAAAGGTGAAAATTTGTCTAGATTCCCTGAATGTAGAATTCAGTAAAAGCGATCTCAGAAATAAAGGGCTAGTAGCCTCTAGACGAGCAGATATGGATTATCTGGCTAAGAAAAAATCAGTACAATTTATGAGAGATGCATGGCTAAATGAAAACTGGTTCCCTTATCTGGATATTCTACCAAACCACTGGTACAGACAGGAGATTTTAAGACTGAGAATAGGTATAAATCCCTGGTTAGTAAATGAAGAACTAAAAAACAAAATGCTGTATCAGGATGGGTACTGTAAGTGCACTCTGGGAACTAAAGGTGATATATTGCACATCTTGTTAGATTGTGCAACAGTATTAGAGCAGCGTAAAAGATATCTTCGCCCAATACTTCTAAAATATGATATAAGGCTACGGATACAGGCGGTTAAATTATTCACTGAAATGCCTAATCTTGAGATTGCGATTGCACTAGGGAACTATATGAAGGAAGTTAAAAGGTTCCTTAGTGAGAATTAGTTTTTATCTTTTATAAATCTTAAACTATTTCTATTTTTAAGGATTAACATTTGCATAGTATTTTAAAAATGTTTTAAGCTTTGTATAATTTTTAGAAAGAATGGTGTAGCCCTGTGCAGAAAAGTCATTATTACTATTTCTCCTCACTGATAATTTATTAACTTTTGACATTGAGAATGTATAAATTGTGTTGTTTTATTTTGCTTTTTTATTGGTATTACCACTGTTTAAAGACTAAGGTCTAAATAAACATAATTTTGAATTGAAAAAGTGCCCCTACCACCAAAGTCGAGTTTGGGCACAATTTACTTTTTAAAAGCAGTCCTGGCACCCAGTGGTGCTTTTAAACTGACCTTAGGCTTCAGCAGTGCACACATGCAAGTGCAGAAAAAGGCTGCTGGCCTCTAAACTGCCCTGCTCCAGGGTACT
This sequence comes from Calotriton arnoldi, assembly GCA_963921515.1. NCBI lineage: Eukaryota > Metazoa > Chordata > Amphibia > Caudata > Salamandridae > Calotriton > Calotriton arnoldi. Next base: position 72,815 of record CAWUFW010014250.1, on the reverse strand, counting down.
GGGGACTTCTAGGTAGTTTCAATCCCCTGCCCTATTATATACTAGGGGCTTATGGGGTAGGTCATGCCAATTACAGGGGTACCCCACCATACCATAGTGTACCCTAGTGTATGTTAGGTGTTTTAACTGTATTCTAATGTTTTCCTTTCAGCTTGGCACTGGCCCTGGGCCTGGTTAGGCAGAGCCCAGGGTCAGTCAGAGTCAGTTACCACCAGTACCAGTCAGCAAAAAGTTGGGGGGTGCCCAGGGCACAGGATGACTTTGCAACACCTCCCCTGAGAGGGGTTTGGAACATCGCAGAACAGACTAGGCCCAAAGTTTGTCCACGAAGCCCACTGAGGGAACTTGCGGTCTTGCAGCTTAGTAACCTGGGCTTCAAAGTTCTAAATGGACGGCCTCCACAGGATGTTCCTCCAAACTGGTTAAGAACTGATGAAAATCACGATATTACCTTGATTATTCCATATGTAACAGGTAAATGTTCACCTTAGTTGAAAGTTATTGCATAGTTCTCCGCTCTGAAAGCGACCATCATCCTCAGGTCATAAGAATAAATACCAACCTGCCCCAACATAATCCAGCTTGCGCCACCAGCAAGAGAATTTATATTGATAACTTTAGGCACCTCAAATGGAGCGATGACACTTATGGCAAAATTGCGGCCCAATGTATAACAACTATTGGAAGGGCAGTCACTGGAAACATCTCTCCGATTGATGAATGGACAAACCTTCTCACTTCACTTTTTGTGAAACTTCCACGTTCAAGCTTTGCCGCTACCTCACACTCACAGCAGAGCTACAACAAGACTTTCCCTCCCACTGCCACAATCTAAACATTAAAGAAAGCTCAGACATTGCCATGAGAGGAGCTCGAAAAAATGTTGGCAATAATGAGATAACAATGCCATTTAAGCAGGCACAAAATTGTTATAAGCAAGCAATTCGGTCAGAGAAGGCAAGTAGTTTAGATCACTTTTGGGCGATTCTCCTTTACAAAAGTAAGAAAACCAACTCAAAGAATTTTTGGGCCCTGGTAAATCAGCAAGTAAACAGTCTGGCAGATCCGGATGACCAAACATTTCTGAGCCAGAATGGTCATCCTTCCTCTCTAGGCACTTTAAGTCGAGTGGCCCTGATTGCCAGACTGGTCCTAATCTCTAGGAAGGGAGTGATAGGTGCTCTACTGGCGCAAATGAGGCTACTACCTCTGCCACTTATAAAGATCATAATTGCTCAACTTCCCACCTCACAGACTCAACATCTCTGTCAAGCCAGCTGCATCAGGTTCTGGCCCAGACCAGATCAGATGGGGCCCCTGAGCCCAATGGCCTCCCTCTGGCCCTTTTCAAGCAGGACATCCCCTTTGGGGCCGGAAAGCTCTCTCTGCTTTTTGACTACTGCTTAAGGAGCTCGGTAATACCCATTCCTAAAACACCTAGCTAGGTGGTGCCGGTCTTCAGAAACTTTAATCTGCATTGTATGATGGATCCTTTGAACATATCTGCAGTTGCCCAGTTTTACTTGAGCATCGAAAATCTCTCCTGAAGCGTAAATGGAACAAACTGGGTTATTCGAGGCCACTATCCCTTCCCTCAAACTCAACAACACCACTTTGAACATCCTGTTGGTTAAGTGTTTCCGTTTAGTAGCTTAGAGCTCTGCAGCCTGAGGGTTCCATTGAGTGGTTCCAGCCTAGGCACCCCAGTGGATTCCCGCCGGGGCCTTCACTACAAAGGCGAACTCATTGTTTTGAATCATCAGCTCGTTTGAAGAAAGCGCTGTACAGGCCCTTGAGCGGACCGACGTTTAATGACCACTGTTGTACTCATGAAACTTTAGTCATTGCATGCTGCAAGGCCTACCCTCTCATCTACTCACTTTGTGTGACTATGTAAGGAATCTTAATGTATCTTTCTTGTCACTGTAGTTATTGCACTTTGCACTTAGCCTCATTCGTGCTGTGTGATTTATGCCTCTGGCTAAGTTAATTTGTTGCTGCCACTGCTCTCCATTACCTGGCACGTTGCACCTTATTGCGAATTTTCTCCGTTTTGATTTACTGTGGCTTTAACATCGAATTTGAGTGCGATCTCCAGGACGCCCTCTAGGGGCTCATTGCTTGCAGACTTGATTTATGAACAGTTGCTGCTATCATTTTGATATTGCATCTCGTACTTTGCTTGAAAGAATACGCTTTTTCTATATTTCTTTACAACTTGAAGTTTGTTTCAATATGCTTGCAACTAGTAACAACGCCCTTGCCGCTAAGTGCGCACCACAGCTTTCTTGTGCTTTGTCGCTGTTGACAAAAGTGGTAACTTTTTGCACTTTGCATTTGTTTGAATAAATATGCCTAGTAACAATGTTCTTGCCTCTAGGTTTGTATGATAGTTCATCTGTGCTTTTAGTTTTTGGCAAAAGTGGTCATTTTTACTTCAAATTGCACTTTGCGCCTATGGTTACAGGCCCCTAGCTCAGCCTATTGGTATGAGTCTGTGAAACACATAGGCTTACTTTTTCAATTTTTTTTACTGTACTATCTGCATATTACACGCCTCGCCTCTCTATCGAGGCGAATCAAACGTGAAGTTATTATGCTTGTTTATTTGTTAACCCCTTCGCTGCTAGGCCTTTCCCCCCCCTGTGCTAAGCTTTTTTTGGGCTATTTGGGGTAGTGCGTGCTTAGGCCCCTGTAACTTTTTGACCACATAAGGTATCCACGCCAAATTTGCGTCCTTTTCTTCCAACATCATAGGGATTCTAAAGGTACCCAGGGTTTGTGGATTCCCCTGGAGGGGTCCCAGAAATTAGTCAAAATACAGCTAAATTTTGTTTTTTGGGGGAAAAATGGGAAAAAAGGGCTGCAAATGAAAGCGTCTGGGTTTTTCCCTGCAAATGGTATCCAAAAAGCGTTTGTGGGGCTGAAATCACCATTTTCCCAGCTTTTAGGGAATGACAGACTTTTGTCAGAAAACCAACATTGTTTACACAGTTTTGGCATTTTTCTGGGACATAGCCTATTTTGCTATTTTTTGTGCTTTCAACCTCCTTCCACTTAATGGTAGAAATGGGTATGAAAGCAATAATGAATCCTGGAAAGCTATACATTTTTGAAAAGTAGACAAAATTCTGAATTCAGCAAGGGGTCATTTGTGTAGATCCATCAAGGTTTCTTTATAGAAACGTACAGTTAAATATAGAAAAAATTGAAAATTAGTTGAAAAAAACAGCCTTTTGAGTCAACATTTTCACCTGTAACTTCTTCTAATTATGACAGCTCTTTGAAAGCAATATACCGTTACATCCGCTGGACCTTACTGGTTGTGGGGATATATAGGACTTGTAGGTTCACCAAGAACCCGACGAACCCAGAGTAAAAAACTGAGCAGCAATTTGCAATGGCTTTTTATTATGTACCGGGAATATAGCAATTATTGTGGGAAAATGTATACATGGAAAAATTGGTATGAACGACACCTATGTATTTCTGAAATGGGAACAAGTTATAGAGTTTAGAAACAGTAGAATTTGCACATTTTTTAAATTGGGAATACTCATACTAGCATGAGAATTATCGGTCATTTTTCAAAATGACTTTTTTTTACACAATGTCTTTCAATTGGAAGGCAGAAATGCATCGAAAGTCAATAGGTAATAACAGTTGCTTTACAAATCTGAATTACCCTAAGTCTCCCAATAAAAATGGTACCTCACTTGTGTGGGTAGGCATAGTGCCCACGACAGGAAATGGCTCAAAACCCAACGTGAACACACCACATTTTCTCAATGAAAAATTACCCTTTTTTTGCAAAGTGCCTAGCTGTAGTTTTTGAACCCTAGCTCTCCCGGCACCTAGGGAAACCTAGCAAACCTATACATTTTTGAAAACTAGACACCCAGGGGAATCCAGGATGGGGAGACTTGACTGCCTCCCACCAGGTTCTGTTACCCAGAATCCCTTGCAAACCTAAAAAATTGTCCAAAAAAACACATTTTCCCCACATTTCTGTGCTGGAAAGTTCTGGAATCTGCCTGGATCCACAAATTTCCACCCACCCCGCGTTCCCCAAAGTGTTCCGAGAAAAATGGTACCTCACTTGTGTGGGTCGGCCTAGTGCCCACGGCAGGAAACGGCGCAAAACGCAATGTGGACATACCTCAATTTCGCAGTGAAAAATGACCCTTTTTGGCAAAGTGCCTAGCTGTAGTTTTTGAACCCTAGCTCTGCCGGCACCTAGGGAAACCTAGCAAACCTATACATTTTTGAAAACTAGACACCCAGGGAATTCAGGATGGGGTGACTTGACTGCCTCCCACCAGGTTCTGTTACCCAGAATCCCTTGCAAACCTAAAATATTGTCAAAAAAAACACATTTTCCCCACATTTCTGTGCTGGAAAGTTCTGGAATCTGCGTGGAGCCACAAATTTCCACCCACCCCGTGTTCCCCAAAGTCTTCCGAGAAAAATGGTACCTCACTTGTGTGGGTTGGCCTAGTGCCCGTGACAGGAAACGGCGCAAAACGCAACGTGGACAAACCTCAATTTCGCAGTGAAAAATTACCCTTTTTTGGCAAAGTGCCTAGCTGTAGTTTTTGAACCCTAGCTCTGCCGGCACCTAGGGAAACCTAGCAACCCTATACATTTTTGAAAACTAGACACGCAGGGGAATCCAGGATGGGGTGACTTGACTGCCTCCCACCAGGTTCTGTTACCCAGAATCCCTTGCAAACCTAAAGAATTGTCAAAAAAAACAAATTTTCCCCACATTTCTGTGCTGGAAAGTTCTGGAATCTGCGTGGAACCACAAATTTCCACCCACCCCGCGTTCCCCCAGGTCTCCCGATAAAAATGGTACCTCACTTGCGTGGGTTGGCCTAGTGCCTGCGACAGGAAACGGCAGGAAACGCAATGTGGACATACCTCAATTTCGCAGTGAAAAATGACCCTTTTTTGGCAAAGTGCCTAGCTGTAGTTTTTGAACCCTAGCTCTGCCGGCACCTAGGGAAACCTAGCAAACCTATACATTTTTGAAAACTATACACCCAGGGGAATCCAGGATGGGGTGACTTGACTGCCTCCCACCAGGTTCTGTTACCCAGAATCCCTTGCAAACCTAAAATATTGTCCAACAAAACACATTTTCCCCACATTTCTGTGCTGGAAAGTTCTGGAATCTGCGTGGATCCACAAATTTCCACCCACCCCGTGTTCCCCCAGGTCTCCCGATAAAAATGGTACCTCACTTGCGTGGGTTGGCCTAGTGCCAGCGACAGGAAACGGTGCAAAACGCAATGTGGACAAACCTCAATTTCGCAGTGAAAAATGACCCTTTTTTGGCAAAGTGCCTAGCTGTAGTTTTTGAACCCTAGCTCTGCCGGCACCTAGGGAACTAGCAAACCTATACATTTTTGAAAACTAGACACCCAGGGGAATCCAGGATGGGGTGACTTGACTGCTTCCCACCAGGTTCTGTTACCCAGAATCCCTTGCAAACCTAAAAAATTGTCCAAAAAAACACATGTTCCCCACATTTCTGTGCTGGAAAGTTCTGGAATCTGTGTGGAGCCACAAATTTCCACCCACCCCGCGTTCCCCCAGGTCTTCCGATAAAAATGGTACCTCACTTGCGTGGGTTGGCCTAGTGCCCGCGACAGGAAACGGCGCAAAACGCAATGTGGACAAACCTCAATTTCGCAGTGAAAAATGACCCTTTTTGGCAAAGTGCCTAGCTGTAGTTTTTGAACCCTAGCTCTGCCGGCACCTAGGGAAACCTAGCAAACCTATACATTTTTGAAACCTAGACACCCAGGGGAATCCAGGATGGGGTGACTTGACTGCCTCCCACCAGGTTCTGTTACCCAGAATCCCTTGCAAACCTAAAAATTGTCAAACAAAACACATTTTCCCCACATTTCTGTGCTGGAAAGTTCTGGAATCTGCGTGGAACCACAAATTTCCACCCACCCCGCGTTCCCCCAGGTCTCCCGATAAAAATGGTACCTCACTTGCGTGGGTTGGCCTAGTGCCTGCGACAGGAAACGGCAGGAAACGCAATGTGGACATACCTCAATTTCGCAGTGAAAAATGACCCTTTTTTGGCAAAGTGCCTAGCTGTAGTTTTTGAACCCTAGCTCTGCCGGCACCTAGGGAAAGCTAGCAAACCTATACATTTTTGAAAACTAGACACCCAGGGGAATCCAGTATGGGGTGACTTGACTGCCTCCCCCCAGGTTCTGTTACCCAGAATCCCTTGCAAACCTAAACAATTGTAAAAAAAAACACATTTTCCCCACATTTCTGTGCTGGAAAGTTCTGAAATCTGCGTGGATCCACAAATTTCCACCCACCCCGCGTTCCCCCAGGTCTCCCGATAGAAATGGTACCTCACTTGCGTGTTTTGGCTTAGTGCCCGCGACAGGAAACGGCGCAAAACGCAATGTGGACAAACCTCAATTTCGCAGTGAAAAATGACCCTTTTTTGGCAAAGTGCCTAGCTGTAGTTTTTGAACCCTAGCTCTGCCGGCACCTAGGGAAACCTAGCAAACCTATACATTTTTGAAACCTAGACACCCAGGGGAATCCAGGATGGGGTGACTTGACTGCCTCCCACCAGGTTCTGTTACCCAGAATCCCTTGCAAACCTAAACAATTGTAAAATAAACCACATTTTCCCCACATTTCTGTGCTGGAAAGTTCTGGAATCTGCGTGGAGCCACAAATTTCCACCCACCCCGCATTCCCCCAGGTCTCCCGATAAAAATGGTACCTCACTTGCGTGGGTTGGCCTAGTGCCTGCGACAGGAAACGGCACAAAACGCAATGTGGACATACCTCAATTTCGCAGTGAAAAATGACCCTTTTTTGGCAAAGTGCCTAGCTGTAGTTTTTGAACCCTAGCTCTGCTGGCACCTAGGGAAACCTAGCAAACCTATACATTTTTGAAAGCTAGACACCCAGGGGAATCCAGGATGGGGTGACTTGACTGCCTCCCACCAGGTTCTGTTACCCAGAATCCCTTGCAAACCTAAAACATTGTCAAAAAAACCACATTTTCCCCACATTTCTGTGGTGGAAAGTACTGGAATCTGCGTGGATCCACAAATTTCCACCCAGCCCGCGTTCCCCCAGGTCTCCCGATAAAATGGTACCTCACTTGCGTGGGTGGGTCAAAGACCGGCGACAGGCAAGGGCCCAAAAGCTATTGAGGTGACATCAAAATTACATATTACAAACCAGCCTGGTTTTGCATGGGGGTCCCATGAGTTTTGGTCCGGGGCTCGGCGGCCATCTGGGGAAACCTACCTAACCCACACATTTCTGGAAACTAGACACCCGGGGAGTCCAGCGAGGTATGGCTTGCGTGGGTCCCCCATCATTCTCCTACCCATAGTCCCCTGCAAACCTCAAATTTCGCGGAAAAATCCACTTTTTTCTCACATTTCTGTGTGGGAAATTTCTGGAATCTGCGTGGATCCACAAATTTCCTCCCACCCAGCGTTCCCCTAGGTCTCCCGATAAAAATGGTACCTCACTTGCGTGGGTGGGTGAAGGACCCGCGACAGGCAAGGCACCAAAAGCTATTGAGGCGACATCAAAATTACATATCACAACCCAACCTGGTTTTGCATGGGGGGTCCCATGAGTTTTTGGCCCAGGGCTCGGCATCCGTGTAGGGAAACCTACCTAACCCATACATTTCTGGAAACTAGACACCCAGGGGAGTCCAGCGAGGTATGGCTTGCGTGGGTCCCCCATCATTCTCCTACCCATAGTCCCCTGCAAACCTCAAATTTTGCGGAAAAATCCACTTTTTTCTCACATTTCTGTGTGGGAAATTTCTAGAATCTGCGTGGATCCACAAATTTCCTCCCACCCAGCGTTCCCCCAGGTCTCCCGATAAAAATGGTACCTCACTTGCGTGGGTGGGTGAAGGACCCGCGACAGGCAAGGCCCCAAAAGCTATTGAGGCGACATCAAAATTACATATCACAAACCAACCTGGTTTTGCATGGGGGTCCCATGAGTTTTTGGCCCGGGGATCGGCATCCATGTAGGGAAACCTACCTAACCCATACATTTCTGGAAACTAGACACCCGGGGAGTCCAGCGAGGTATGGCTTGCGTGGGTCCCCCATCATTCTCCTACCCAGAATCCCCTGCAAACCTCAAATTTCGCCGGAAAATTCACTTTTTGTCAAATTTCTGTGTGGGAAAGTTCTGGAATCTGCGTGGATCCACAAATTTCCTCCCACCCAGCGTTCCACCAGGTCTCCCGATAAAAATGGTACCTCACTTGTGTGGGTAGGCATAGTGGCTGCAACAGGAAATGGCCCAAATCGTACTGTGGAGACTTCAAAATTACCTATAGCAAAACTACCTGGTTTTGGGGAGGGGGGGCACCTGAGATTTTGGCCCCGGGCTCGGCGGCCATCTTGGGAAAGTACCAAACCCAAACATTTCTGAAAACTAGACACCCGGGGGAGTCCAATGAGGTATGGCTTGCGTGGATCCCCAACGTTTTCCCTACCCAGAATGCCATGCAAACCTCAAATTTAGTTGAAAATAACACATTTCCCACATATTTGTGTGTGGAATCACCGTGCCGGCACAAATGTCCTACCACCCAGCGTTCTCCTTGTTCTCCTGAGTAAAATGATACCTCACTTGTGTGGGTGGGCCAAAGGCCTGTGGCTAGGAAGAGCCCAAAACATAGAGATTTAGAGTATAGCACCGAGAATTCTAAGCGCTACATTTTTTAAAAAATAAGTTTTTAGCCAATTCTGCTTTGGACACCCACACAAGTGAGGTATCATTTTACTCAGGAGAACAAGGAGAACGCTGGGTGGTAGGACATTTGTGCCGGCACGGTGATTCCACACAGAAATATGTGGAAAATGTGTTTTTTTCAACTAAATTTGAGGTTTGTATGGCATTCTGGGTAGGAAAACGTTGGGGGATCCACGCAAGCCATACCTCATTGGACTCCCCCGGGTGTCTAGTTTTCAGAAATGTTTGGGTTTGGTACTTTCCCAAGATGGCCGCCGAGCCCGGGGCCAAAATCTCAGGTGCCCCCCCCCAAAACCAGGTAGTTTTGCTATAGGTAATTGTCAGGATTCTAAGCCGGTACGCACTATCTGCCCTCCATACGAGGAAACAATCGAGAGGACACCCGTGCTATGGAACTACAATCACCGGCATGCAACGCGAGTCGCGTAACACGTGACTCGGACGTTACGCAGGAAAGGAATAAGGGCGGCGACGGCCTGGAAACGCCGCCGATTATTCTTCCGGGATCACTGATGTGGATTCCTCCGGCTACACTTCGGATTTAGTCAGGCGGTAAGAGTGCTCCCGCACTAATCTGTGACTACCCCCTGCTGCAACAGAACGCTGGTGAGTTCACCGGGGTTTTTCTAAAGAACTCCCCTGTTGGTTGAGACACGCAGTTTTGCGGTCTCTTGCAGGGGAGCTTAGGTGCCTATAGTGGCGCTTGGGTTTGCTCTTTTCCCTGTTGGTGAAACCGAGAAACACGTCCGGTTTCGTGCAGGGAAAACAACGAGGCACCCGCGATAATTCCGGATATCAAAACAATATCACGGGATATTTTGACCAGGACATGTATGTTTTCACATTTTTTCTTTATTTGAACTTCCTTAAAGAAACCTACTGCTTTATTGGGTGATATTGGGAGCCCAAAGTTATTTACCTTCTTGGGTCCCTTACACCAATGGATTACAGAATCTAGCTACGATTTGTTAAGGGTCCAGAGTAACCCTCTGTTTATTATCATTTGGTGGTTCCTTCTTTTATTTGGCGTCTTCAGGAGGGAGGCCGTTTATGGAGGGGATAGAACCAAGCTAACAGAACGCAGGACATATAGCCTGGAAGGTGTCCTGACTGTGCCATTCCCCTCTGCTCTCTTCTGATGTTCAAGTCTCTTTTTCCTTTTATTTCAGGTAGGGGGTGTTGTATAGAGGGGCAAGCAGTATAGTAATGGTTCTAGGGAAAATCAAGTAAAGAGACCTTACATTGGTTTCCTTTTTTCTTTTGTCTCCCTCACAGATCTCCCTCCCCGCAGTTCCTACCCTTTCCTTCCCCGCTCAATTACCCCAACAGTCTGTGTACGTATCTCTATTCCAGACTTGGGGTGGTTCAGAGGTGGGCCCCCTTTGAGCAACAGCACGACCCCGAGGAATCGGACGGAGAATCCTGACAGAATAATCGGCCCAAGAATTAACTTCCTCCTGGTCGTGCTGGGTTCATAGATGGCCACCTTAGAGGATGTGATGGCGGCTTTGGCAATTGTTCAAACTGAATTAGCTGCCTCACGCCAGGAGACAGCGGCCCTACAAGTTAGAGTGGACAGGTTACAACGTAATCCGTTCAATGCAGGGGAAACCCACCACCCATCGTCAGTAGTGGTGGAGATGCCTACCCAGATACCCTTGGCCCCTCCGGAGAGATATCATGGGGACATTAGGAAGGTACAGGTTTTCATTACGCAAGTGTTACTGCACTTCACCTGCAAACCAAAGATGTTCGCCACCAACCAAGCCCGAGTGGCTTTCCTGATCTCTTATCTGGGTGGGGAAGCCGCACAGTGGGCGGTTCCCATAGTGCGGAGAGATGACCCTCTACTTTACGATTGGGATGAATTCAGGGTGAACTTCGAGAAAACCTTTGATCGGTGAGCCGATACCTTCTCGGTGGATAGAGACCTGCTGGAGTTACGTCAGGGAACTTCTGATCTGGTTAGCTATCTGAACAACTTTCGGAGATTGGTGGCAGAAACCGATTGGCCGGAGGTCAAACAGTCGGCTATATTTTACCAAGGACTTACTGACGAGCTTAAGGACGTTTTTGCACAGATAGACCCCCAACCTAGTACCTGTGCGGCTCTCATAGAACTCACCCTCCGTATTGACCACAGGATACGAGAGCGCAAAGGAGAATACAGAAGGAAAGAGAAAAATGTTCCGTACAGCGAGCGTGCTTCCGGCATCGAGAAAACAATCCCCAAACCTGAACCCATGGAGATAGGAACGGTGAGAGCGTCCTTGACTCTAAGCGAAAGAGATTATCGTCGCAAACAAGGCCTATGCCTATATTGTGGAAAAAAGGGACATTTTCTTCGCGACTGTCCGGTCAAGCCAAAATATGGTCGACCTCGATCAGGGCCAACCGTCGCTGCGACCAATGGAAAGGAGGAAAACTGCCACGCTTGAGGGCTCGGGAAGGGATGTCTTCAAGCGGTCGTGTAATCCCTTCGGTAAACACCTTTGCCAGTGTAGAAACGGAGCACTTCTTTATACCGTTGGTCATAATGATCAACCAGAAACCCAAACACATCCAAGCTATGGTCGACTCGGGAGCCACTGGCTGTTTTATGGACCAGGAAGAGGCTCTACGTCTTGGAGCGCAACTGATTCCGAAGCCTACCCCAGAACTGGTGTACGCCATGGACGGCAAGGTTCTAGAGTCGGGACCAATCAGGCATAGCACTCCTGAGTATGAGCTCGTATACGAGGATTATCATAAGGAGAGGTTGTCTTTCAGCATCATACGGGCTCCCCAGTACGGCGTTATACTAGGTCTTCCCTGGTTACAGAGACACGAGCCCACCATTCAATGGACCAACAAATTGTTACAAATGGACTCTGCCTACTGTCAGAACCACTGCAATCAAGGAGTGACACGACCATCGAGTATTCTAGCAACTAGACACCATATCGCAACAGCTGCAGAAAAGAACGTGGTTTTGCCGGGGTGTTATGAGGAATACGATGATGTGTTCAACGATATTGAGGCAGAGACGCTGCCACCTCACAGAGAATATGATTGCCGCATTGACCTGATCCCGGGGTCGGTAGTCCCTTGTGGGAGAATATATGCACTTACGGTGCCCGAGAATAAATATTTACGGGAATATCTGGATAAATACCTGGAATTAGGATTTATACGTCCGTCCAGATCTCCAGCAGCTTCTTCTCTCTTTTTTATTCCGAAAGCAAACGGGGATCTGAGGTGTTGTATCGATTATAGAGCGCTGAACGCCATAACCGTAAGGAACCAATACCCGCTTCCATTGATCCCTGTACTCTTGGAGCAGGTGCGGTCGGCGGTTATATACACGAAGCTGGATCTGAGAGGGGCGTATCATTTGGTCCGAATACACCAGGGAGATGAATGGAAGACCGCTTTCAAGACAAGGTATGGGCTTTTTGAATACCTGGTTATGCCCTTTGGGCTTTGTAATGCCCCTGCGGCGTTTCAGTTCTTCCTGAATGAAGTTCTAAGAAGATACCTGGATCTCTTTGTCGTGGTCTATATAGACGACATCCTTATATATTCCACAACGGAGGAAGAACACGTCGTACACGTACGTCTGGTTTTACAAGCTCTGCGGAAGCATCGTTTGTTCTGCAAAATCTCGAAATGCGAGTTCCATGTGACCACGGTGGAGTTCTTAGGGGTCATGCTCACTCCCTCAGGGCAGGTAATGGCAGAGAGGAAAGTAAAGGCCATAGCCGACTGGCCCTGTCCTCGCAACGTAAAAGAGATACAGAGCCTGTTGGGATTCGCAAACTTCTACCGAAGATTCATACGAAGATTCTCTGACACGGTTGCACCCCTGACCAGGTTAACCAGAAAAAAGACCCCATTCCTGTGGACCGAAGAAACCCAAAAGGCGTTTGAATATCTAAAACAGTCTTTCACGTCGGCTCCGGTTCTGGCTCATGCCAATCCGGATCTCCTGTTCATCGTAGAGGCGGATGCTTCCGATATAGCGGTGGGAGCTGTGCTCTCTCAACGACATGAAACCACCGGGTGTCTTCACCCAATAGCGTTCATGTCCCGGAAGTTGAATACAGCAGAACAGAACTACACCATTGCCGAAAAGGAACTCTTAGCGATCAGGGACGCTTTCCTGGAGTGGAGGCATTGGCTGATGGGGGCGGTGCATCAGATAACGGTCTACTCAGACCACCGGAACCTTCAGTTTATGCGGGCCGCCCGCCACCTTACGCCACGTCAGCTCCGGTGGACGTTATTCTTTGCTGAGTACCATTTTGTGGTAACTTTCCGACCTGGTGTGGACAACAGAAAAGCGGACGCCCTCACAAGACAAGTCACTTCCCCGCTGCCGTCTGACGCTCCAGAAGAATCCATCATCGAACCCAGTAAGGTGGTAGGTGTTATACAAACCAACGACTTCCTTCACAAGGTTCGACAAGGTATACGTACGTTCACGTGGAGAAGCTGGCTCAAGAGTCATCCGGATTGGCAGATGCGGCAGGGTCTACCCATCAAAGGCCGACAAATACTGGTCCCTACCAACAACCTACGTAAAACAGTGTTCTCATGGTGCCACAACCTCCCGTGTGCAGGGCATCTGGGAGGTACAAAGACCCTGGAGAAAGTGTTGCGCCAATGTTGGTGGCCAACGGTTCGTTCGGATGTTCTAACATGGGTACACGAATGCCTTACGTGTGCCCAAATGAAATCTGACCATCAACAGACACAGGGGCTCCTACAAATCATGCCCACACCCGAAGCCCCATGGGAAAGAATCTCGGTGGATTTCATCGTGGGCCTACCCAAAGATCAGGGGAACACGGCTATCATAGTGGTCATTGATTATTTGTCCAAAATGGGCCATTTCATCACGTGCAAACAAGCACCCTCGGCAAGCCAGCTGGCCAAACTGCTGCTAGTCAACGTCGTCCGCCTTCACGGCCTTCCCAAAGTCATCGTGTCGGACAGGGGGGCCCAATTCACTGCAGGATTTTGGAGAACCTGGTGCACGGAGCTGCAAATAGCCTCTTCGCTCTCTACGAGCTTCCACCCTCAGACCGATGGGCAAACCGAGAGACTCAATCAAACCCTAAAGCAGTTCCTTAGGTGCTACGTCGATACTAATACTGACGCATGGGTGGATTGGTTGTGGGTGGCGGAGATTGCATACAACAATGCCAAACACTCCTCCACGCAGTTCACCCCCTTTTATAGCACATATGGGTTTCACCCTCGGTTTACTCCCTTAGTCGTCCCGAGCGCTAACAACACATACCCAGACCTACGCAAAAGGTTACAGCTTATGCGCAAAACACTGCTGACCACACGTAACAACTTGCTCAAGGCTAAAGAACGGTACAAGGTCCAGGCCGATAAACATCGGAGACCTGGTCCTTTGTACAACAGTGGGGATTGGGTCTGGTTATCAACAAGGCACATACGATTTAAACGTTATAGCATGTTTAACCCCAGGTTTATTGGCCCCTACCGAGTGGTTAAGCTTGTGAATCCTGTGGCAGTAAAGCTGAAATTGCCAGCCCATTTTCGGATTCATCCGGTGTTTCACGTTTTCCTCCTGAAACCCTCACATGGTCCGGCAAAGAAACTGCCCGACCCTGTTTGGGTTCAGGGTGAGCAGGAATACGAGGTCCGGGGTGTCCTGGATGCCAAGAGAATAAGGGGGAAGCTGTGGTATTTGGTGGCTTGGAAAGGCTATGGTCCTGAGGAGAATTCCTGGGAACCGGTTGGGGCGGTACACGCACCGAGACTTGTGGCCAGGTTCCATCGCCTACACCCTGAGAAGCCCTCGGGCAGGTAGTGCTCTCTGGGAGGGGGGATGTGCTGTCAGGATTCTAAGCCGGTACGCACTATCTGCCCTCCATACGAGGAAACAATCGAGAGGACACCCGCGCTATGGAACTACAATCACCGGCATGCAACGCGAGTTGCGTAACACGTGACTCGGACTTTACGCAGGAAAGGAATAAGGGCGGCGACGGCCTGGAAACGCCGCCGATTATTCTTCCGGGATCACTGATGTGGATTCCTCCGGCTACACTTCGGATTTAGTCAGGCGGTAAGAGTGCTCCCGCACTAATCTGTGACTACCCCCTGCTGCAACAGAACGCTGGTGAGTTCACCGGGGTTTTTCTAAAGAACTCCCCTGTTGGTTGAGACACGCAGTTTTGCGGTCTCTTGCAGGGGAGCTTAGGTGCCTATAGTGGCGCTTGGGTTTGCTCTTTTCCCTGTTGGTGAAACCGAGAAACACGTCCGGTTTCATGCAGGGAAAACAACGAGGCACCCGCGATAATTCCGGATATCAAAACAATATCACGGGATATTTTGACCAGGACATGTATGTTTTCAAATTTTTTCTTTATTTGAACTTCCTTAAAGAAACCTACTGCTTTATTGGGTGATATTGGGAGCCCAAAGTTATTTACCTTCTTGGGTCCCTTACACCAATGGATTACAGAATCTAGCTACGATTTGTTAAGGGTCCAGAGTAACCCTCTGTTTATTATCATTTGGTGGTTCCTTCTTTTATTTGGTGTCTTCAGGAGGGAGGCCGTTTATGGAGGGGATAGAACCAAGCTAACAGAACGCAGGACATATAGCCTGGAAGGTGTCCTGACTGTGCCATTCCCCTCTGCTCTCTTCTGATGTTCAAGTCTCTTTTTCCTTTTATTTCAGGTAGGGGGTGTTGTATAGAGGGGCAAGCAGTATAGTAATGGTTCTAGGGAAAACCTAGTAAAGAGACCTTACATTGGTTTCCTTTTTTCTTTTGTCTCCCTCACAGATCTCCCTCCCCGCAGTTCCTACCCTTTCCTTCCCCCGCTCAATTACCCCAACAGTCTGTGTACGTATCTCTATTCCAGACTTGGGGTGGTTCAGAGGTGGGCCCCCTTTGAGCAACAGCACGACCCCGAGGAATCGGACGGAGAATCCTGACAGTAATTTTGAAGTCTCCACAGTACGATTTGGGCCATTTCCTGTTGCAGCCACTATGCCTACCCACACAATTGAGGTACCATTTTTATCGGGAGACCTGGGGGAACGCTGGGTGGGAGGAAATTTGTGGATCCACGCAGATTCCAGAACTTTCCCACACAGAAATTTGTCAAAAAAGTGAATTTTTGGGCAAAATTTGAGGTTTGCAGGGGATTCTGGGTAGGAGAATGATGGGGGACCCATGCAAGCCATACCTCGCTGGACTCCCCCGGGTGTCTAGTTTCCAGAAATGTATGGGTTAGGTAGGTTTCCCTACATGGATGCCGAGCCCCGGGCCAAAAACTCATGGGACCCCCATGCAAAACCAGGTTGGTTTGTGATATGTAATTTTGATGTCGCCTCAATAGCTTTTGGGGCCTTGCCTGTCGCAGGTCCTTCACCCACCCATGCAAGTGAGGTACCATTTTTATCGGGAGACCTGGGGGAACACCTGGGTGGGAGGAAATTTGTGGATCCACGCAGAATCCAGAAATTTCCCACACAGAAATGTGAGAAAAAAGTGGATTTTTCAGCGAAATTTGAGGTTTGCAGGGGATTATGGGTAGGAGAATGATGGGGGACCCACAAAAGCCATACCTCGCTGGACTCCCCATTCTAGTTTCCAGAAATGTATGGGTTAGGTAGGTTTCCCTACATGGATGCCGAGCCCCGGGCCAAAAAGTCATGGGACCCCCCATGCAAAACCAGGTTGGTTTGTGATAGGTAATTTTGATGTCACATCAATAGGTTTTGGGCCATTCCCTGCCGCAGGTACTTGGCCCACCCATACAAGTGAGGTACCATTTCTATTGGGATACTTGGAGAAATGCTGGGGGTTTGGAAATTTGTTGTTACTTTCTGCAGTGTGAAAATTTGGGCACAAAAATGCAAGGAAAATGTCAGTCACATTTTGAGGTTTGCAGGACATTTTGGGTAAGATAACTTGTTGGGATCCACAAGAGAGACATCACCATGCACTCCCATGGGTGTTTAGTTTACAACAAAAACTACAGTTGTTAGGTTATTCTTAAATGAAATGTACAGCTTGGCAGAGAGACAAAACAGACAAAGATTACTGCACCGCCATCTATTCCTCAAACATACACACATACTGGTTGGATTTGGCACGAGGGCGAGTGATGGTTCAGTATATAAAATTGTATTAACAAGAGATTTCACAAAAATGAAATGCACTGTCAATAATTGAATGGACAAAAAAACTGAACCAGTGACTCGCAGCTCGTGAGCTGTAAAGCCACTTCAAGGCACCAACCGCTTTACAGGCCATTCACACACCTTTCATACATGATACACACAAGACCATTCACACCACCAGGCACAAAACCAACACATTACATTGACAAAAACAGAAAAGACACATTTTTATGCACAACCACCTATTCCTCAAGCACACATACATCCTGGTTGGATTTGGCACGAGGGTGAGTGATGGTTCAGTATATACAGTTTTATTAACCAGAGATTTCACAAAAATGGAATGCACTGTTACTTTAAAGGACAAGAAACTGAACCATTGACTCTCAGCTCGTGAGCTGTAAAAGCCACGACAAGGCACCAACCTCTTTACAGGCCATTCATACACCTTTCATACGTAAGACACATACAAAACCATTCACGCCAGCCGCGGGCTCAGCACATTACAACACTCACACCAGCACACAGCGCCATTCAAGGGCCCATCACTTTCACACGCCCACATTCCTGACACAACAACCACACCAGCTCACGGATTGCGTTGAGTGGCGTTTGGCTAGCAGTGTGTGTAGTGACCAGCAGCTAGTCACTACTCGCACACCGCCAGCCGAGCGCCAGTCCACGCACACCGCCAGCCAAGCGCCAGTCCACGCACACCGCCAGCCACGCGCCAGTCCACGCACACCGCCAGCCAAGCGCCAGTCCACGCACACCGCCAGCCAAGCGCCAGTCCACGCACACTGCCAACCAAGCGCCCGTCCACGTACACCGCCAGCCAAGCGCCAATAAAAACACACCGCCAGCCAAGCACCAATCAAAACACACCGCCACTCCACGCACATCGCCAGCCAAGCGCCAGTGCAAACACACCGCCAGACAAGCGCCAGTACAAACACACCGCCAGCCAAGCGCCAGTCCACGCACACCGCCAGCCAAGCGCCAGTACAAACACACCGCCAGCCAAGCGCCAGTACACGCACACCACCAGCCAAGCGCCAATCCAAACACACCGCCAGCCAAACGCCAGACCACGCACACCGCCACACAAGCGCCACTCCACGCACACCGCCATCAATTTAGGATTTTTTTAAATAAAAATAAGAAAACACAAACAAATTGCAAATAGATACAAATCTACTAACACAACATCTGAAACTCAATACACTACACAAATGCCAACCTTGAAACTGAACCAAAAATATTAAACAATAGAGGCCAGGCAGTTCACTTTACCACTCATGGATGCTCCCAAAAATTCTTTTGCGTGTGTACATTCTAAAACAAGCAGGCACACACAGCCCAGGGTTAGAAGGACACTCGGGGCAGTACATGCGAGTCTCCTTCCGCATACCTCTTCGCCAACAGACTCTACATCTCCTACTGGGAAAGTCTTTTGAGGGTGTGGGAGGAATGTGATCAGGAAAGTGGCGATCTTTCAATCTAGCAACATCCTCCACCAATCCAACTCTAGGAACACTTGCCTGTTCCACTAAAACAAGGCTGCCTATTACAGACTCTTGAAACTTAGCAAAAGTCATCTTTGACTCAGGACAAGAATCCTGGAACACAACAAAAGCATTAAAGGTTGCCAAGTGGAAAAGATGGATAGCCAACTTCTTGTACCAAATGTAAGCCTTACGAAGAGCAGCGTAAGGTTCCAACCTCTGATCTACTCTGTCAACACCACCCATGTGCTTATTATAGTCTAAAATGCACACAGGTTTGCGCGCTTCAGCAAACTGACCCCAAACAGTCACAGGTGCAGTGCTTTCATCATGGATGGTAGACAGCATGTAGACATCTCTCCTGTCTGAAAACTTCACAGCTAGAAGCTCCTCGCAACGCAACGCACTGCACTGTCCCCGCACAAGCTTTTTACAAACAAGTTCTTTTGGGAAACCTTTACGGTTAGAGCGGATTGTGCCACAAGCAACAGTGTCCACTTTGGCCAATTCCCTGAACAACCACACACCAGTGTAGAAGTTATCTACATATAAATGGTGGCCTTTGTTAAAAAATCCTCTTCCAAGTTCCCACACAATTTTCTCAGTCACTCCAAAAGTGGACGGACAACCAGGGGGTTAATACTGGAATCCTTACCGGTGTACACTCTGAAATTAGAGACATATCCAGTCCTACTGTCACACAGCATATACAGCTTAATTCCATAGCGTGCCCTCTTACTAGGAATGTATTGCCTAAAACCAAGCGGCCCTTGAACAACACCAAAGACTCATCCACTGCAATTTCTTTCCCTGGAGCATAGATCTCAGAAAATCGATCAACAAAGTGATCAATGACAGGCCGAATCTTAAAAAGACGGTCACATTCAGGGTGATCTCGTGGCAACGCTAAACCATTATCGACAAAATGCATCATCCGAAGCAGAAGCAAATACCTATCACGACTCATGACTGCCGGAAAAATAGCAGTTGCCAACAAGGGACTAGTAGACCAATATGAAGACATTGATGGCTTCCTTAGCAAGCCCATCAAAAAAGTTAAACCCAAGAACTTCTTCATCTCTTCCAGATTTGTGGGAGTCCACCGGGTAGCTCTAGAGTGGGGCTTAAGACTGGCACTGTTGTCCCTCAAAAACTGTTCGGCATACAAATTAGTCTGCTCAACAATCTCTGCCAAAAACACATCGTCCATAAACAACTGAAAAAAATGTATCGGCAAAAAGTTTTCAGTATTCACTCTACACCCTGGAACACCAGTAAAGTCTGGCAATGCCGGCTGCACCATGCCTGGGGCAACCCAGAGGTCAGCAATTTCAACGGGAAGCCTTGCAGCCCCATGCTGCAGCCCAGGTGCCTCTTGCCACACTATACCAACGGGAAGCCTTGCTGCCCCAGATGCCTCTTGCCGCACTATATCAACGGGAAGCCTTGCAGCCGCAGGCTGCAGCCCAGATGCCTCTTGCCGCACTACACCAACGGAAAGGCTTGCAGCCCCAGGCTGCAGCCCAGATGCCTCTTGCCGCACTATCGGCACATCAATGTCCTCCTCTAACACAGGCACTTCATCCGCACTAAGAGTATCTTCAGTATCGGATGATTCCATGTGGAGAGAAAACTCACTGCCTGAATCGTCCCCTGCCTCCTCTGCCTCAGATGCAGAGTCAGTCTCTGAACCATGGTCAGAGGAAGACTCAAAAAGCATACCAACAACCTGCTGAGCAGTAATCCTGCGGCTAGCCATTATCCTTACTAAGAAAGGAGACTGCACAAACAAGTCAACAACAACCAACACTGTGCAAAGCAAGTAAGTAAAAAAATGTGTGCCTTTATCACAAAGATCTATATACTCAAAAACTATACAATTCACTTACAAGAGACAGCTACACTCACCAGCACCTACTCTGCAGAGACACAGCAAAAACGATATCCCACTAGAAAGAAAAAAAACAAAACCAATGACTCACAAGACAACAAAATACACATCGAGCACAAATGCAAAATGTTTTTGACACTCAAAAAACAGAAGCCAAACATACTGCTATTATTACACCATTTGCAAAAAACAAATTCATGCAGAGAAATGAAACTCATTTACATTGTACAAAAAAACTCTCTTACCAAACACGTGCAACTACACAAACAGCAGAGCCACCAGTAACGAAACCGCAACCTGGAACAGTCTAAAGAGCAAAAGCCTTCAACTAGAACAAAAAAGGAGAAATAAAGCATTACAATTGCAATTCACAAAAAATAAAACAATTAACATTATAACACGCTATGTTACTACCCAAATGGTCAATCGGCCAGATGGGCCTTCAAATAGGGCTGAGAAAAATAGGGGGTGATCTTGCCCAAGGGATCGGGTGAGGTTGTCTGCCAGGCCAATCTGCCCCCCAGGTGGGGCAGAAAACAGCAGACAGAAATTTGCCCCCTTGCAAAAGTAATAAATCCCTGGTGCCTAATGGGGTTTTCTGCCCCCCGGGGGCAGAAAGGGCAAAAACTAGGCTGATCTGCCCCCAGGGGGGCAGAATACACATATAAAAAAATCTGCCCCCTGGAAGCGACCCTTGCCCAAGGGGTCGCTTCCATTTTTATTTAAACTACTTCCCTGGTGTCTAGTGGGGGTTTCTGCCCCCCCCTCCCGGGGCAGAAAGGCAAAAAAAGGGGCGATCTGCCCCAGGGGGGGGCAGAATGTCCAAACAAAGAAAAATGCCCCCCTGGAAGCGACCCTTGCCCAAGGGGTCGCTTCCATTTCATTTAAAAAATGAATCCCTGAATCTAGTGGGCTTTTCTGTCCCCCCCTGGATCCAAAAACGGTCGATCTGTCCCCAGGGGGGGCAGAAAAGTCTTGATAAAATTTTGGCCCCCTAGGAAGCGACCCTTGCCCAAGGGGTCGCTTCCATTTCATTAAAAAAATGAATCCCTGGATCAAGTGGGCTTTTCTGCCCCCCCTGGATCCAAAAACGGCCGAAAAAACAGTCGATCTGTCCCCAGGGGGGGGCAGAAAAGTCTTCATAAAATTTTGGCCCCCTAGGAAGCAACCCTTGCCCAAGGGGTCGCTTCCTTTATTTAAAAAAAAACATCCCTGGTGTCTAGTGAGGCATTCCTGCTCCACGATCGCGACGCTGTGCGCGATCGTGAAGCAGGAATGCCCTGCATTGAGACATCAGGGGAGAGGAAATACTCTTTCCTCTCCCCCGATGCCTCAAGGCATCCTGTTATGGCCCCCCGCCCCACCGCACCAACAAACACTCACCCTCCCTCTGGACACGCTGGAAAGAAATGATTTCCAGCGCGTCCAGCGCTTCCTGATGACGTCGGCGCGCGCTGTGCGCGCTGACGTCATGAGGAAGCGTGGGGGGGGCCGGGGGTGGCAGCGGAAACTCTTCCGCTGCCATCCCCCTCTGTGGGGGCAAGATCGATGCCCCAGGGGGGGAGCGCCAGCGCTTCCCCCAGGGGCTGTGCTCATGACGGAGCGGTTCCGTCATAAGCACAGCCCAACCGATGCTCATGACGGAACCGCTCCGTCATGAGCATCGAAGGGGTTAAAACTGTAATGTTTTTTAATTAACCACACAATACATATTTACCCATGTGTAATAAAAGGGGATTTAAGGCTTGGCAAAGGGGTTTGAAATGCCAAATTAAAGTGGCAGTCAAACTGCACACACAGGTTCTGCAGTGGCAGGCCAGAGACAGGTTTAAAGGGCTACTTGTGTGGGTGGCACAATCAGTGCTGCAGGACTAGTAGCATTAAATTTACAGGCTCAGGGCTCAGGTAAGCAGGCAAAAAGACTGAGGGAAGACCACCCTAAGGCTGGCAGGTCTAACACCTGGACATACATTTGTTAAAACTCTTAGACTCAAAATGTATTTGGAGTCCAGAAAGAAAATATGGGACATGTGCAAAGGGTCAACTTTAATAAGTTGTTAGTTTATTACAGTATAGCGAGAAATACAAATTAGTTCCAAAGTGTTTCATCGGTGCATTCGGAATTGTTTATGTTTAACATTTTGTTTTACTTGTTTTTGGATATGTTTACATAAGAAGCTCGTTAACGTCCAATGAAATTCTTCTGTAAAAACGGCAATATACAACTTCCAAGCGATGGTTTGAAAGATCCTTTAAGCCCCTTTTCAGAATTGGTGTCAACAAGCATTGGCAAAGCCAATAGGTCTCGCCTTTGTGACTATTGGCTCTGCCATTGCCTTTTGTACATACTGGCACGGCCCATTTGACAGGGGAGTGATTATGTTTTAAAGCATGCCGAAAGAAGAGTTAGTAAATGCTGCTCAAAGACAATTCACAGCCAGCAGAAAGCAATCTGCACATGAAAGACAAGCATGCAATGAAACACACATGCAACGGAAACAGAATACAGTACAAAGTGGTAAGTGGAAGGTTGCAACACTCTTCCCCAGAGCCTCCACCACTGAACAGACTAACAATCAGAAGGTAAGAATCTGCAAACTGCACCACCAGTGCCAAGAAGCCAAGTAAATGGAGAACAGTGCAAAGAACTCACGTTACCCCTTCGGTGCCTGCTTTGCCTGGGTACAGCAGCATCACCAAATTCCTTACAGCCGGAGAGCCGGGCTCCTGTAGCCTTCTCTCGACTGCAGCAGCACTGATGGCCCCGCCTTGGACAAGTAACCCCCAGTGCTTACCTGGGGCCTCCGACCTTGAGCTGGATGATCATACCGGTGCGCGAGGCCAGACAGGCTCCTCCTCCCGGCCTGGCGCTGCCGTTATTGGAAAGTGTTTCCCTTCCATCTGCTCCCTGCAGCAGCAGCAGCAGCCGTGGGAACAGGCCCAGCCTGTGGCTGCCTTCTATGCTGCCAGAGCTGAGGAATGGAGAGAGGCATGGAGGGAGGAGGCACTGGGCGGGATCGGGAGGCTGCCAGGCAGGCCTGGATAACGGCAAGGGAAGGAGGGAACGCCGCCTGTGAATCACATTGCAGCGGGAGAGGAGTTCATAGTAGGAGCCTGTGCTAAAATATCTGAAGTAATAAAGAGCTGCTAAAGGCGGGAGGAGACTGTCAGGGCTGGGGAGAAGCCGCCGCCAGACTTAAGTAGGACAGAGTCAGAGGTGAGGAGAAGCCTGACTCGACGGTATATGAGGCAGTTGGGCTGCCTGGGTGGATGGAGGAGATGAGGAGGCAGCCCATAGTGAAGCCCGAGAATGAGAGAGGAGTGAGTTAGAAGTTAGAATCCATATAGAGGATGAACAGTGAAAGTTAAAGAAGTGTGCATAAATAAAGAAAGGCGCGCGACCATGCTGCATGACTAAATTGAGTCAATATAACTACACCTCTGAAACAAAGTGGGGCGTCCCTGAAGTGGGCGCAGTGCTTCTACACAGCCAAAGCAAATAAGAAAAGAGTGCACAAAGGACCTTAAATAAAGAAAAAGAGTATGACCACCGTAACAGGGGCTGGCGCCTGGGAGGGTCGGAAACACTAACAAGCATTGAAAATGCAATAGGACTCGCCTTTGATTAAGTTAAAGCCATTTGCTTTGCTAATGGTATTGTATAGCAAAGCAAATGGCTTTAACTTAATGAAAGGCGAGACCTATTGCATTTTTAATGCTTGTTTTTTTTGAGTTTTATATAGCGCGAACTAGACCCGAGACATCGGGTATCAGAGCACTTTACATGAGCACCAGTTTCGTTACAGATGGACACATTCATTTTTGTTAGGCACGGGGAGATTAAGTGATTTGCCCAGAATCACAGGATGTTGAGCATGGTTGCCGAGACTCGAACCCAGTTCCCTAGCTTCAAGGTCGACTGCTCTAGCCGTAAGGCTACATCCTCTCCCCATTACTGTGAGACAGGCCTAGGTCATGGCACACGTGCATGACCAGTGTTCGCCGATGACCAAAAATCCGACTAGGGATTCCGGGCACTCTGTGCAAGGGATGCACGTCCGTCACCTTGCAGGGGACTTTTCCATCCATACATAAGCAAAACTCTGTGTTGAGCAATGACCTGCATCGCAGGAACTACAGGTACCTTCATATGTACCTGTTATGAGCTGTGTCTTGCTTGTTATATGATCGAATTTATGTTCTTTGTTTTTCTCATTGTATTAATTTCACCTTGCTTGGCAGGTATTCGGTCTAATAAAAACATCAGGGCTCAGTGTTCAAACGGGACAGGCAAGATCAGAAATGAGGTCCCAGGCAATCTCTAAGGCACAGGGTCAAATCGCCTTACAAAGGCCAACTTACTACTACAGTGCTCTGTGTGATCTCGTTCAAGCATCGTTCTCTTTCTGCGGCCTACTTACAAACTGCAGTGGGGAATTAATAACAGATTGTATAATATCTAGGTCAGACGCTCTAAATATACTGCCTGGCATTTTGCAAAGCAGCTAATGTAAATAAAGGGCACTGACTGTGCACATTCTCCACATGATAATAATCGCTTGTTTTCGCATGGAATGTCTACCACAGTTTTACCGTAGCACGGTGTAACAGCTGGTTATCATTTACGAACTCAGTATATTGACCTCATAATGGTGAAAGACTCAGTAGGCCCTGTGGTGACCCAAGCATGTTTCCTGCAAGTCATAAAGATCTCAGCAAGAACCACTGAACTCGCTAAGCTGCCTTACCAGCTCATGGTGTGCAGTATATTAAAGTGCCAGCCCTTGCAGAGGTTTATCACCTGACTGTCTGTAAGCACGTGCTAGAACTGATGCTCAGACCAACTGAGCTAACTCATGCATGCAGTGTTGAAGACATATTACAGCTTCTTAGAAAAAAAACTACTCACCAGGAAATATTACACCAGTTTTTCACGTATTTGTGAAATAAAGTGCTGGCTTTTGCCAGAGGCCACAGTAGGTGGATTCTGTTGGTTAGCGCGCTAATTGTGGAATAACTGAGTACTAGCAACAGTACAAAATGTCAACCGCTGTGTGAACCTGGGCGAATCTCGAACTCCCTGTCCCCGCAGAATTATACACTTGAGAAATCAAACAAGAGACAAGCACAATGAAGAAAACGCAGAATTATACACTTGAGAAACAAGCTCTCGGCTTTGGCAAAGGCAGCCGCTTGTTTATAATTGCATTGCGCTTTCACTTTAAGTGAAAGCGCGGTGCAAAAATAAACACGCGGCTGCCTTTGCCAAAGGCGAATGATAACAAAAAAGTGCATAGCAGCTAATTAGGAGACACTGTCTCCCGCCGCCAGTAAGAGATCCAATCCCGCTGGGCGTGGATAAAAGGAGACAGGGTGGCAACAAGCAGCGATTGACATGCCTTCGGTGCAATCATTGAACTGCCTTTGGCATAATTCGTGACGCAAAACGACGCGCACAAATCAAAACTGAAGGCGGAGCTGGGACATGGCTTCTGGAATTGTATCGATTCCAAGAAGCCTCGTATGACGAGAGCAGCGCATGCGCTGCTTACGTCAAGCCGAGACCTAAAAAGTGGGACTAACTAAACATATCAACCAAACAAAAGCAGCCCTTTAACCCCCTTGCGTGCTTCTGTCGGCCAACGGCCGTCGCGCGCACTACCTTCGTAGTGCTGCGCACGTCCGTTGGCCGACGCGGCCCCGCCCACATAATGGAACGCCCCGCACCGCGGCGGAATTGCCACTGCGGTTAAGGCGTTAAGAAGGGCGCTAACAGGAGACAATAGACAACATGGGAGTGGCTTCAAGCCATATTCAGATACTGCATGCCCCATGAGCAGTGCATGCGTGCTGCTAGGCTCGAGGTAAAACATTGGTTTTCCCAGCAGTGTCGTCGGAGTTAGCATTGTACATGTCGTGAATGCCTGTAATTTTGTGTTTATTTTCAAACATTTGCACTACCATTTCCTATGCTCATCTCATTTCTAAGTTACGCCTAAATGTAAATACCAGCATTTGTAAAGCACACAGCTACCTCCAGAGAGGTGTCCCAGTGCTGGGGGCCGTCGGGAAGATTAAGCGAGCTATTGCCCAGAGTCACAAGGTGCTGGGCTAACCTGCTGCCGGCACCTGGGATCGAACCGTGAGCCCCGTGTTCCGGAGTCAGACTCCCCGGCCACTGCACCACACCTCTTCCCTACTTCTAATCTTCACATCAAAAATTGTTTCCCATATAAAGAAAATGGGAAAAAGTGTATGCAAAACTGCATATTTTCTCTGAATCAAGCCCAGTGGAATGCCCAAATTGTATGCTTAAGACTGACAGGTGTAAAGCAAGGCAGTATGCCTGAGGAGTAGGTGAACCGCCTATAATATTCATCCTTAAATTAAGATGCAGCACTATCTAAGGGGAAAATTTAGCAAACTACTTAATCCATTCAATTCCTTAAGCTAACAGAACAAAAAATCTCCATCGCCTACTTTTACTCAAAGGAGTCTCTCTGCCCAGAGTTATAACGAGGAATGAGCTAAAAAAAAAGGTGAAGCCAAAGGCATTTATACATGCCTGCTAAATGTCTGAGTCCCAAAGCACATACCTGAGGGACTTTCATATTGAAAATGCAAAGCTGAAGATAATTAGCTAAATTGTTGCTGACGCTAATTTTTTCTTTGTTAAGAAACAACTTCTATGGAAATTTTTAAGACGCTAACTAGATATATATTCTTTATTGGGCAAAATCGACTCGCCAGAATTTTAAAAAAGGTTGCAAATATATGCAGGAAAAACAATAACACTAATATGTAAAATTAAAAAGATCTCAAGTATGACTAAATTAATATAAATTAGCAACAAAAACCATGCTGTCAAGTGGAAAATAATATGGAACATGATGACAAGATATGGCTAAGGATGAAAGTGAATTAAATTGTAATGGGTATATAATATGCAGGTGGATTAAATTCGTAGACAGTTCAATTAGTAGGCCAGGTTACTTCGCCTTATTTCAAAGGCGGAGTTAAGCCAATTAACGTGGCTTAACGCTGCCTTGTAAATAAGGCCCCCTTTCACGCAGCACTTAGTGTGAAAGGTGTGGGCAATGGGTGCTGCTGTGGGCTTTCCACCGCAACATCCATTGCTTTTGATGCTGCCCCCTGGTTATAAGGATGGTGTAAATATGGGACAGCTCCAAAAATAAGACCAGGGAAAACCTGGTCCTAACCTGGCAAAACGAGGAGAAATAATGAATTTCTCCTAGTTTTTGCTGTTTCTATGTGTGCTGCATTAAGCAGCACACATAGACACAGCTAATTGCCATTAGTGACTGTTCATGTGCAGGAAGGTACCCCTTCCTGCATATAAACAATCATTTAACAAGCATTTGCAATGCAATCGGCCTCGCCTTTGGGACCTTATAAATGTTTAGCTATGCAGCACAATATCCTGAATGTTTCGTCGCCAGGGATTGAATAGCTGTACAATTACTACACACTGGGTGATGCAGTGTGATTTACAACTGCAATTAATATATAAGGAAAAAAAAGTTTTATCCTTTTTTTATTTTTGTGAAAAGGTAAAATGGAGATCAGCTCCGGATGAGAGGAAACATTCCCATTCTCACCTTTGGCCCTCCATTAAGATAAACGCGCACATAACAAACTGCAAAATTACTGGTGCTGTTTTATGCAGTGGTCACAGAGCAAGCTAATCATGTAAACAGAGGTGTTTTTACCTTCACACCCTATAAGCAAGATAAATACAAGAAAAACATTTTTAATCTTGGATCAATGCAGAGAAATGGGCATTTTTGAAGTTGTAAGCCATCATACAGATTCAGACTCATGTTGTTTTCTGTGAAGTGGCTTTAAATGTTGAAGAGTGCGTCAGACATTCTTTCAAAGAAACAGAAAGAAATGCAATTAACATTATTGGAGTCGCAAGATTGTCTTTATCAGAGCTGTCAGCACTCTTTAGCTTCAGAAGCAGTGGAGAGTGCCGAGCAGACAGTTTAACTTTGGTAATAAGACCCTGGCTCAGTGGCTCTCCCACAAACCCTTAACGCAGTGATTAGGCCAGCCTGGACGTGAAATATGTCCTGGACCTTGCTGCTTCTGTCAGTCGGGAGATCAATGAAGCAATTTCTGGTGACGCCCTTTGAGGAACCGGAGCCAATTATGCTGCAGTGTTAAGTGCTTTAAGAGTAGCTTAGTGGTACAAATGATAACACCCGGTATGTTCCGTGGTATTCCTCTACCTGCCAAGCGGAGTGTGGTATGCCCTGCTCACTCTGTGATCTATGAAGCTCAACTGAGGGGCATATTCACAAGGAGCCATCGCCGAATTAACGGCTCTTTATCGCAGCCAAAGTCGTGATAAATGTACCCCCCCATTCACAAGCCGGTGTTAACAGCCCACAGCACCAGTTTAACCGCGATAGCAGCCTCAAAAAATATCGCCACAGAGGACCCCCGCAAATATCGCTAATGAGATGCAGAGTAGGCGTTCCCGTGACAAAAATCGAGACAACAGCACACCTCAACATTCACAACGACCAGCCACATCCGCGATAAAATCACAAAACAGGCGATAAGGCACATTAGCACCAGGAAATCTACACCTGCTCTGACCTGTTGTACAGTCGGATGGCAGCCAGCACAACAAAAGGGAGCACAACCCAGGGCCACATCCTAAGGGCAACAGATGCCATGGAGCCACTCATCATGGGTCCCGGACACCCAAGAGGGCCACAACACCCACCGCCACCACCCCAGGACCTCAACCCACACCCGGAACACCCCCCCCCGGACCACCACAGACGCAGCTCAGACAAAGACAGCAGAACCCCAGGAAACGTTCCAGCCGCACAGACCCAACATCTGACAATGTCACCGTCCACTACAGGCTGAAAGGGACAACCAACCTACGCATCCTGACCATCATCGCCTAACAGGCCTATGGCAACAACACAGCGGACAACCAACATCCCACCCCACACAAAGTTGATGGCGTGGCTGCACCTGTTGGCCCCTGGGACCCCCCATCCAACACCCGCCAGAGTCTGAGGAGTCTCACAGCCAGCCACATCCAAGTCCCCCACACCTGTCCTGGACATCACCATCACCCTGGTACCCCAGTCCCCATATGTACAACACAATGCACAGGATTCGCTAGAGACCAAGAAAGGACCATACGCCCAAGCAGGATGCATGCACGTGTTGGGGGCAATACACAGCACACATGTACTATCTGTGCCCCCTGGTGACACAGCACACAATCACCGCAACAGGAAGCACACGTCTCACACCAATGTGCAGGCAACAACAGAACACCGTGGAACACCCAACAATGTCGCCTTCAAATACACAGCCAGTGTGCATGATACCTTCATCCTCCGACAGTCCATCATCAACCAGCGTTCCCAGGATGGCAACAAGGGAAATGCACACCCCCTTGGCAATATACAAATGAACACCCGACACACCTCAACTCCACAACCATGCAACTCACAACGCTGGCAATGCACATGTCACAAAATCACATGCAACAGGCACAACAATATGCCCATCCACCAGACACGACAGAACAACCTACAATGTCCACATGGGCAAGCCCTGAACATGAGCCATCAACGGCATGGCACCTCAGCCACATAATAGCCGAATGTGGGGAGAGGTGGCAACCAGGCATGTGTGAAGGATGCAGTAGAACCATGATTGGGAAAGTACACAATGCCAAGAGTGCCGGAGATGTGCTGGACACCTCGCAGTATGCAGGACACACCCATATCCATGGCGACATACACCGCTTGCGTATGGAGTGTAGTGGACAGTGGACGCCACCATGTCACCCCAGCCAGTGGGGGACCTCGCGGAAATATTGCCTGTTACACCCCACCCTAAGCGTCAGCGGAGTGGGATGGCCCGGCGTACGCCACACCAGCGTAGGGGTGTGAATAAAAAGCACGTAGGCCTGGGCATGGTCCTCTTCCGGAAAGACCCACGTCCCTTCGAGGGCGGCGCCTCCCACCCCGCCACGAGGCCGACGCCATCCTTGTGAGCGGAGTTGCCTGTGATGCTGTGCGCCTGCCGGACCCCGGCACGCTGGACCACGAACCCGTCAGGCCAGCCCCTGCGCAGCCAGGCCACACTGATCACCTTCCGACACCGGCGTGTGTCAAGGAGGGCCCACCACGTGCCGGCATAAGCCCCAAACCCGAGGCCCGAGACCTTGGCAGCCACCTCAGACCATCACGGCCACCACGACACAGGCCCGCTTTATTCCTTTTTCGTTGACGTACTCCACTGCCGCCCCCGGCCTACTCTTCGGACCAGTAGGTCCCATATGTGAAACTGTGTCCTGAGTCATGAATGGCAGTGACCCCAAATCCGGGACAGCGGCCACAGCACCAGACCTCCCCCGATCAGTGAGGCATAGTTCCATATGGGCATCTTGCGACACGTGGTGCCATTAACCCTGTTCAACGCTAGCCGGCTACACGTGGTGCCACTAACCCTGTTCAACGCCAGCCGGCTACACGTGGTGCCACTAACCCTGTTTAACGCCAGCTGGCTACACGTGGTGCCACTGAACCTGAACAACACAGGCCAGTGGTACCATCCAACCTATGCCGGAGACACTCGGTGAATGGGCCGTGCTGACCGCTGCCTCAGGCCTACACCACGGTCAGGTAGGTCACACATTTGGAACTGAGTCTTGATTACACCATGGCAGTGAACATCAGTAATGGCAGAGAACAATTCACTATACACCCTCCGATGTGGTGGCAACAAGTCTGTGCATGGCATCACAGCCACACATGTCTGTGGGCCTACGCGGACCATTGCCCTCGGCCTACGCTGCGCACGAGTGGGATCACAGATCTGGAACTGAACATCGGTAATTCACAAGGCAGAATGCATTTCTTCGTACACACGGAGGGGCGTAAGAGGATGACACGTTGCAGTCCGGAGGGAACAGGATGAGCGTCATGGAGGTGATTGAACACTACCGACAACTGCCACTGTGTCACTAACTGTGCCTCGCGAGCCAACGACCCATGGCTGTGGGCCACTGCTATCCGCTGCCTCCGGCCTACACTGCGGTCCAGTAGGTCACAGAGCCTTGATTTGGCATTCTTGGAGTTCACATCTGTGTGCCGGCATCATCGCAGACTGCATCCCCTCACAGCACCTGTGCCACTACTTTTGTCCCCGACATTCATGGACACTCACTGGTCGTACATTGGTGGCGTTTGAGTCTATGGACTAGGGGCTAGTTTTCATCCTCATGTAGCTGATCCCGAATTGTTGGTGCAAACGAGGGTTGCGCTTTCCACTCCTCCATTTGCTGCTTCCAGATGACATCAGACCTTCTGCATCATGCCCTGGAGGACACCTTCCACTGTCCCCCGAAACCCTCCGCAAAATTCACCTCGGACATTGATGGGGACCCGCGCAGGTCGCATGGCCCATCTGACTGCACTGCATGTCACCGTCCCATGGCTGGGTGCCTGTGCCGGCCACAGTGCATCCGGGGCCACTAACTCTGTGCTGCTCAGGCCTGGGACCCCTCCTTCTGGGACATTGAATGGCCTCTGTAGCGATGGTCTTGGGGTCATCAACGCCATGTGTCTGTGGCCCTGCGCTGTCCGCATCCTCCTGCCTCAACTGCGGGCCACCAGGGCCCACGCAAAGCATCGAGTCTTGACCGGCCCGGACGTCGCATCACCGCAGGGGGCACACGCCACCACCGCAAGGACCACCTCCAACCGCTATCTGCCAGAGTCGAAAGGGTGGTCCTGACAGACCTACAGAGTTGCTCAGACCTGTCGTGGATGCCATCATCAGCCTGATACCCTGCTCAGCACTCCAGGTGCCAGTGACTCAGTGCACCGCAAGCCATTGTCCGTTACTGATTGAGTTTTGTGCTGTTGTGAGGTTGCGCAGCAATGTCACCTCATGCAGTGGGGAAGGCCTGGGACCATGATGAGGAGGATGTGTCAAGTGTGCGGACGGGAGAAGGCACAGACAATGGGAGGGCAGGTGGCAACAGCCCCAAGGCAGGAATGCAGACTGGTGGTGGTAGTCAAGCTACACACCCGGATCTAATACTGGGTATTGCGCTGTGGACTGCGGACGCAACTGTCACCTCAGGCAGTGTGGGAGACCTGGGACGTTGATGAGGAAGTTGATGCAGGTGTAACACACCCCACTGCATCTGCATCAGGACTAACCCGAAGGGACACAATCCTAGCAATTTCTTCACATGAGTGCGCTCTTCTCTAGTGCCCCTACCTCAGTGCACTGCAACTCACGGAACCTCCTGACTGAATATTGGGTGACCTCTGTCCTTACTCCGGATCCCTCCATGTTGCTCTGCATTTGACTCTGTTATGCTGGAGTTTTCTGTTTCCATTACACTGGTGTCCACTGTTCAGGTTGTTGCCAGCACCAAGCACTCCGTGCGGGCTGGCTTATACTCACCCCACACACATCCAGCACAGGCGTCACTGTACATGTGGCCCTGCCAATAAAGGGGCCGGGCGCACGTGCCAGTAGCCAGTTCAACATGATGTGTGCATGTGTCTCTGTGGGGGTGTGGGTCTCCTTTGTGGTGTGCAGGTGGTCCCTGAAGGGTATTGGACACCCACGTATGTGTTCTAGTTTGCATTCCATGGTTTAGGCAACACCCGCACCTGTTGGGCCACCTCCTTTTGGTGTTCTGACACCTGGCATTGGGGTGCCATGTGTGTGGGTGAAGTGTTGTGAGGCAGCCGTGATTGTGGGTGCTACATGCTGTGTGGTCTGTTGCAGGGGCTGGGTTCTCCTCTGAGTAGCTTGTCTGCCCTGGTCCTGGGTTGTGTGGGATGTCCATGGGCTGTTGTAGGGCGTCGGTGTCAGGGGTGTGGTGTTCGTCTCGGGCATCACTGTTGGGTTGTCTGTTCTGACCTGCTGGAGGTGTTGTTTGTCCCTCTGCATTGTGAAGGGGAGGTGCATGTTGGCATTGTGTTGGCGCCTTGTTCTTATCGACATGCAGACTGTGTGACAATGTACGTTGTGACTGTTTGGGCGGTGGTGGCTATTTGAGTTGGGACAGTGTACATTTGGCCTACATGGCTGATGTGGGGTTGTAGGGGTAGATGTACATCTCACAGTTCCCTGCTCTGTCCAATGTGATTGTTCTGTTTCTGTGCCTGGGTGGACCCAGTTGTGTCCCTTGTTCTGCAGTGTGGGTGTTGCACTTTGTGCCACATTGTCATGGTATGTGCTGTTATTGCTGTGTGTGTGTGCTGCAGTGTGCCACGGGGATGGGGGACATGTCCCTGGGTAATTGTGGGTGTGCAGTGTGCTACACCTCATTGTGCATGTGTGCCATTGTGCCCATCACCCCCTGTCCCCCTAGTCCCTGTTGGATCCTCACCCTGTTGTTGTTGTGTCGGGTCCTCTCGAGCTGTGTCCGTACTCCCTACTCCTTGCACCCTCTCCACACTGATGACTGTGGCCTGGATTTCCTCCAGCTCCTCCTGTGGCGCTGGACTGCCACCTCCTGTCGCCGTTGCTGCCTTCCTGTTGGCAGGCGGCATTGTACCTGGTTTAGGTTGTCACGTCCTGCCGGCGCCTCTTGGCCTCCTGGATTGGCCTCCTGGGCACTCCGACTGCGTTCCAGGTGGTCTGCCTGTGGGTCAGTTGCTGGTAGTGTCCTGTCGCCTCCGTGGCCTTGGTCTTGTTTTCCTGGGGTCTGCACCCCGTCTTCCTCTCCCTTTTCTCCTTGGCCTTCCCCGAGCCAGTTGTTCCTTGCTGGTGGTCTGTGGGGGTTGTGGGGTTTGCGTTGCCCTCTGCGCTGGGTCAGGGTGCATCCATGTTGCTTCGTGCTTTGGCTTGTTTCTGGTGTGTTGTGTGTGTGGTTTTTATGGTGCAATTTCCCACCAGACGCGTGGGATTTGCATGCCTGAGGCTGGTTTTCGCTACTTTTTGTACCGCGATTGGCCTCATTGCATGATTTCTCACGTTCGCGTTTCGCATTATTTCGCCGTGGCGTTGATTTTCACGCTGACATTTGACGCGTTATCTGGTGACTATCGCATGGTACCGCCTTGTTGTGAATTCCACGTTGACACGTGGTTATTTTCCCGCGATGGGCTGCGATATTGAAAGCTGCGTTACGCTACTCTTGCGGTAGTTATCACACGTTCTTGTGAATTTACCCCTTAGTCTTGAGGGAAATCTCGCAACCAACATTTGATGAAGCTAATCACAGTTGGCGAAGAACAATTGCAAACAAACACAAGCCGGTAGGGAGCAGAGCTGAGGCTCAGTTCCACTGTGTGTGGTGTGCAGATGATAATACTGGTCATGTGAGGCTTTATTTACCACGGCTTCCAAAACTAACTGATTTTTAAGCTGGTGGGGAAAGGATGTGAAATTATGGAATGGGTGGGGGCAGCTCTAACTGTTAAATGTGTGAGGCATTACAGTCTTTTAAAAACAAAACTGCACTTAGTAATGCAGATTGTGCATGTTTTTAACATCAAATATGCATGAACCTCACCCTTCTCCTTCCGTTATTAGGTGCAAAAGCATACAAGACGTGCAGGGGCGGTCTATAGCAGGTGTGGTAAAAATATGCTTTAGCTGTGGTTGCAGAAATTGTTATGGCCCGTTAAAATGATGTCTTGGAGTGCGGGGTGCCAATAGGGCAACTATGCAAAAGCTCTAATTTTTGATAGCATGAGGAAACAAAAATCCAGCTTTGGTGCAGACCAGACATAATGTTTAATGGCTCGTGCTTGCCAGTAGGGTGCTACAAGAGGTCTCCGAATCTGCACTTCTGTCTAGAGTTATAACTGTTAAAGCATTAGCTGCTTCGATTGGTTTTCCTTTGAGGAATGTAAAACCACCCTGCAGGGGGCAAACAAATTTATCATTTGATTGTACAAATAATACATTGTGGTAAACGACATATCCCCGCCCCAGCACGTACCTTTTTCTCTCTCCCAAACCCCCAGGTCCTTTCTTTACTATGCAGACTGAGATGACGCGGTGATTTGGGCGCTGAGGTCAGTGCTCGAGTTCTGCCGACTTTGGAGCTGGGGACCAGTGTCTGAGCCTTAGCGTCAGCTCAACATCTGTATTTATTATCAAATCCAGATCTAGCACTTTAAAATAAATAAATAAACAGCATCTTGGAAGGGCAGGGGTGGGAGAAAGATAAAACGAGTTAGGCGAGCTGCACTAGTTAAAAAAACAAGTGATGGGCTGCTTGGAAAGTGAAAGCGCACATGGGGCGCTGAATGTTTCAGGAAAGCATGTAATGCCTGCAAAAGGAAAAACTCATTAAAGTAAGTAGTGCATACAGACTAAATAACACGTACAGTGTAACAACAGAAGTAAAAGGGCCAGTAGCCATGGGAGGTTACAAATGAAGACAAGGCCGTACTAAGGAGGGACTAACAAGCCTATTACTGAACCAGAAGCCAGCATTTACGAAGGACAAAGACATAAGCCAATGAAAAATATGGGCAGAGGGTGGGCAGGCCACCCCTTCCATACTCCAGTACAGCAAGTCTCACAGGGCAGCGCATGCGCGCAGACTCTAGGCTCGACCTAAAAATGATGAGTTGCAACTTTTATGTGTGCTGCACAAAGCAGCACACATAGAAGTTATCAATCACCATTATGGATTGATTATGTGCAGAAAGGGAAACCTTCCTGCACATGAACAATCATTCCCTGCAACGCAGGCACCCTTGCACTATGTTGCAAGTGTGCTTGTGTTGGCGCTAGGCAGCTAGATTTAGCACCAGCGCTAGGGGAAACGCAGTGGTGTGACGCATTCTTGTGATAACAGCACATCCCTGCATTTTTAAACTGATGGGGTGTGGCATTAGCAATTTTGGAGCTCCATCGCTCTCCACCAGTTTATTGTAAATATGCCCCCAAGTTTTCAAGGTACAATAATATTGAGTTTCAGATTTCCATAACTTTCTGAGAGGTTGTGCTATCTCAATTACATGTCGGCAACTTCATTACTCTGGTTCCATCTTCCATGTCCCAGTCCATACTAATATAAGGTTTGTGCATCTCCCAGACTGGCCCACTGCAACATCCCAGAGGAAGTGTCCTTCCCTTCATCAGACACTTCAGAAGTGTACGAAAGGTTCCATCGATCAAACTAAAATTCCAATCTAGGAGGGAGAGAGGTATGTAAGCCTGGGATGAGAAAGATGGAATCAGAGTAATGAGTTAACGAGTAATACATTGAGGCACTACCTCTTCATTCACTTCCTCATCCTAGTCACTTAGACTCCATCTTAAAATGATCACCGGTAACTGAAGAATCAAGATGCAAAGAGATAAGACATTGAATCCAGAACATTAGAACAGAAGAGAACACACAGGATCAACATTCCTCCTTTACACTGAAATCTGCGCCAGCCCATAATGAGTAACAAAGGTCTAAGGGGGAGACCAAATGGCTGGTATATAACTGTCCTAAAGAGATATACTATTGTTTTGGCCCAAGAAACAGCGGTGCCCCGGGTAAATGGTCTAACAATCCTTCTGCACATAGTAGGTTAACCAAGTCATATGTCAAGGAAACGATAGAACAAAACAAATGAATAAGGGTGGGAAAGTATTCCTTAACATACACTTAGCAAGTTCAAAGCAGTCAAAAACCACATCTTATTGGCAAAAGGTTGCAGTGGAGTCCAAGTTGATAGCCACTGGCCGGTGAACACCCATAGTGTGAAAAAGCAAATCTGCAGTACACATAGAAACAGCAGAACGCCATTGATTGTTTATGTTCAGGAAGGTGCACATAAACAATCCTTAAAAAAAATGACGAGTTGTAACTTCTATGTGTGCTGCACAAAGCAGCACACATAGAAGTTACAAAATGCCATTTCAGATTGTTTATGTGCAGGAAGGTGCACCTTCCTGCGCATAAACAATCCTTCCCCTCAATGCAGGCACCTATGGTGCAAGGGTTCCTGCGTTGACATTAGGCTGCCAACGCCAACGCAGGAATCCTTGCAGGGGGAAACATTGGGCTGCACCGTATTCTTGTAAATACGGTGCAGCCCTGCGTTTCATAAGTGGTAGAGCGCAGCATTAAGCCAACAAGGCTAATGCTGCACTCCGTCACTTCTTTTGTAAATATGCCCCTAAATGTGTTGGTGGCATGAATAACTGCTCTTAACAAGAGATTAAGACCACATGCAAAAATTTGCTGTGTTCATTTGGTCACCACGATCTGATGCTGATGCATCCTCTGTGGCATGGCAGGTTGAGCTACTAAATTGGTCAACATGGCTGAATGAATAAGGAAAACTTGTCAAGTTGTCAGAAAAGTACTGACTGGCTGTAGGCTGAGGTTCGGCAACAGGGGGGTCCAATCTATCCCTTAGATATATTTGCCAATTGGATCACAGTCCAAAAATGTAGCTGTAAGGATATGCCTCTTTTTGCATGATCACCCAGAAACATTTGGACTGATGCTGCTGGTTTTTCATCCCTGAAAGTGCACTGGGACCTGCCAACCAGGCCCCAGTGGCAGTGTTCTAACCCTTAAAAAGTAAATGTGCAGCTGAGTGACACCCAAAAGGCATAGTTTTAATGACTTATAAGTCCCTTGTACATTGTACCAGTTGTACCTAAAGACTGTAAGTTACATGTCATTCATAGACTGAAGCACCCATTGTGCCACTTCGAGCATCCCAGACCAAAACATGACTCCCAGACTGTCATTGTAGTCATTTAGAGCAGTTTTCTTACTTCTCACTCGACTATGCCATTTCAACCCTTGACAAAGCCCAAACCTTCCTGTTTATTATTTAAGCCCCTCCTAAAGTATAGGCCTAATACTCCCTAACAGCAGGGTGCAATATATTAAAAAGAAGGACATGAAGCAGCAGTGCTAACTTCCAGATGGGACTACTAAATCTCATACTTCAAGGTACCAAAAGAATCACTGTATTAAACCTGACATGTTGCCCAAGTCGAATTTAATGTAACTATAATATAAAAGACAACTTTAGAATGTTGCCACTTTGTTGCCCACGTTTTCCAGCAGTCAGTTTCTGTTGTAAACAGCTGCTGTCTTCAAAACAGCCAGCTGCCAGCCGAAACGATGTGTCGGTGTCAATCCACGCAGTGGTGGTGATGCACCAGTCCTGATCTGCACAGCAAGGGCAATGTGTCGGCTCGGATGAGTCAAGAGCTGTGATATGGAGACTTGTCATCGAAGATGCTGTAGACAGAGTTGCAGAGAAGTATCAGAGCGGATCCACGCTGTAGAGGTGTCCTGAAGAAGACCCACCTTGACCCACCTTGACGCATTTTTACTTTTGCGCTACCAGCAGGGTCAAAACGTCGACGTACCACATATGTCTGCACAACGCTCATGATCACAGTTTAACTTGCCAATGGATCCTGTAGCATATGTGCTAAAATAATAAGGAAAACAGAAATTCTTCTCCCCTCTCTTGAATGCACGTTTATTTGTCTTGTATATAGTGCACTATTAACGTCACCTATCACCACATGTCACCTTTTCACCACAGTCACTTATTCTCTATTGCAATTGAATTTGTAAATTGCGACAGCCATGAATATTTGATATCTATTTCCAAATACATTATTGAATACTAATTTTGGTGTGTGTTATGGTATTTTATTCCTTTTTTCTCAAATCATTGGTTCGACAGAGGATGCATGGGTTTTGCGGAAGCAAGCACATTAGGCCAACTTCTATGGGTCCTGGACTGGGCAGGCACCACTTTACAGGGCAGACACACAGATGGCAGAGTCCAAGTGCAGAAGTGGCTAAGTTAAAAGTTTTCAGATCAGGAGGCCAGCCAGCTAGCCCTTGGAATCACTCTGGGTTCAAGTGATGTAGCTCCAGTGCTTCTCACCCAGGCAGGGGAACAGCAGCAGTCCTTCTACCTGGCAGAGTAGTCACAGGTCCAGAAGTGTATTGAAGTGGTGGTGTCAGAGGTCTAGTACTTATACCCAGTTGGGCCTTTGAAGTGGGGGAGACTTCAAAGACAGGTCTTTCAAAGTGTACAGAGATCCTCCCTTCCTGCCCTGGCTCCAGAATCAGTATAGGGGGGTAT
The DNA here is from genome assembly GCA_963921515.1 of Calotriton arnoldi. Lineage (NCBI taxonomy): Eukaryota > Metazoa > Chordata > Amphibia > Caudata > Salamandridae > Calotriton > Calotriton arnoldi. The sequence goes on along the minus strand of CAWUFW010014250.1, from coordinate 33,363 downwards.
GCAGTCCTTTGTGTGGGGACAGGACACAGCCTATTCAGGTGTAAGCGAGGCTGGGTCCAGCTTCTTCCGCCCATCCTGCCAGCATGGCCCCTAAAGTCACACACCTAAGTTCCCATTGTGTGTAGCTGTCTAGGGGAAATACACAAGCCCAGCTGTCACCCTCCCCAGACTCATGCAATCTTCAGTACATTCACAATAAAGTAATGGAACTTTCATATACAGTTCACCCGAAATGCATTGGGTAACATCAACAGAATTACGTACAAGCACTAAAATCGTCTATTGTCTTCAACGCAATTTTCATTTTTATGTTAAAGTGTGGAGTAACACTTGTATCATTTATTGGAAATCTGCATAATATCATGTTTTGTTGAAAAATAAACTGTATATGACAGTTCCATTACTTTATTGTTTAAATAATTTGCAAATGTATTGAAGATTGTATGAGTTTTGATTAACTTCTCAGCCCTCGGGCATTCTGTAGTGGTTTCTGAGTCTAGGTCACCTTTGGGTTTACTACCTTCATACAAGAGGTTTATCTTGCAAGGTTGAAATGGCAGTGCAGACTGCACAAACAGGCTCTGCAATGGCAGGACTGAGCTCTGCTTAAGTGGTTGGCACAATAAATGCTGCATGCCCACTAGTAGCATTTACGTTACAAGCCCTGGGCACATGTAGTACGTTTTACTAGGGACTTATAAGTAAACTAAATACGACAATTGGGGACGAGCCAATATTACCATGTTTAGAGGAGAGAGCATAAGCGCTTTAGCACTGGTTAGCAGTGGTAAAGTGCGCTGAGTCCTAAAGCCAGCAAAAACGAGGTCGGAAACAGTGGAGGAGGAATCTACCTTTACTTTGATAAATCATAGGCAACAGTATAGCCCTGGCACCCAGATCTCAGATCATTACTGTCCTAGAAAAAAGACTGAAGAAGGACTTCCCTGCTGTTCCGTGGACCCAGCAAAGTGAGACTAAACCAAATACTGGACTACACCTGCTGAACCTGAGAACGGGCAAAGAAAGGACTGTGACTGTGATGCCCCACTCGTGATAAAGTTGGCTATGGTTACTAGACAGAAGAAGTGACTCCAATAGCCAGTTTGCTGACTCCCAGTTACAGCCACAGGGCAATCAATAAATGCTGAGAAGCCTGCACCCTTGTGCAACCCTTTGAACCCAGCCCTTATAGTCCTGACACGGCTGTTGGACGCGGAGGTGCAGCCTGGGAGACCAAGTCATAACCCTCACTAAGTGCTTTTGAATACACTGGACTAGTGAAGGTAATAGAACAAATCTGCGAGACTCCAGGAGTTTGAGTTACATTATTTATTTTCAAATTATGGAACAAAAGAAATGCTGATGCGTTTCGACCAGCCGTTTTTCTGGCTCCAAATCTAGAAATAAATAATGTAACCCGAACTCCTGGAAAGCTGCAATTTTGTTCTATAATTATATGAAAGATGTCGTAGATCTAAACTCTACCTGTATGCATCAGCTGGTGATAGAGTGCACTGTGTTGTTGGACTGTTTTGTGAAGAATATATATGTGTTAGGAATGGGGCTCTCTAGTTGGCAGAGGTAGGTACCTTTGTACAAGTAGGGACCCTTGCTTCTAGCAAGGGAAAAGGGAATACACACTCTAGATAACCCCGCCTCACTCCCTTGGTAGTTTGGCACGAGCAGACAGGCTTATCCCAAAGGCAATGTGTAAAGTATTTTTACTCAAAACACACAGTAATGCAATGATAACACCACAAATGGACACAACACCAGCTTAGAAAAATAAAGTATCTTTATCTAAACTCAACAAGACCAAAATGACAGCACTTAAAACAGGTACTTCCAAAATAAAGCTTGTAGAAAACAAATAGCTCCACCTGGGGCTATTACGATGTTGTGACAGCAATAAATCCAAAGTACGGCACCGACCGCGAGGTGCGCGGCATCGGAGTCACAAGGACTCCCAAACAAACAGCACCTTTGGATAGCAAAGTTATGATGATGCACAGCATCGTGGAGATGAGGCGTTGCTGCCGAGGTCGAGGCCGGCTCCCTGGCTACCATGGGGGAGGAGAGGCGTTGTGTCCGCGAGGAGGCGACGGGTCTAATCCAGGACAGGGGAAGTCAGTTGCATCAGCAGTGAGGGGTCGATTCAGGTGAGGCGATGCGAAGTCAGCAAGTTTGTGGAGTCACCCTCGGCGGTTATCGGCACCGCAATAACAGGATGCAGGCGCTGGCGATGACGGAGTCGATGTGAGCGCTGGCGTCGGGAATGCCAATAACTGAAGGCGTCGGCGGGCGTCGGAGCTGCAGTGCAGGTCAGGTGGCGCATCATGCACTTTACGAGCTGTGCCACTGGCCTCGGTACAGGTCGCGACATCGCAGCGTTGTTGCTGACGGCATCGGAGACAAGTTTTCTTGCTTCTTACAAGTTGCTTCCAGCTCCCAGCAGCAGGAAAAAACCTCCAGAGGCCAAAAACTGATATAGGCACCTCCTGGCAGGTCAGAACTCTCAGCAATAGAGTTCAGGGGAGCTGGGGTGAAGTTGTTGTGTCCCTGAGACTTCAGAACAGGAGGCCAGCACACACAGGCCCGTGGAGATTCTTCTTCAAGCAGGTTCACAGCAAAGTTCTAGTCTTTGTCCTTTCCTTGGCAGAAGCAGCAACTGCAGGCCAACCCCACACAGCACACAGCAAAGGAGCAGTACTCCTCCTCACAGCTCTCCAGCTCTTCTCCTTTGCAAAGTTTCTGTCAGAACACAGACAGGTTAACCACTAACCTTATATGCCGGATACAGCAGGAGCGATGGATGATGCCAGTAACCCTATCCCCACAAATGGAATTCCCTGCGAGCAACAAGACAGCTCAACAAGTAACACCACCTCAGGGGAAAAAGGGAAAAGTAAATAAGGAGAAGAAGAAACCGGTAGCAATGTGGCTGCAAACACCCTCGGGAGAGCAGGCTCAGAGTTGGGAGCTTCACTCCAGCTGCCTAACTCGTGTGCTCTGAAAACAAAAGACAAACATACTGTAAGGGATAACTAGGAATCTAGCAGCATAGAGAAGTATAGGTCTGGTTGGTATCTATCAGTTCTAACACTTACAGGTAAGTATCTTTATTATTCATTACCAAGTCCTGGCTGGTGACCGCCACACCCCTCTAGACTAGCGTCGCTCTCCGAGCCTTTCAACGGCTCCAAGCGCACCCTTGCTAGGAATGGTTCGCTACAGTCACGGGATAAAGAGAATGTCGCTCTCCGAGCCTTTCAACGGCTCCAAGCGCAATAAGGTTCAAGTCAAAAAATCATCGGGGAAAATTGGAAAAGTAAGTTGGAGCTCAAAACTGCTCTTCTTGTTCTTGTCGGGTTTTTGGCAAGGAAACAAAACCATAAAAGTATGTAATGCCGCGATAGCCTTTCCAACGGCTCTAACGCGCACACCAGCGCTGATGTTATATTACATAAAGATGCCGTATTCTGGCACGAACTTGTAAAGCTGCAGAGCTTCTGCTTTTATCAGGAAATGCCGTGGTTGACTTACCCCAGATTCAGAACGCGCACTCCGGCGCTTTTCTAGGTACCACGGGCCGCGCACCAACGCGGCGCGTAAGGGTCTCGGTGTTTTGGAGTTCGTATGTAGACTGCTGCGTTCCTCCTTAGCGTCTCGATGGTTCACAGGGCTGATCCGGATTGACAAGCACCTGAACGCGGTTTGGGTGGGGCTTATATAGTGTCCGGTTAAAGGCCCACTGACGCGTATCTCAGGGCATTATGGGAGATGTAGTTATACGAATAATACCACAGTTCGGGGGGGGGTGCTTTAACCAGCCCGTAAAGTGCATGTATTCAATGCCGATGTCTGACAGTTTCCTCTTGAGTAAAGAAGTGATCTAAAGTTCTGGGGTTCAAGGTCCGCTACTTATACCCTATTTTGTCTTTGGTCTTCTTTGTGCAAGGGTCTCTGAGCCTAGTCCAAACTGGTTCTGTCCTCACTGGTGCAGTATGACCACAGGGGGTGGAGACAGCATTGTGCAAGGGAGACAGGCCATATTCAGGTGCAAGGAAAACTCCTCTCACTACTCTAAATGCAGCCAAGGTCTATTCAGCTCAGCTCTGAGTCATCCAGGAAGGACCAGGCACACCTCAACCCCAGTGGCTGTCTACAGTGAATGCACATCCTCAGTCCCTGTCACTCCAAAACCAGACAGTCAATCCTCAAACAGGCAGGGGCACACAGAATGGTTAAACAAGAAAATATCTACATTCTAAAAGTAGCATTTTCCAGCACACAATTTAAAAACCATCTTTACTTAAAGATGTGTTATTGAATGCTGAGTTCAGAGAGCCTAAACTTTATTTCTCTATTTTGTCCCAATGGGAAGTTATATTTGTAAGATGTTACAAAGTATCTCCCATGCTATCCTATGGGACAGATAACCTTTTAATAGTTAAACATGAAATACACTGCATTTCACTATCAGGACATGTCACACACACCAGTACATGTCCTACATTTCACATACACTGCACCTGCCCATGGGGGTACCTTGAGCCTACCATAGTGGTGCCTTACATGTAAGAAAAGGAGAGGTTAGGGCCTGGCAAGTGGGTGCACTTGCCAGGTCGACATTGCAGTTTAAAACTGCATGCAGACACTGCAGTGGCAGGTCTGAGATACCTTTTCAGGGCTACTCATATAGGTGGCACAATCAGTGCTACAGGCCCACGAGTAGCATTTGATTTACAGGCCATGGCCCACTCATTGCGCTTTACTAGGGACATACCAGTAAATCAAATATGCCAATCAGGGAGAATCAATCATTTATACAGGGAGCACTTGCACTTTGTCACTGATCAGCAGTGGCAAAGTGCCCAAAGCATCTAAGCCAGTAAAAACGAAATTCAGCACAGCATCAAAAATACAGGAGGTAGAGGCAAAAACTCTGGGGAAAAAACGCCAAAGATGCCAAGTCCAACTATATATATATATATATATATATATATATATATATATGCTCTCGCTTCAATGAAGCAAAGCAGCAGCTCCCCTTGTGGAAAAGCAATGCCGGCTCCCGCAGGAGGCGGGGAGCTGGCAGGGACTGTGGGGGCATTGGGGCTCCCCCCACGGTCCACAACGGAGCAGCCAGGCCCTGGGGGATGTGGTCCCCGGGGCCAGAAGGGTCCTGGGAGGGGGGCCACGCAGCCCCCTCCAAATAATTTCATTAAAAAAAATAAAAGAAAGTCTGGCCATGCCCCGGGGGATGGGGTCCCCGGGGCAGAAATTTGACTCGGGAGGGGGGGCCACGCGGCCCCCTTCCCGTTTTTAAAAAAAACAACAACAAAAATAGGGGTCAGGCCCAGGGCCCAAAGAATTGGGAAAGAAGGGGGGGCCACACAGCACCCCTTCTGAAAGAAAAAAAAAAAAAGCCGGCATCGCGTCAGAGGCCCCACCCCCTCCCTGCCGCACTCTACAAACGCGCCCCCCTGGCGCGTTGTAAGTTGGGGAATTAATTCCCCTTGAATACTGAGGGTCCCTGGGGGCCAACTAGCCCACCAGAAACCTCCAGTATGTACCAGGGAGCTGCGTTGCAGAGAGGTGGTCCAAAGCCATGCCCCTTTTTACACCACTCTGCAACGCAGCTCTGTTGCGCTTACTGGAGGTACATGGTGGGCTAGTTGGCCCCTAGGGACCCTCAGGACTCAAGGGGACTTAATCCCCCAATTTACAATGCGACAGGGGGTGCGTTTGCACAGTTGTGCAGGGAGGGGGCAGGGCCTGATATTACAAGTATGCAAACACACCCCCTGGCGCGTTGTAAATTGGGGGCTTAAGTCCCCTTGAATCCTGAGGGTCCCTGGGGGCCAACTAGCCCACCAGGTACCTCCAGTAAGCACCACAGAGCTGCGTTGCAGAGAGGTGGTCTGAGGCCACGCCCCTTTTTACACCTCTCTGCAACACAGCTCTGTGGCGCTTACTGGAGGTACCTGGTGGGCTAGTTGGCCCCCAAGGACCCTCAGGATTCAAGGGGACTTAATCCCCCAACTTACAATGCGCCAGAGGGTGCGTTTGCACAGTGGTGCAGGGAGGGGGCGGGTCCTGATATTACAAGTGTGCAAACACACCCCCTGGCGCGTTGTAAATTGGGGGATTAAGTGATCCGAGTCCACGCCCCTTTTTACACCATTCTGCAAACGCGGCTTGTGGTGCACTGCTGGTGGGGCGATGAGGTCCTCTTGTGTCCTGAGGACCTCAGGACACAAGTGGACTTCATCGTCAGAGCAGCAGTGCGCCAGAAGCCGCGTTTGCAGCATAGTGTAAAAAAGGGCGTGGCCTAGGAACACCTCTCTGCAACGCAGCTCTGTGGCGCTTACTGGAGGTACCTGTTGGGCTACTTGGCCACCAGGGACATTCAGGATTCAAGGGGACTTAATAGGGATGTTATAGTTAGAAATTAGCATTTATAAAACCTTAGAAATTAACTAAAAAAAACATAGGATTGAGGCACATTATAATTAGAAATTTTCGTTTAAAAAACCATTGAAATTCACTGAAAAAACCATAGGTTTCAGGGACGTTATAGCTAGAAATTAGCATTTAAAAAAACATTGAAATTCACTGAAAAAACCATAGGCTTCAGGCACGTTATAGTTAGAAATTAGCATTTAAAAAACCTTAGAAATTCACTGAAAAAATCATAGGTTTCAGGGACGTTATAGTAAGTTGGACATTTCACTTGTACAAAACCATAGAAATTCCGCCGTTATAGTTAGTTCAGCTAACTATAACTCGCGCCCATAATGCACTGCTGATGACATCACATATTACATCATTCATGACATGGTCAGTGACATCACTGATGACATCTCAAATGACATCACTGATGACATCATCCAGTGACTGCATGTTTCTGTAAAGTTTAATCATGTTTTTATATATATATGCCAAGGTGTATTGAAGAATGAGTGGGTGTATAAGTGTCTGAATGGATGATTTTGTAGGTGCGTGACTGACTGTATGAGTGATTAAACGTGTCTTACTGAATGCATGGGTTAGTGACTATACTGTGTGAAAGTCTGTATCAGTCTGTCAGTTGGTGTGTAAGCGGCTGCATGGGTTGGTGAGTAGCTACATGAGTGTCTATAGGGGTTATTGATTGGTTGTCTGAGTATCTGTATGGGTGCCTGAGTGTGTGGGTGGGTGGGAGGGGTGTGACTCTGTGCATAGATGTGTGAATGGGTGATTCACTGGGTATATGGGTTCAAGAGTGCATCTGTGAAGGGCTGTATGGGTGAGTGTGTGCATGGGTGTGTTGGTTAGTGAATGGATGTCTCAGTGGTACATGTGTACAGCTCACCGCCTCCCTCAGCCAGAACACACCCACCGACACAACGGACCCAAACGAAGCAGCCAGCAACCTCGCCAAGTGGCTGACCGCCTGCGCCGACGACCTCGCACCACAAAAAAACCCTCCCAGCAGACCCGGAAGCAAGAAAACCCCTTGGTTCACCAACGAACTCAAGGAATCCAAGAAGAACTGCCGCACTCTCGAGAAAACCTGGCGACTCGACCAGACCACAGACAACAGGACCGCCCTCAAGCACGCCACCCGCAAACACCACCAGCTGATCCGTGCCACCAAGAAGTCGGCACTCAAAGAACGACTGGACAACAACGCCCATGACAGCAAGGAACTTTTCAGCATCGTCAAAGAGTTCTCCAACCCCAGCGCCGGAAACAACGACATCACCCCTCGCAAGACCTCTGCAACTCACTCTCCGCGTTCTTCCACCGCAAGATCACCGACATACACAACAGCTTCAACGCACAAACAACGCACCCTACCGCCGAACCAATGCCCGCCACCACCACCCTCTGCAACTGGACCCCGATCAACACCGAAGACACCACCCGCACGATGAACTCCATCCACTCCGGATCACCAACCGACCCCTGCCCACACCACGTCTTCAACAAAGCCGACGCCACCATCGCACCCCATCTCCGGGACATCATCAACTCCTCCTTCCGCACCGCCACCTTCCCGGAGAGCTGGAAGCACGCCGAGCTTACCGCCCTCCTGAAGAAACCAACGGCGGACCCCACCGACCTCAAGAACTACCGCCCCATCTCGCTCCTTCCGTTTCCGGCCAAAGTCATCGAGAAGACCGTCAACAGACAGCTTGCCGCCTTCCTCGAGACGAATGGATCCCTCGACCCCTCGCAGTCCGGGTTTCGGGCCAACCACAGCACCGAGACCGCCCTTATCGCAGCCACCGACGACATCAGAACCCTAACCGACAACGGGGAAACAGCTGCCCTCATCCTCCTGGACCTCTCCGCGGCGTTCGACACCGTCTGCCACCGCACCCTAGTGAAGCGCCTCAGCAACATCGGAATCCGAGAGAAAGCACTGGAATGGATCATCTCGTTCCTCGCCGGAAGAACCCAGAGAGTCCGCCTCTCCCGTTCAGATCCGAAGCCACCGAAGTCATCTGCGGCGTTCCACAAGGATCCTCACTCAGCCCGACCCTCTTCAACGTCTACATGAACCCCTCGCAGCCATCGCACGCCGACACAACCTCAACATCATCTCCTACGCCGACGACACCCAGCTGATCCTCTCCCTCACCAACGACCCCACTACCGCCAGAGCCAACCTGCACGACGGGATGAGAGACGTCGCCGACTGGATGAGGAACAGCCGCCTTAAACTGAACTCAGACAAGACGGAAGTCCTCATCCTGGGCTCATCACCCTCCGCCTGGGACGACTCCTGGTGGCCCCCGGCCCTGGGCACCGCACCCAAGCCAACGGACCACGCACGCAACCTGGGCTTCATCCTGGACTCCTCCCTATCAATGACCAAACAAGTCAACGCCGTCTCATCTTCATGCTTCAACACCCTGCGCATGCTCCGCAAGATCTTCAGATGGATCCCCACTGAAACCAGGAAGACCGTCACCCAGGCACTCGTCACCAGCCGACTGGACTATGGGAACACCCTCTACGCCGGAACCACAGCCAAACTTCAAAGAGACTCCAGCGCATCCAGAACGCCTCCGCACGACTCATCCTGGACATCCCCCGACACAGCCACATCACCGTACACCTGAAAGACCTGCACTGGCTCCCCGTCAGCAAGAGAATCACGTTCAGACTCCTCACCCACGCACACAAGGCCCTCCACGACCTGGGCCCAAAGTACCTCAACGACCGCATGTCCTTCTACACGCCCACACGCCAGCTACGATCAACCAGCCACGCCCTCGCCACCGTACCACGCATCCGCAGAACCACCGCCGGAGGAAGATCCTTCTCCTACCTGGCGGCCAAGACCTGGAACTCCTCCCCACTCACCTTCGGCGAACCCAGGACCATCTCGCCTTCAGGAAGCAGCTCAAGACCTGGCTGTTCGAGCAGTAACTTACCCCCTCCCCCAGCGCCTTGAGACCCTCCCGGGTGAGTAGCGCGCTCTATAAATGCCGTGATTGATTGATTGATTGTGTGAGTAACTACATATGTTAAAGGCAGTATATGTGAGTGTTGGAGTATATAGATGACTATATGTGAGAGTGTGTGCTTCTATCAGTGATTGTATAAGAGAGTAAGAATGTGTTAGTATCTGTATGAATAAGTGAGGTGGTGTGTGTATAACTGTATAGGTGTGTAAATGGGAGTGTGATAGATTCTTTACATGACTGACTAGGTGTGTGAGTAACTCCATGGATGAGTGGCGGTGTGTGAGTGTCTGTATAGGTGTATGAGTGCATATGATAGTGTTGTATTGATGAGTGACTGCATGTATGAGTGATTGTATGGGTGAATGAGCAGATGTGTGTGTAGACCTAGAAATCAGTGAGTGCGTATGTAGTAACTGGTATTGGTGTGTCGATGGTTTTGAAAATGGTAGTCTGTATTTTACAGTGGGTGTATCAAAGGTTATATTAGAGTGTGAGGAGGTGCATCAGATTTTCACGTGGATGATGTCATCAGAGATGTCATCAGTGATGTCATTTGAGATGTCATCAGTGATGTCATCAGTGATGTCACTGACCATGTCATGAATGATGTAATATGTGACGTCATCAGCAGTGCATTGCGGGGGCGCGAGTTATAGTTAGCTGAACTAACTATAACGGCGGAATTTCTATGGTTTTGTAAGAGTGAAATGTCCAATTAACTATAACATCCCTGAAACCTATGGTTTTTTCAGTGAATTTCTAAGGTTTTTTAAATGCTAATTTCTAACTATAACATGCCTGAAACCTATGGTTTTTTCAGTGAATATATATATATATACACACATATACATATATATATATATATATATATATATATATATATATATATATTTTTTTTTTTTTTCACTGAAAAAGTCAAGGCTGATGTTCTAGGTAGGTTCAGATTTTACACACACAAAATCCTAGCAATTCAGCAGTTATAGTTATCTCAATTAACTATAACTCGTGCCCTAAGGTAACTATAATTAATGCGCCCGCCATGCATAGTTTTCTCATCAATAATTTCACTGCAAATGTTGTAGTGATATTATCAATGATGTCATAGAAGATATAATGCGTGATGTAATATGTAGGGTAATTAGCATTGCACGTCAAAGGCATGAGTTATAGTTAGCTTAAATCACAAGTTATAGTTAATTGAGATAACTATAACAGCTGAATTTCTATGGTTTTGTATGTGTAAAATATGAACCGAACTATAATGTCCCTGTAACCTTTGTTTTTTTCAGGGATTTCTAAGGTTTTAAAATTGTGTTTCCTAAATATAACGTCCCTGTAGCCTTTGTTTTTTCAGTGAATTTCTATGGTTTTTAAATGCTATTTCCTAACTATAACATCTCTGCAACCAGGATTTGTGAGGGGGTGTGTGAGTGGGTGTTTGAGGGGTTGTGTGAATGTATAAGTGCATGTGTGAGTGTGTGGTGGGTGTGTGAGTGAGTGCATGTGTGACTGGCTGTGTGGATTTGTGCATGGATGGGGAGTGTGTGAGTAGCTGTGTGGGTGCTATGAGTGGTTTTGTGGGTCTGTGAGTAGGTGTGTGAGTGGCTGCAAGGGTGTAAGAGTTGTTGTGTGAGTGGTTGTGTGGGTGTGTAAGTGGGTGGATAAGTGGCTGTGTGAGTGGGTGTGTGAAAGCTGTGTGGGTCAGTGAGTGGGTGTGTCAGTGGTTTAGAGGGTCTGAGAGTGGGAGTGGGAATGGCTGTTTGGGTGTGTGAGTGGGTATGTGAGTAGTTGTGTGGGTGTGTAAGTGGGTGTGTGAGTGGATGTATGAAAGCTGTGTGGGCCTGTGAGTGGGTATGTGAGTGGTTTTGAGGGTCTGTGAGTGGGTGTGTGAGTGGCTGCATGGGTGTGTAAGTGGGTGTGCTAGTAGTTGTGTTGGTGTGTGAGTGAGTATGTGAGTAGGTGTGTGGAAATGTGAGTGAATGTATGTTTTTTTAAATGGGTTCTGGATCTACGGGTCCACCTGAATCCACTTGAATCTGTGAGGATCTGAGAGGACCCAGGAGGGTCTGCAGATCCTTGCGTGGTAAAATAAAAACTATTTAGGACAATTTCTTGCCCATGAGGGGTCTCTTACACACCCCTCCATTAGTCCCACTGGGAACCAAGTCCCAATTAACAAAATGGTGGCTGCAACTTTCCTCTCAGGTTTGAACCAGCCAATCATGGCATTGCTGTTGGCGTGTGGATTTGTGTATCCAACGGAGGATCTGAGGAAGATCCTTAGTGGATAGGTGTCCCTAGATATAAAAATGTGTTTTTCTTTTAAAATCTCAAGAACTACTGAACAGATTTACACCAAAGAACAAAAAGGGTGCTTTCTGGACCAACATCTAGCTTTCTGCCAAATTTGGTGCAATTCCGTTCAGCGGTTCAGAGTATAGTTGTGCCTTAAATTCCTATGGGAATTAATATTTGAAACACACTTTTTTTTACCCCCCTTTTTCTTGGCCCCTGCTTGACGGATCACCACTAAACTTTCCATGCACAACTAGATGGAGCAGGGCACTTTTTGGGGAATTTTCGTGAAGATTCGTCAACGGGCACCAAAGATATAGGCAAGTCAAAAAAGCTTTTGCTATGGAAACTAGGTCGTAACTATAGCTATCTACCGGCAATCATCAGGTGCTTTTTGAAGTCACTATCTTCAAGTGTTGAGTACACGCTCAACACTTGTACACAACAACTATATGTGTATATATATATATATATATATATATATAGCTGTTGTTATGTAAAAGTGTTGAGCATGTACTCAACACTTGAAGACGGTGACTTCAAAAAGCATGTGGCACGACTCCGTGCTTGGAGGTCAACCTCACCAAGGACAGATGGTGAGTGTAATCTTGTACTCACAAAGCAATGCGCCCGAACTCAAATGGGAGTAGGCACTGGAAGCCAGCAATGCATTTATTAATATTCAAACCTGCTGAATTAAGGAAAACATGTCAATAGACCTTTTAGTGCAAAAACATCAAACAAACTGCCGTTAAGAAGCACTATGCCGCCGTTGAAATTCAAAAGTACAAGATCTCACATGTGTGTTATTGGAAAGAACTGTGTTTCCCACAATGCTGCTTACCATATAAAATTCATGGCAACAAAAGCAATGAAGGAATGTCACCACATGAAAAAGACGATAGTCAAAATGATTTGTGCTGCAAATGCTGTTTAATTAATAAAGGAGAGTGCAGCGCTGTTTCCGTTTGTGTTTATTGTTGGAAAGTGGATTATTAGTAGTGGTAAATATATATCAACCACTGGCAATAAGGCCACTACCACAGTCTAGGGCTCAGAAAAGGTCTCAGAAAATTATTCCCATGCTCAAACCTTGGTAGCTTGGCTGCGAGCAGGCAGGCTTAACTTCAAAGACAGGTATGTAAAGCATTTAAAAACATCAATTCAGTAAATAATTAAGACACAACACACAATAAAAATCCAACTCCAATTTATAAAAATAGGAAATATTTGTATCTTTAAAATTACACCAAAACGAAAAAAATCCAATGTAGGGCATCGGACATATGAATTTTTATATATTTGACACTATATAGCACGTAGAAACCTATACCGCCTATTAGGACATCTGGTCGCGTAAGACCGGAACAAAGTCAAAGTTTCAGGCCGACTGTGATGGAGCCCTGCGCAGCTACTCCTCAAGGTAGGCCTCAGTCAAAGTTTTTACATTCTGTCTTAGGGCCTGATTATGAGTTTGGCGGTGGTGAGGCTGCCCGCCGAATTACAAGTGTAACTCGTGTCCGGCGGGCTTTCTTTGGCGTTCCCACAGCGGTGTCTTTAAAAATAAGCACCTCTATGAGAACGCCAAAAACAGTTCCTACATGGCATGGACTGAAAAGTCCATGCCGTGCAGGAACTGTTGTGCATGCACAAAGGGGGCTACATGTTGTGCCCCCCCGTGTGCATCCACAGGGCACAGATGCACAGGCAGCCCTGTAGGGCCCCCTTTTTTCATGGAGGAGTAACCGCCATAAAAACTGTGGCAGAGAGGAAACTCATAATATGCTTGGTGGGACTGCGGCAGTATTGCTATGCACATTGATGCCTCTACACTACCGCAATACCACCAGGGAACATCGGCTCACTGGCAGCTGTGGCTGTGCTATGGTGGTCCCACCGCCCAACTCATAATAGGGCGGTGGGGAAAGCACATATTGTGCCCCCCTGTGTGCATCCACAGGACACAGTTGCACAGGCAGCCCTGTAGAGCCCCCTTTTTTACCCTCTCTGCAGGGTTTTCACCAAAGAGTAACCGCCATAAAAACACTCGCCGAGAGGAACTCATAATATGCTTGGCAGGACTGCAGTGGTCCTGCTAAGCACATTGATGCCTCTACACCACCGCAACACCACCAGCAGCTGCGGGAGGGCTGTGGTGGTCCCACCGCCCAACTCTGTTAGGGCAGTTGGGAAAGCGCCACTACTGCGCCTCCACAATTCTGGCGGTCCTCGGACCACCAGACTCGTAATTGAGCCCTTAGAAACTTTTCTGGAGCTTCTTTTGCTGGAGTCCCTCGAAGCTCATCACCAGTCCAGGTTCGGTGAGGGGTTGCCGGCTTGATTTTCGTCGAGATCCTGGTCAAACTCTGGAAGTCGGACCTACAGAGCGTTACAGCGTGACGAACGCAGAATCCAGGCTGGCTTGCGGTTGAAGATGGGAAGCTTGACTCTTACGGTGGAGCTGGTCCCGTTTTTACCTTCGGACTTAGAAACCTTTCTGGAGCTTTTTCTGCCGGGGCACCTAGATGCTCATCACTAATCCAGGTTCGGTGAAGGTTCGCCAGCCTGCTTTCCAGGGAGCTCCCAGTCAAACTCTGGAAGTCTGACCTCCGGAGCTTTTCAGCGGGATGAACCAGCAGAGCAGGCCCGCTCGCATTTGAGGGTCACTGGCTTGGCTCTCCAGGTTGAGTTGGTCCACTTATAGAGATTTTTTCCAAAGTTGCTCCAAACTTCTCCAAACCTCTGGAAATTCTTCCTGAAGTTCCTCTGGGGGTTCCAAAGTGCCTACAACACAGTCCAAGGGTCTGGAATCTCCATGATGGTCCATTAAAATTTTGGGTCTTCAGTTCCCACAATCCAATTGGACAAAACCCTTACACATTCACTGCACACCCTGCAGGTTGGGTATTCTTGGTGGTGATGGTCTAGGTGAACTCTGCTAACCTGTAGCTTGCAGGGAGTCCACTTTGTATTCCTCTTGAAGCCAGTTAGGTCCACAGGGCTGTAGTTCCAGATTGTGCAGCATGCACAGTCAGTCAGAGTCCACTGCCTGGTTGGTGTAAATCACACCTCCAGCATAGACCTTTCTTCTTCTCTTAGTTTTAAGCAGCAGATCTGAGAGGCTCTGCCCCTCTCAGATACTTATTCAGTGTTCTCTGGGGTCAAGCAGGAGGGCACTCTTGTCCAATGAGGTGCAGAGCAACACCCCAGAGCATGATCACTTCCTCCAAAGTGTGGCAAAATGGTCTTTCAGAAAGCACCATTTCTCCACAATTCAATATGGCTGAAGTCTCAGTAGAGGAGCAAGAACTAGTTAAACCAACCTCCAATATGGCTCATTTCGATAGCTCTCCTCCCCCTGACATCTGCAAATTCCTTTCTCAATCCTGACATCTGGCTGAGTTCAGAGGGGATGAGGTAGATGGACCTGTCTTTCTCTGCCTGTTCTCTTCTGCCTTTAAAGCTGATGCTTTACTACCCTCCCCCCTGCTCTGGCATTCCTGTGTTGCAGAACCCTCTTCTACCAGATAGCATCTCTCCCCGGGTGCCACTGATTACTTCATCAAAGCAGCCTGGCTAATTCTGTTAAGCCTGACAAATTAGAGGAGACCACAGAAAGGCTGAATGTTGGCTTACAGACAAAAAAGTCTTATAACTTCTTTTCTGTATATTTTTGCATAAATTCAACAAAAACGTATTGTTGGATTTAGCAATAACATCCTTCTAAGTCCTTCAATGATATTTTTCGGTAATCCCTAGCTGTAGTTATGAGTTCATAAACTATTGCAATGTTAACCTATGTGGCTGGGGATCTACAATGGGGAAAATTAATTGTCTAATTTCTCCAACACCAGGGACTATAAAACATCTTTTATAAGGACCCTGCTATATCTACAGGACCACCCCCTCCCCCCTCGGGACACCTAGGGGAGACTTTAGGGGTTCTGAATATGCAAAAATAGTGTTGATCCTCACTTCACAGGGCTCCCAGCAAAAAGTCGGATTTGGGAAGTACTTTACTATAAAGGGGCAAGTAAAATGTGTAAGTCCCTTATCCCCAAGGCATATCAAACCTCTTTTATTAGGGTCCTCCTTATAATTACATGCCCCCCAATTCTGGGACACCTAGAGGAGACATTTGGGGTACCTAATGTGCCAAAATATTGTTATTTATCAATTTGTAAGTACCCCTACCACCAAAGTTCAGTTTGGGCAAAATGTACATTTATAAACAGTGCTGCAACACAGGACTGCTTTTAAACTGACCTCAGGCCTCTAAACTGCCATGCCCTATTGTATACTAGGGACTTAAAAGTAGTTTTAATCACCCTGCCCTATTATGTAGTAGGGACTTATAGGGTAGGTCATGCCACTCATAGGGGTACCCGAACACATAGTATACCCTAATGTGTGTGTTAAGCAGAGCCCAGGGACAGTCAGAGTCAGTTACCACCAGTACCAGTCAGCAAACAATTGGGGTGCCCAGGGCACAGAATTACTTCGGGTGATGTCACTGACCATGTCATGGGTGCTGTAGTATGTGAGGTCATAAGCAGGGCATTGCGGGGGCATAAATTATAGTTAGCTCTGTTAACTATTACTGCTGAACTTCACTGGCTTTGTACGACTGAAGTCTGAGTCTAAGTATAACATCCCTGTAACCTTTGTCTTTTTCTGTGAACTTCTAAGGTTTTTTTTAATCTTATTTCCTAACTATAATGTCCCTGTAACCTTTGTTTTATAAAAGTGCATTTCTAAGATTTTTCAAATTCTATTTCCTAGCTATAACGTCCCTGTAACCTTTTTTAAGCGAATTTCTATGTTTTTTTAACTAGTAGTCACATTTGCAGGATGGTGGAGAAAGGGGGCGGGCCTCCAACCAGCTCTCAGGAATCCTGCTGTATGGGACTTACTGGACGTAACATGAGGGGTTCTTGGCCCTCAATGACCCTCAGCATCCACAGAGGTTTCATCCCCCAACCAGTAGTGCACCAGGAGGAACATTTGCAGAGTGGTGGATAAAGGGGGCATTACCTCTGAAGGCCTCTCAGCAATCGCACTGTGTGGGACTTACTGGAGGCAAACGTAGGGGTTGTTGACCCCCAAGGACCATCAGCATCCACGGGGACTTCACCCCCAAACAGTTGTGCTCCAGGAGGCGCATTTGCAGAGTGGTGGAGAATGGGGGCATGGCCGCTGAGAACCTCTCATACATGTCTAAGTGGGCCTCTGAGTATGTGCATCAGAATCTGAGTGGGTCTCTAAGTGGATCCATCAGTGTCTGAGTGGGTGTGTAAGTGTCTGAGTGAGTGTATGAGTGGGTCAGAGTCTGACTAGGTCTCCGAGTGATGGCATCTATGTCTCAGTGGGTCTCTGAGTGGATCCATCAGTGTCTCAGTGGGTGTGTGAGTGGGTGTGTCAGTGTCTGCGTGAGTTTGTGAGTGGGTGTGTCACTGTCTGAGCGAGTGGGTGCATCACTCTCTGAGTGCGTCTCTGGGTGCCTCAGTCTGAGTGGGTCTACAAGTGGGCCTATGAGTCTCTCAGTATGTCTGTGAGTACGTATGTCAGTGTCTGAGTGGATCTATGAGTGATTGTGTCAGTGTCTGAATGGGACACTGAGTAGGTGCTTCAGATTCTGAGTGGGTCTCCCAGTGGATACATCAGTGTCTGAGTGGGTCTCTGAGTGGGTGTGTCAGTATCTCAGTGAGTCTGTGAGTGGGTCAGTGTCTGAGTGGGTCTCTCAGTGATTGCATCAGAGTCTGAGTGGATCCATCAGAGGGTGCATTACTCTCTGAGTGGTCTTGTAAGTGGGTCTCTGAGTATCTGAGAGGGTCGTCCAGTGGGTGCATCATGTCTGAGTGGACCACTGAGTGGGTGTATCAGAGTCTCAGTGGGTCTTTGTGTGGATCCATCAGCGTTTTAATGGATCTCTGAGTGGGTGTGTCAGTGTCTGATTGAGTCTGTGAGTGGGTCAGTGGTTGCATCAGTGCCTCAGTGGGTTTCTGAGTGACTGCATATATCTATGAGTGGGTGCATTAGTTTCTAATTGGGTCTCTGAGTGGGTGTGTGAGTCTTTGACCATGTCTGTAAGTGGGTGTGTCAGTGTCGGAGCGCGACTGTCAGTGGGTGTATTAGTTTCTGAATGGGTATGTCTCTGGGTGAATAACTGTCTGTGAGTGAGTGTGTGAGTGTTTAAGTAAAAGTCAGAGCTGGTGTTTGAATATATATATTTGCTATATATTTTCACCAATATTCGAAATGTCACTGCGATATTCACAATGTCCCCATGGCATTACCGGGGGGACTCCCTGGTGGTTGAGTCGTCATCTCGAATATTGCACGTGATCAAAAAAATCAATCTTAGGCACATAACTTGTGTCACTAACACCCCCATTTGTCAAACAATGGGTCAGAGTACCTCCACCCTGACCACTTATATTATTTTTTACTCAACTTTTCAGCCCCGGGAACTGTTCCCCAATCCATAAAATGGGGGCCGCAACTTTCTCTTCAGGTTGTGGCAAGCCAATCACAACATTCCTTTCAGGTCGTGTCATTGCGATTAATTGTAATGTCTCCGCAAAATATCCTTGAACACAGATATCACTAATTTTATCTTCTTCATTTTCTCAAAAATGAATGAATGGATTTACACCAAATACCAAAAAGCACAATCTGCAAAACAAAATCTAGCTTTTTCTGCCAAATTTGGTGTAATTCCGTCCAGTGGTTCGGGCTGTAGTCATGTTGACACGTTCTATGGGAATTAACATTGCAAACATACCCCTTTTTCAACCCCATTTTTCTCTGCCCTCACTTCTCGAATCACTAGAAACTTTACGTGTGCAACAAGAATCACAGGCCATTATTTTGGAGAAAATTTCGTGAAGATTCGTCAAACTGCGCTAAAGTTATAGGCAAGTCAAAAAACGCTTTTCCTATGGAAACATGGTCCTAACCATAGCTACACACTGACGACCACCATTAGGTAAATATACATATATTCACTGGAAAAAAACAAAGGTTAAATTAACCTTATAGTTAGGTGTAAATTTCATCGCCAACGTAATGTATTAAACTAAAACAAAACACTGAAATAATAATCTTCAGTAACTATAACTTGTGCCCTAAGGTAACTATACCCGTGACTGTGGCCATGATCTGCAGACAAACACTGGCAGCCAAGCAACCCTGCACACAGCCTTTGGCCATGTGTGGTCTGAGGTTGGCCGCAGGGTCCAGTCTGTGGCAGGCCCTGAAACAAAATCCCCCATGGGTAGCCAACCCCGCCTGTCAGTCTGAAGGGCATGGTGGGAGCTGGCAATTCTTTTTGTTTTTCAAATATAGGGGAGGGGCACATGGCCTCCTCCTCAAGCCCTTAGGGCCCCGGCAACCCCTTTCCCAGAGCCATTTTATTGAAGTAGGGTATGGGAGCATGCAGCCCCTTCCTGGACCTCTAGTGGCCATAGGGACCCCATTCCCCAGGGCCTTCTTTTTTAATAAAGTGAAGGTGGCATGTGGCCCTCCTTCTCAAGTCACAATTGGCTCCAGGGATCCCACCCCCGGGGCCTTTTCTCTTTTAAAAGTGGAGGGGGACACGCAAACTCCTCTAAAAAGCCGACCCAGGAGGATGGGGTCCCTAGGACCATGTAAGGCTATGGAGCCCATGCCCCATCCCCTCTAATTATTGTTTGGCCCAGGAAGTGGGGTCCCAGCAGCCCATTTAGGCTCAGGTAGGTGGGCCGCAAGACCCCTTCTCCTATTAATATAAAAATGTGAACACTGATGGGTATTTATTAATTGTCTTAATTAGTCATGATTCCTCAGGAGTCTCGTTGAAGTCCTGTGTGATCACAACTATTGAAAAAAAATGATATGTTTATTTTGGCCCCACAGGACATAGGGGGGCAGGGAATTCCCACCCTAGTTTTAGACTGGATTTTGTCGCTTACCAGTATTTGCTTTAATCATACATTATTTATCAACAGTTTTTCTATCGAATTGCAAATTCACTCCCAGATTACAATTCATACTGAGTGACATTATCAGTTTAAGCACTGGAAGACAATTTAGCCCAGAATCATGGTATAATGCAGATTGGATCTTTCAACTCACAAGAAGAAGTGAATTTCAATTGCCACTTCTCTTGTATGGCTAAAAAGCTCATTACGGATATGTACTGGAAGCCATAGGATTAGTGCTGTGCAATTAGGAAGACATCAGTGGCAGGATCAAATTGTCTACATCCAGTGCAGCACTTTAATATTGATACTTCTAGAGTACAAACTTAGCTAGTGAGCAGAGGAATGCTGTAAATACAATCGGGATGTAGGGAAGATTTAGAGACGGCTTATGAAAGTGTCAAGGTGTTAGGCCCTCAGGCAATGAGAGCAAGAAGAGTCTTTATTGGTGGAGATCGGTCTCACGTCAGATGTCTTCAGGCATTTGAGCAATTACAGACGGGCTTATGACTACCGGGTAGTAATGGCGAACATTCACATCACCTGTCACCATATTATTAATTTCTAAATGTAGTTTCCTGCAGTAAGCTACAACAATAAACACTGATTGAGACTTTCAAAGGTTTCTTAGATGTCATGCACATTCATTATAGTTTGCTGTTAATACATTATATTACTTGTATTTAGACATGCATTTTGGGTACTGCACTTACATGTATGACAGATACCTTATTGCACTTAGGATACATTAGTTTGGATCTGCTTGTAAAAATTGTCCAGGCAAAGGCCCCTTCCTTATTACTCAGATGGTATGGAATGTCATTTAATCTTACGTCTGAAAGCTTGCATCATGGGGAAATACAAACTACCCGGTGGCGCCTTAAAGGTTTACAGGAGCACCACAATGGATGCATTTCTGCAAAACGCTGTAGGTGTTGTTAACAAGGAGACTGAGCTGGCTGAGCGCTGTCTATCTCTCTCCTCTTTTCCCTCTCCGCTTTCTGGTTCCTGTGGTGTTGGTTCATTTGCTCCCCTAGACCTGGGCTCTGGGTCGGCGACTTCGCCCTTGCTGGCTGTGATCCGGGTGGGTCAGTCATCTGTTTGTCCTGCCTCTGAAGCTCCCTTGATACCAGGTCCCCGTAAGTCTATCACACCCTTGGAGCCTGAGGTTCGGGTGGTTTCGAATAAGGGTCATGGAGTGGTTGGGAACAGGAAGCGAACAGAGCCTTGCAGCAGATCAAAGCACTCAAGGTTTAATGCTAATCAGTCATTGAGTGTTAACGACCCCAACCCCAGAGAAAAGGATATGATTGAAACCTCATTGGATTCTCTCCATTCAAATGCAATTGCTGCCCTGGACGCCAAAAAGGAAACGATTTGTGCGCCCTTAGCCGCAATCTAACAACAGCTCATTAAGTGCATTAGTCTACGCAACTTACCTCTGTCCATAATGTTGTTATCCTGTGGGCTGCTCACTC
The DNA here is from genome assembly GCA_963921515.1 of Calotriton arnoldi. Lineage (NCBI taxonomy): Eukaryota > Metazoa > Chordata > Amphibia > Caudata > Salamandridae > Calotriton > Calotriton arnoldi. Next base: position 12,165 of record CAWUFW010014250.1, on the reverse strand, counting down.
TGAAATAGGGAGAAGAGGTGTAAAGTCCTCAAATGTACAGTGCAACATCTCAATGAGCAGGCCTGCATTGTTAGACATGTTCCAGGGGACAACCCAATCTCCTTGGCCACAGTGGGGACAGGGGCGCCCAGTCAAATGGTACCTCACAAGACACACCTGGAGGAGATCGTGATAATACTTCCTCTGGTCGTGAGATGTTGCATCTTTGGGGAAACACTACTATTCGCAATCTACTCCCTATGTTGTGTTGGGTAACGTGCCTCCACTTAAGACCAACACCTCAGAAAGTTTTAATCAACTAAAGAACAAGGTATTACACTGGCTGGACTTGAACACCTTGCTGGTGGCCCGCATTGGAGGATGTTTTAACATGGTATGATGGGGAAACTTGTTGGGCAAAGATGAGAAATCCTTTCACGGAGATTGCGTAATCATAATTTTCAGTAGGCCGTTCGTGGCAGGAAAAATTCTTGCTTCGATCAGGTGCCCCTGCGCAAGCAGTTCCTCAAATTCCATCAGGGCCCTCCCTTTGTTTTTTTTTCTATAGACCTCCATCTTTGGACCCCGTCCCACAGTTAATTAAGTGGCAGCTACCACTGCACCCAGCACACGCCAGAGGAGGTCAGCACACAGCCCCGAGTGAGATGGATTTTTCTAACATATTTGCCCCCCTGACGCTCCTTCATGATTGTGATTGACTGGCAGGACATGACCATCTGGGTGCACCGTTTGATTTTAAATGTATACATTATGGAATATGGCTGGTCTTCACAATAAGGTCAATAATGCTGAGTGGTATAATTTCATTTCATTTCATTTCTTTATTGTTATAAGTCAATAAAAACCGTCACAATATTTTACAGATAATACAAGATAAATAAGAACTGTTTTGAATAAAATACTACATAATTGCTTCCCTGATATGTCCTTTTCATTAAACGTTCCACACAGTTATTTCAGTAATACAAGTTATTAAAATCATCTGGCGTCTTAGGTGTTATTATTTCATTTCCTTCTGATTAGAGGCCAATAAGTTTCAAATAAGTTATTATGGCGTGTAGTTGTGCGTGAAGATGACGAATTGCGCAGTGCCTCAATTTGCGAAAAGTGCCAGAGGCTCATAAGATAGTCATGTAGCGGTCTTCTACTCACTGTCGACTGATTGTTTGATATTATGCGGACCGGCTTTCTCCTACTGGAGCTGTGCTCTCAGAACCCTGTTTGAGCGCTTTGTCGTGGAGTTGCAAGAATTTCAATAGTTTGCAATTTAGCTGGGGGTCTGTAGAGTTAAGGCTCCGCATTATTGCCATTCGGCAAGTACGAATTCCCCTCTCGTTGAATGATCGTCTTAACAATGAGAGGCGTGCTGGCTTTAATGCAGGGCATGTGCAAACCAAATGTGTGAAATCCTCTTTAATGGCGCCACATAGCCTACACTTTTTCGGGCCCTTGTATCCCCAAAGGGGTTTGTCCGCTAAAGATGGTAATGCTCCTCGGCGAATAGCCAGTAGCTTTTTCTTTAAGTGCACTGGATAAGTTAATAGGACGTATGCTGCTAGTTGCAATGTGTCATATGTTGCAATTGTCATCCAGGCGTGTGAACACAGCGAAAATGCATTTTTATCTTCCAAAAGTGAGTGACGTTTTCCTGTTTTGTTGATCGCACGGCAAAAGGTAGGATGTGGAAAGTTTATGTCTCATAAATCAGCAGTGTTGTTTTTTTCCAAAGATGAAAATAAGTACTTGTGATAAGTTGAACTTGCATTGTTCGATAGCGACAGCCATAGAGCGCTGACTAGAGGGCTAGACTGTTGATTTCGTATTTTCTGCCAGGATTTAATTGTATGGTATCTTCTTGTTATTTCTTGTTGTGCCAATCCAAATTCCATGCGGATTTGCGCGGGCAAAGCATTGCAGGGGAGACCACAGATACACTTGAATGTGTTGTATTTGCAATTTATCGAACAGTTTAGCATCTTTACCATGCATCACCGTGCTTGCGTATGTCAGTGATGGAAGTAATTTTGCATTGATAACTGCAAGCAATGGTTTAAAAGAGGGTCCTTCTAGTTTTTTTACAAGTGCGTTGAAGGCATAAATTAAGGTGTTGTTTTTCTTGACCATATACTGCTGGTGTGCCTGAAAGTTAAAGTTCTTGTCGAACTGGAAGCCTAAATAATTGTAGGTGTTAACCTCTTCTATGGTTGCATTACCTAATTTGATTTTCAATACGATGTTTGATCTGCTCCCTAATGACATGACTTTTGTCTCTGTAATGTTTATTTCCAATTTGTTGGTCTTTGTAAATATCGCCATTTCCTCAACTAATCTTTGAAGGCCCACCCTCATGTAGCTCAGCAACACAATGTCATCCGAGTATGAAAGATGAGACATAGTGGGCCTAATCTCGGGGCGTGGGAGTTTACTCGATCAAGCTGGGAAGTTAAGTCAGCCAAAAAGAGGTTAAATAGGTGTGGAGCAAACACGCACCCTTGCTTGAGGCCCTTGACTGTTGGTATTCTTCTGGATAATCTTGTGCCGTCATCCACCTTGGTTTGGATCCATATGTCGGTATATAATGTTTTGATTGATGTCAAGGTTTTTCTTGGATGCCCCATCATCTTAGTTTTTGCCATAGGAGGGTTTGATCAACTCGATCGAAAACTGCTTTAGGGTCGGTGAAGCAGAATTGTAGTTTTTCTTTAGTCATTTGCACTTCTCTGCAATTGTTGTTACTGTTAGCATATTAATGGTGGTTCCATACCCTTTTCGGAAACCCGTCTGTTGAGGGGGAATCAGATTCTTGGTATTTGACCCTTCAATTAAGTCTTCCAGTATTAAAGATGCAAAGTAGTTAGCTTCCAAATCGATAAGCGCTATTAACCTATAGTTTGCTGGGTTTGTTCGATCGCCTCCCTTAAAGATTGGGTTTATTATTGACACCCTCCAGCTATCTGGAATCGTGCCCATAAATTCCACCTCATTGAACAGTGTCGTTATAGGGTTGGCCCAGTATTTTGGATCCATCTTGTATATTGCTTGCGGGATGCCGCTCGGGCCTGGGGCACAGTCACTTCTACCAGCCTTGATTACTTTTTTCACTCTTTGTGGTGTACAGTACGCATGTTCTAAAAGAGTTGAGGTGTCAAACCGGGGCAATATGTCCAAGTCATTTGTATTGTTCAATTTGATAGCTTTATTGGTTTTGCGTGGTGAATTCTGCTCATCTTTTGCAAATGTCTTTATCAGGTAGACTGTCCAGTCTTTTTCGGTAACGTTTGATGCGTTCGTTACTCTTGGTACCCTACCAAGGCTATTTATTGCTGTCCAAACACTAACAACAGGGGCCAGTTGATGTCTTTCTGGGTTTATATAGATAGCTATTTCCTGAATTGAGTGGTCACTGTCCGTGGAACATTTGGTTAAAAATTTTCGTAATTGTTGTAGAAGCAGTAGAGAGAGAATGGTGTAGTCAATTATTGATCCTAACGCTGGTTCATAATATGTAAGGTTTGGGGGATTGTCATCCCACGTTCTACCGCTGACCACTCTCATGGCGAAATGTTCATGGGTGGTAACCAGTTCCTTGCCAACCTTGTTGGCTTTCTTCTGAGGATGGTTTGCTTGTGGATTTACCTACCAGATTTCGTTTTTGACCATTAGCTGGTCATCGTCGTCTGGGGTGTATATTAAATGTGTATTAAAGTCACCTATTATCATTATTTCCCAAGTTGCCGTGTTATATCTTACTTCAGCTATCTCGTGTATTATTTTTTGAATATAGCAGATTTGTCTTGGGCGTTTGGATGAGAATATATATTGAACAGGATTATCGACCTTGTCTAGTATTCTCGGCCAAAGTTAAATTTAATTATCTGTATATTTGGGGTTGTTATTGATAGTTGCTCTGATTCCGCCTTGAGGGCGTTTGATACATAAACTGATAGGCCCCCTTTGGGCCTTCCCATTCGGTGTGTTTTTTTGGCATCTACATGATGCACCGTGTAGCTAGGCAATTGGAGTGGACCCGATAGCCAGGTCTCTTGTAGAGCTATGATTTCATATTTAGCCCAGGTGTCTGTCAGAGTGCTATCTGTGAGTCTTGCGCCTGTGATGTTCCAGGAAAGGATGCTTAGCTTAGCGTCTTTCAAGAAACTTTTTGTTTGTTTAGTTGGTCATTGCGTTTTTGGACTTTTTAGAGCTGACGCTAACTAGTGCCATTGGATATCTTCCATTGCTTGATAAGGGAGCTTTGTATCTGTCCCCGTTGGTCCACGGGCACACTGCAAAATCAAATACACAGGGTTTCTAGTGCTCTGTCTTTGTTCCTGCTTAGTATCTGTACCCATTGTTCCACGGGCACACTGCAAAATCGAGTACACAGGTATGCGAGTGCTCTGTCTGTGTTCCAGGTTTGCCAGAGGAAGCGGGTAACGCTGTAATATGGGTTTCATGGGTGCTATACCCGATGATTGAAATTGGTCTTTTGCATTAGTGATTTGTTTAATTATTTCCTCCGACTTCCATGAATTTAAGGTTATCTCTGAGTGTCTGTCATGTTCGTTGGGCAGAAATCCAACTGATAGTAGGTCTGTGGTTTTAATTTGGTGTAACGTCGGCATTTCGGCTAAAAGTCTCATGATGTTTCCTCTATTTAGTATGTCCTGTTGGCCTCTTGACTTATATTGAGGAATCAAAGAAATTTGCCAACAGTCGCTATCATTTGCAGGCAAAAGTGTACAAAGTTTTAAAGATTCATGGGATGTTTCCCTTGTGTGGTCCTGCATTTCCCTTATGTTTTCCCTTTTTACTACATTGTTTGTGATGTCTCGTCTTGGTTTGTTGCCATCAGTGGGAGCTGAGATAGTGTTGTGCTCACAATGATGCATGGCCTCTGTTTTGTTTCCAGAAGAGGGCCGTTTGATCACAATGGCCCTGTTTGCCCCAGATGTTATTGTATGATCGTATTGTTTTTGTGTTGTTATTGTTTGTGGAAATCTTTGAGGTTATTGAGGTGGCGACTGTGTTGCTGCCGATAGGTGTAATCCTTTCAATGTTGTACCGCTCTGAACAGTTACTAGTGGGTGTGTTTGATTTATCAAGTCATTGGGTTTTTTCTAGGATTTGTGTGTTCTTTAGTGGCATTTCTTTTATTGAGTCTTGGTCGTCAAAAGTTGACGTCACTAGTTGCTGTCTTTCCGACAGATCCCTTGTGATTGTTATTTTAGGCTCTGAATTCTTTGCACGGAGAGTTTGTTTGCATGTCTCTTGCTTACTTTTTACTCTCTGGCTTGCCTTCACTTCGTCCCTGCTATCCATACTTGGGGTCTTGTCTGGTGGTACCTGCACTAACCCATCCATTAGTGCGGAGTCTTTAATTTGTGCCTCTGTTGATCTTGTTGCTGGAAAAGGTTGACTTTTTAGGTCTCGCCTATGCAGCGCGCATGCGCTTCTTAGGAAAGAGACCTCTTGAAATCGATTCAGTTTTGCAGGCAAAAACGTGCACGCGTTGCATTGCTTTCAATGCAACGCGTGCACGTTTGGCGATTCCCTTGCGGGAGCGAGCGGCGCCATATGTTAGCAATTATTCCGCTCGCTCCCGCAAGGGAAACGCTGCCTGCTCTCGGCCGCACTCCCCCCCCCACCCCCTACTTGCGCGAGGCGCGCGCGCTTGTTCTTCTTTCTTTCTTCCTTCCCAGCCTGTATGTTATTGCATAGCTGTAAAACGCGGTAGTGAAAGGCATGTTTCAGTTGATTTATACAGTCTCATCTGAGACACACCAACAGCAAAACTGTTCATTGCAATCCAGTAGCACAATTAGGGAAGTAATGGGCGTTTTTATGTGTAAATATGCTTGGAGGCAATGAAAGCCTGCGCTTCCCCCCAGGGCACCACTGAGGTTAAAACAAACTTGGCATTCACAGAAGGGCGTGGACAACGGTCGTCATAGCTATATGTGATCTGTATTTATGAGCATCGAGGGAATGAAATAAGTGGTGGCAGAGTTTGCTAAATACCCACTGACACACCGCACATAAATCACCATCTGTCTAAAGGTAAGTGTCGCTTGGATATTACTGGGATGAGAGAGATGTTTAACCGGAGTCTACTTAATTTGCACTAAATGTGCCCGCACATGATCAGACGTTTCTTTCCGGGATACTGCAAAAATGTCTAATTTCCTTTTTGCTTGTTCAAGATGTTTAAAACCATTATTTGAGTTTAAATGTTGAAGAACTTGCCTTTATTGGAAAGACTTCCAGCCTTGTAAAAAAATTCAAAAGCTGTCAGAGAGGTTCTGAAAACACGCATAAGCTTGTCCCAACAGATACTGGACACTAACCAAAAAGTATGCTGACAGCAAAGTTAATATTCAGCTCTATTTGCTCAAGATATTTAACTGCCTTTGAAAAAACTTGCAAATCATCGAATGTTTACGCAATACAATAAATTGAATCCTAAAAAATGAAGCAGGCATTTTTTTCTTAAAATGTAAGTGGGTATGACATCAACACCAAAAATGAGCCCTATTCTTGACTCTGCAGCTTCTACCCATATGCATTCAGTGTCAAAGAGAGTGTGTTGTTGATTGCAAAATTTCTCTAATATTGGCGATTCAAATATCGCAAGTTTTTTCTTCATGCAGAGTTTGTATCATTATATAAAGTCATTGTTGTAATGGCTATAGATAAAAAATAATTGGTCGCCTTCATTTCCAAGCATTTTAAAAGGATTAATTCCAAGCAAACTCTGGTCATGGAAAAATGAACCGTAATGTGCAGTCAAAATAAACCCGTGCCCATAGTAAAAGAGAGTTCCTCTGTTTGCCAGTTCCATGCATGAGTAGTACACCAAGGATGAAATGTGTCCCTCACTCCTGATGTCACCGATTGTCCCCTGCACAACTAAGCTTGACCAAATTTTATTTTGTGTGTTTAATATAGCACGAGCGTAGAGACACAAAAGAACGCTGTATGGAGGCAATGGGGAGGAATACAGTAGAAAGGTGAATTTCCAGGATTAGCATTGTAAATAGGAGTTTTGCATTATTAAGAAAGGGAGGGATGAGGTAATTCCCAGCCTTTGGCATGTAAGCATACACTTATCCGTTTCTTATCCGTTTCTTTCCTAACTTTTTTAATAAAAGACTACATGTCACTTTTTGGTCACTTCAGAGCACTAGTCTTCTAAAAGTATGGCAGCTTGATTCAAGCCACACATCCTTTTTAGGTCGAGCCTACTTTAAATAGACAACAGGATGTGGGAGCACACCGCTGACCTCTCAGGCAAGGTTCACCCCTGGCATTCTGGTAAATGCAGTCTCTCTGAAATCACCTTTCCTCCCCCTTCGCTCTCCCAGTCACTCATATTTTCTATTTCTTAATAAGCACAACGGTTCCCTGCTGGATCTTGAAACCACAGTGAAAGTTGTCGGTGGATACAGGGGATCTAGGCAAATCAGGCAGGGCATTGCTTCTGAAAGGCCGACGGGGCTGAGGCAGTGCAAGTCAGAGTTCGGGGTTTTGAGATACTTATTATTTTTAGATCTTGATATTCTTATTTTTTACGGTGTTTAATATGGTGCTTTGATTTTGTAACCGCCAGTGCTTTTTTTGAGCCAGTGGATTCCAGGACTCACCACAGCATTTAAATAACAACACTGGCACTTATACAGCAAACTGGACCTACAAATATTGGAATTCTTTTTATGAGCATAATTTAAGGGCATATTATTTTCTGGTGCAAAAGTGGAGACTAAGGGGTCGATTCCGATCTCGGTCGGAGGCGCACCCAATACCATTCGGTCGGGAAAAAAGCCATGCGAAAGCCAGTTTCCCGACCGATCCGTACAGCACACCGAACGAGCAAGTACGATGCGCACAACAGCAAAAATTCCGGCCGAGCCGTACTCACCCAAACCAGGTCCTGTTCTCCGACCGAGGCGAATCCGGAAACGCCGAATCGAGTCGCACGGAAGGGAAAATGCAGCCCCGTCCGGCCGGACAGAGTACGATGCGCTTTCCGTACGCGCCGAACCCGTCGCTACGCACGGCACGTCAAAGCATCCGGGAGAGGCGCACATAAGCTCCGAATCGCGCCACAACACGATCCACGGCTACGAGACGAACACAGCACAGACGAGGACGACGCGAAGCGACGAGGACGAGCGAAGCGACGAGGAGCGAAGCCAAGCGGCGAGGACGACGCGAAGCAACGAGAAGGACGAACGACACGAACCAACCATGAATCCCTTCGTCCCGATCATACCAATATTCTACATCTACTACCGGAACAGGCACGGACGCGTACGGCGCAGAAGGTAAGTCAGACACCAACCACAAAACACATACAACACGTACACGACACATCACACACATACACTGGGAATCTGAATATACTTGCAACAGCAGCACCATAGGGGCGGGATGCCCATCACCAATGCCACATATGCACACAGGGGCCTGAATGCGCGCCACCACCCCAACCCAGGGGGCTGGATGCCTACCACTACTACCACCCTTAGCCAGGGGGCAGGATGCCTACCACTACTACCACCCTTAGCCAGGGGGCAGGATGCCCACCACTACTACCACCCTCACCCAGGGGGGCAGGATGCCCACCACTACTACCACCCTTAGCCAGGGGGCTGGATGCCTACCACTACTACCACCCTTAGCCAGGGGGCTGGATGCCTACCACTACTACCACCCTTAGCCAGGGGGCAGGATGCCTACCACTACTACCACCCTTAGCCAGGGGGCAGGATGCCCACCACTACTACCACCCTCACCCAGGGGGCAGGATGCCCACCACTACTACCACCCTCACCCAGGGGGGCAGGATGCCCACCACTACTACCACCCTTAGCCAGGGGGCAGGATGCCTACCACTACTACCACCCTCACCCACGGGGGGCAGGATGCCTACCACTACTACCACCCTCACCCAGGGGGGCAGGATGCCTACCACTACTACCACCCTCACCCAGGGGGGCAGGAAGCCTACCACTACTACCACCCTTAGCCAGGGGGCAGGATGCCCACCACTACTACCACCCTCACCCAGGGGGGCAGGATGCCCACCACTACTACCACCCTCACCCAGGGGGCAGGAAGCCTACCACTACTACCACCCTTAGCCAGGGGGCAGGATGCCTACCACTACTACCACCCTCACCCAGGGGGGCAGGATGCCTACCACTACTACCACCCTCACCCAGGGGGGCAGGAAGCCTACCACTACTACCACCCTTAGCCAGGGGGCAGGATGCCCACCACTACTACCACCCTCACCCAGGGGGCAGGATGCCCACCACTACTACCACCCTCACCCAGGGGGGCAGGAAGCCTACCACTACTACCACCCTTAGCCAGGGGGCAGGATGCCTACCACCACTACCACCCTCACCCAGGGGGGCAGGATGCCCTACCACTACTACCACCCTCACCCAGGGGGGCCACCACTCCACCTAGCCAGGGGCAGGATGCCTACCACTACTACCACCCTTAGCCAGGGGGCAGGATGCCCTACCACTACTACCACCCTCACCCAGGGGGGCTGGATGCCTCACCACTACTACCACCCTCACCCAGGGCGGGCTGGATGCCTCACCACCACCCTTAGCCAGGGGGCTGGATGCCTACCACTACTACCACCCTCACCCAGGGGGCAGGATGCCTACCACTACTACCACCCTCACCCAGGGGGGCAGGATGCCTACCACTACTACCACCCTCACCCAGGGGGCAGGATGCCCACCACTACTACCACCCTCACCCAGGGGGCAGGATGCCCACCACTACTACCACCCTTAGCCAGGGGGCAGGATGCCTACCACTACTACCACCCTCACCCAGGGGGGCAGGATGCCCACCACTACTACCACCCTTAGCCAGGGGGCAGGATGCCTACCACTACTACCACCCTCACCCAGGGGGCTGGATGCCTACCACTACTACCACCCTCACCCAGGGGGGCTGGATGCCTACCACTACTACCACCCCCACTCATAGGATGGACAATGCATGACACAACAAGCACACCACAACCTAGGGAATGCAAGATTAAGACATCCCCCCACCACCATGACAAGCGTGTGAGCAGGCTGTGTCAAATGCCTACAACACCGAACATGACATTGAACATACAATGTGACCCCCTAGCACATGTGCCACACATATATGTGTGTGGCACCCACAATGCTAAGCAGCCCATGACCATTGTGGCAATGGGGCCTAAACCCCCATCATCACAGTGACCAAAAGGCAAGTGTGGGGTCCATAGCTGAAGCACATTTTGACCATTGTGGCAATGGGGTCTAAACCCCCATCATCACAGTGACCAAAAGGCAAGTGTGGGGTCCATAGCTGAAGCACATTTTGACCATTGTGGCAATGGGGTCTAAACCCCCATCATCACAGTGACCAAAAGGTAAGTGTGGGGTCCATAGCTGAAGCACAGTTTGACCATTGTGGCAATGGGGTCTAAACCCCCATCATCACAGTGACCAAAAGGCAAGTGTGGGGTCCATAGCTGAAGCACATTTTGACCATTGTGGCAATGGGGTCTACACCCTCATCATCACAGTGACCAAAAGGTAAGTGTGGGGTCCATAGCTGAAGCACAGTTTGACCATTGTGGCAATGGGGTCTAAACCCCCATCATCACAGTGACCAAAAAGGCAAGTGTGGGGTCCATAGCTGAAGCACATTTTGACCATTGTGGCAATGGGGTCTACACCCTCATCATCACAGTGACCAAAAGGTAATTGTTGACAAAGAAAGAGCTGCAACTGCCAAACTGCATGGATCATTCCTGGTCACAGAACCAAAAACTCATCTGTGGCAAAGTAGTGTATGTGTCCCATTGCAACATAAATTGGGGGAGCCAAATACTGCAGTGCAAATGAAACATTCCTTTGGCCATGTGCAGACAAACAACACCCATGGGGGCTGAGACCGTCAACAGTCATCAATGACACAATGACAGAAGTGACCATCAGAATGCAGAACCACATATTTGCACCAATGGGCACACAAATGCAGATACCCTGTGGAGACAGCAGATGTGAGGTGAACAGATACCATACCATGGCAGCAATGGGACACACAAACCATGATCACTGTGCTGACCGATGACCTAGGAGTCCCAGGGACAGCAGGGAAACACACCAAACAACATACAGCCAATGGCACACCCAAGATATGCCAATGCAGTGGTGCAGATGCACAAACACAAACAGGCAGACCAACACTGTCATCATACACAGCAGGTGAGGGGTGGGGGTGCCATTGTCCCCAGGCAACAACACAACACATGAGGAGAGCTGAATACCAATCATACAGATGTGCATACACTGCCACACTAAGGTAACTCATGGATCCAAATCCCCTATGTGGGCAAGCAGGCATTGACAGGTGAGAGGAGCACAAAACACACATGTCACACAGGCACGTAGGAACAACAACTGACACAGCAAGTCACAGACACACCACAGCACCACCCCCAGGGCCCCCACAATGTGGTGACCCTGGGCTGAAGAAAAAATACCACTGTGATGACAAAGCTAAATGTCGTTCACACTGTGAACCACAGTCAGGTGTCCTGAGCAACTAACTACCATCACACCTACACAAGCACAAATCAATCAGCATGGCCAGTAAGCCAAGGCCAACATGGAGGCAGGGGACTAGCCGGGCAACAACTCTCATCTGCACACACTCAACACCACACCCCTCGACCTCCAACAATGTGCAGCAGTGAAGTACACATGCACTGGTGACATTGCACATGCACCCATTACTATTCCAGGGTGGTGGGTGGGAACCAAGGTGTAGAAACACATCACACATGGACACTCAACAAGACTCCTGAATGTCTGACACACTGCACACTACGCTGTACATGGACATGACGGCAATACCACACCGACCAATGGGATCCCAGCCACAGTCACACACCAATGAAGAAGCCAAGGTCACCCACAAAGAACACACATAGACAACAACCAACATTGCAGCCCGGACCCTAAGGAGTGCCAGCAGTCACACACACAACGTGTCACAATCACTGAAAGATAACACAAACTGGAAATCACATGACAGGGGCAAACAACAAGTGCCAAAGGGAAACCTGACTGTGACCCATCTGCGTCAGCACACAAA